>JAGIQG010000031.1:24343923-24570398 GCA_024679065.1 Sphyrna mokarran | reverse complement strand
TGTGTGAGAGAGACTGTGTTACTGTGTGTGAGAGAGACTGTGTTACTGTGTGTGTGAGAGAGACCGTGTTACTGTGTGTGTGAGAGAGAGAGAGAGACACTGTGTTACTGTGTGTGTGTGTGAGAGAGAGAGACACTGTGTTACTGTGTGTGAGAGAGAGAGACCGTGTCACTGTGCGTGTGAGAGAGAGAGAGACCGTGTCACTGTGCGTGTGAGAGAGAGAGAGACCGTGTCACTGTGCGTGTGAGAGAGAGAGAGACCGTGTCACTGTGCATGCGTGTGAGAGACAGAGAGAGACCGTGTCAGAAGCCTCTTGTTTCTATCCACTGCCACCTTTACAAGCCTGCCATTCAACTGGGGAATCTTAATCTGTCAAACCTTAAAATACTTCAACACTCTGGGAAAGCCTTGTTTTATCAGTCAGTGGTGAACTGCCCATGAGCTGGCCATGTTATCTGAGACATTGACTCTCTGGAACCCTGTAGAATGATCACAGCACAGGAATCCATTCAGCCCCTCGATCCCAATTCAGTTCACTGCAGGATTGTTAGCAGACCCTGATCCCTGCTCTCTGACTACCCCTTTAACCTGATTTATTATTGTCCCATGTACTGGGATACAGTGAAAAGTATTGTTTGATTTATTATTGTCACATGTACTGGGATACAGTGAAAAGTATTGTTTGATTTATTATTGTCACATATTAGAAACAGGAGAGGAGAGGTCACCCTGTTGGGAGTCTTTTACAGACCTCCTAATAGTTCTAGAGAGGTTGAGGAAAGGATTGCGAAGTCAATTCTGATTAGGAGTGAAAGTAGTAGGGTAATTGTGATGGGGGACTTTAACTTTGCTAATATTGATTGGAATAGCTATAGCTCTAGCTCGTTAGAGGGGTCAGTTTTCGTACAGAGTGTGCAGGAAGGTTTTTTGACTCAGTATGTAGATAGGCCAACTAGAGGTGAGGCTACATTGGATTTGGTGCTGGGCAATGAGCCAGACCAGGTGTAGGCTTGGAAGTTAGTGAACATTTTGGTGATAGTGACCACAATTCGGTTACGTTCACCTTAGTGATGGACAGGGATAGGCATGAAGCTGGGGGCTGTAGTTATAGCTGGGGGAAGGGTAATTATGAGGCCATCAGGAGAGAATTAGGGTGCATAGATTGGACTAGGAAACTACAGGGACTGGGAACATCTGGAATGTGGAGCTTATTCAAGGAGCAGCTGCTGCGAGTCCTTGATAAGTATGTCCCTGTCAGGCAGGGAGGAAATGGTCGAGTAAGAGAGCCTTGGTGTACGAAAAGAGTTGATTTGCTGGTTAAGAAGAAAAAGGAGGCTTATGTCAGGATGAGGCTTGAAGGCTCAGTTAGTGCAATGGATAGCTATAGATTAGCCAGGAAGGAGGTAAAAAGTGAATTGAGGAGAGCTAAGAGGGGACACGAGAAGATGTTGGCTGATAGGATTAAGGAGAATCCTAAAGCTTTCTTTCGATATGTTAAGAATAGAAGATTGGTTAGGGCAAGATTAGGGCCAGTCATAGACAGCAGTGGGAAGTTGTGCGTGGAGCCTGAAGAGATTGGTGAGGCACTGAATAAATATTTCTCTTCGGTATTCACGCAGAGTGCTGGAAATGTAGCTATGGAGATCACTGAGGTACAGGGTTGCAAATTGGGAAGTATTGTAGTAGATAGGGAGGATGTGTTAGAAATTCTCGAGGGTTTGAAGTTGGATAAGTCCCCTGGGCCGGACGGGATTTACCCTAGGATTCTCTGGGAGGCAAGAGAGGAGATTGCAGAGCCTCTGGCTCTGATCTTCAGGTCCTCGTTGGTTACGGGTGTGGTTCCGGAGGACTGGAGGATGGCGAATGTGGTCCCATTGTTTAAGAAGGGGAAGAGAGACCTTCCTGGGAATTATAGGCCAGTGAGTCTTACTTCTGTGGTGGGCAAGGTATTGGAGAGAATTATTAGGGATAGGATTTATAGTTATTTAGAGAGAAATGAATTGATTGGGGATAGTCAGCATGGTTTCGTGAAGGGTAGGTCATGCCTTACTAACCTCATTGAGTTTTTTGAGAAAGTGACCAGAGAGGTGGATGGGGGTAAGGCGGTTGATGTAGTATATATGGACTTTAGTAAGGCTTTTGATAAGGTGGCCCATGGAAGACTTCTACAGAAAATGCAGATGTGTGGAATAGAGGGTGATTTAGCTAATTGGATTAGAAATTGGCTGGCAGATAGAAGACAGAGGGTGGTGGTTGATGGGAGATATTCATCGTGGAGTTCGGTGACGAGTGGTGTGCCTCAGGGGTCTGTTTTGGGGCCCCTGCTGTTTGTAATTTTTATAAATGATCTGGATGAGGGTATTGAGGGATGGATCAGTAAATTTGCAGATGATACTAAAGTTGGTGGTGTGGTAGATAGTGAAGAGGGGTGTTTTAGTTTACAGAGTGACTTGGACAAGTTGCAGAGCTGGGCCGAGAGGTGGCAAATGGAGTTTAATGTGGAAAAGTGTGAGGTAATGCACTTTGGCAGGAACAATAAATGTGTAGAGTATAGGGCTAATGGTAGGGCTCTTAATAGTGTTGAGGAACAGAAGGATCTTGGTGTATGTGTCAATAGATCCCTGAAAGTAGGCAGTCAAGTGGATAAAGTTGTTAAGAAGGCATATGGAGTCTTAGCTTTTATTGGTAGGGGGATTGAATTTAGGAGCCGCAGCATCATGTTGCAGCTGTACAAAACTCTAGTGCGGCCGCACTTGGAGTATTGTGTGCAGTTCTGGTCCGCCACATTATAAGAAAGATGTGGAGGCATTGGAGAGGGTACAGAGGAGGTTTACTAGGATGTTGCCTGGTATGGAGGGCAGGTCCTATGAAGAGAGGTTGAAGGATTTGAGGTTGTTTTCGTTAGAAAGGAGGCGGCTAAGGGGGATCTTATTGAAGCATATAAGATGATTAGAGGTTTGGATAGGGTGGACAGTGATAGCCTTTTTCCTAGGATGGAGAAAGCTAGCACGAGGGGACACAACTTTAAATTAAGGGGTATGAGTTATAGGACGGATATCAGAGGTAGGTTCTTTACTCAAAGAGTGATTAGGGAGTGGAATGCCCTGCCTGCAGCTGTTGTAGATGCGCCAAGTTTGGTGGCGTTTAAGAGGTTAGTTGATAAGTATATGGATGAGAAGGGAATGGTTTAGTTAGGAGGGGCATTGCTTTTTATTTTGGTCGGCACAACATCGAAGGCCGAAGGGCCTGTTCTGTGCTGTATTGTTCTATGTTCTATGTTATGTGTTCAGTGAAAAGTATTGTTTGATTATATTGTATTGGGATACATGTACTGGGATACAGTGAAAAGTATTGTTTGATTTATTATTGTCATGTGTACTGGGATACAGTGAAAAGTATTGTGCACTATCCAGACAAAGTATAGAGTACATCGGTGAGAAAGAAATGGGGGGATATAGAACCCTCGTCATAGCTAGAGTGTAGTGAAAGAATAACTTAATGTGAGGTAGGTCCATTCAAAAGTCTGACAGCAGCAGGGAAGAAGCTGTTCTTGAGTCAGTTGGTATGTGACCTCAGACTTTTGTATCTTTTTCCCGACGGAAGAAGGTGGAAGAGAGAATGTCTGGGATGCGTGGGATCCTTGATTATGCTGGCTGCTTTTCCTGAGGCAACGGGATGTGTGGACAGAGTCAACGGACGGCTAGTTTGTGTGATAGACGCACCCCAGACATTCTCTCTTCCACCTTCTTCCATCAGCAAAAAGATCCAAAAGTCTGAGATCACGCACCAACCGACTCAAGAACAGCTTCTCCCCTGTGTCCTCGTTGTAGTTCCTTGCGGTCTTGGAAAGAGCAGGAGCCATCCCAAGCTGTGATATATCCAGAAAGAATGCCTTCATCTCAGACAACGTAAGATGTTGGCTCTGTCTCCATCATGTTCTTTGACCCTTTTCAGATCCGATATGTCCCAGAATATTCCTCCTAACTTCGCCACTGGTCCTTGAACTGGTGCCCTCTGCTTCCACATCCTTCCACCGTTGATGGACGTGGTTTCTCCCTCTTGATGCTGTCTCCCTTGTCATTTTGAACCCTCTCGATCACGCTGCCTCTCAGCCTCAAGTTGTCTTGAGACTGAGCCCATCTAAAGTTTATATATTGGTCGCAGGTGGGCTTATGTTAACACTGCAATGAAGTTACTGTGAAAATCCCCTAGTTGCCACGCTCTGGCGCCTGTTCGGGTTACACTGAGGGTGAATTTAACCAGCACGTCTTTCAGACTGAGGGAGGAAACCGCAGGAACCCACAGGGACACGGGAGGGGGGAGCGTGTGCAAACTCCACACCGACAGTGACCCGAGCAGGGAATCGAACCCTGGGTCTCTGGCACTGTGAGGCAGCAGTGCTAACCACTGTGCCAATCTGAAGTCGTAGGATGGCCGATGATAGCTGATCTTTTTACACGCCCCACTTACCCGCCTGCTCACCGTAATCCTCAAATCTTTCGTTGTTCAAAAAATCTATCTATCCTTGCCTTAAACACATTCAATGAGGGAGCCTCAACTGGGCAGGGAATTCTATAGATTCCCAACCCTTTGGGTGAAGAAGTTCCTCCTCAACTCAGTCCTAAATCTGCTCCCCCTTATTTTGAGGCCGTGCCCCCTCGTTCTAGTTTCACCCGCCAGTGGAAACAACTTCCCTCCAATGAGTATAGCCCCAGTCTCTCCTCCATAAGCCAACCCTCTCAACTCTGGAATCAACCTAGTGAATCTCTTCTGCACCCCCTCCAGTGCCAATAAATCCTTTCTCAAGTGAAGAGACCAAAGTAGGGGCACTGTGGTTTGTCCTTGGGTTTTGAAACACTGCAGCAAGGGTGTGGCTCTATCAGATTAGCGCCGAACCCAACCAACCAGAAACCTTCAGTTCCACAAGGGACGAGTGTCAGGAAAAAGAGAGAGAGAGAGAGAGAGAGATGAGGGTAAAAACACCAGCTGAGGACATCCCAGTTGTGGAACGTTACAACACACCGGCAGATCACTTGGGTTTGAGTCTGTTATTCTTTCATACAGTGAGGGAGCGCTGCCACTCTGAGCTTTCAAAGATGCTGAGTGGAGCATCTGTCTGTCTGGTGTTAGGGAGGGAGTTCCTGGATTGTTATTGGACATCAGTCAGTCCCCGTGTGGTGTAGGTACACCCACAGTGCTGTTAGGGAGGGAGTTCCTGGATTGTTATTGGACATCAGTCAGTCCCCGTGTGGTGTAGGTACACCCACAGTGCTGTTAGGGAGAGAGTTCCTGGATTGTTATTGGACATCAGTCAGTCCCCGTGTGGTGTAGGTACACCCACAGTGCTGTTAGGGAAGGAGTTCCAGGATTGTTATTGGACGTCAGTCAGTCCCCGTGTGGTGTAGGTACACCCACAGTGCTGTTGGGGAGGGAGTTCCAGGATTGTTATGTTCCATGTGGTGTAGGTACACAGTTCAGGAGTCCAGGATGTGGTGTAGGTACACCCACAGTGCTGTTAGGGAGGGAGTTCCAGGATTGTTGTTGGACATCAGTCAGTCCCTGTGGTGTAGGTACACCCACAGTGCTGTTAGGAGGGAGTTCCAGGATTGTTATTGGACATCAGTCAGTCCGTGTGGTGTAGGTACACTCATTGCTGTTAGGGAGGGAGTTCCGGATTGTTATTGGAGTCAGTCAGTCCTGTGTGGTGTAGGTACACCCACAGTGCTGTTAGGGACGAGTCCCAGGAATTTGTCCCAGCGACAGTGAAGGAACGGTCGATATATTTCCAAGAATTTAACACCTACCACTTGTCTGGGAGGAATCGGAGCACCTGGAGGAAACCCACGCAGACACGGGGAGAATGTGCAGACTCCACACAGACAGTGACCCGAGCCGGGAATCGAATCCAGGTCCCTGTGCTGTGCGGCAGCAGTGCTAACCCACCATGCTGATGCAGAGAAACTGGGATTGATTGCCTCAGAGTACAGAGGTTCACGGAGATATGATTTAAAAACGATGCCTGGTGTCGATAAAGCGATCTGTCTGACTGCTGCTAAGTTGGGTCAGTAACCACAGGGACACAGATTTAGACCCAGATCACAGGCAAGAGAGGAAACTTTCTCCCCTCTCAGCGAATGGTTAGCACTGCTGCTCCAGGGACCTGGGTTCGAATCCCGGCCTCGGGTCGCTGCCTGTGCGGAGTCTGCACATTCTCCCCGTGCCTGCGTGGGTTTCCTCCGAGTGCTCCGGTTTCCTCCCACAGTCCAAAGATGCGCGGACGCTGAATTGCCCTTAGTGTCCCCGGGATGCACAGGTTAGAGGGATTATGGGGGTAAAACATATAGGATAGAGCCTGGTGGGATTGTGATTGGTACAGACTCGAAGGGCGAACGGCCTCTTTCTGCACTGTAGGGATTCTATAATAGAGTGGCTCACCTCTCTCTCTCTCTCTCTTTCTCTCTACAGGCAGTGTTGCAATGAGGGAAGATTAGCAATGCTGTGATAGCGGCTGGGGAATCTGTTATACAGATAGATGGAATTATATAGATACAGGGAACAGTATTGGCCAGGACTGATCTAGCCTGCTTTACACATAGAAGAGGGTCGGTCCTCCCAGCTCCAGGAGATCCTCGGGTTAGTGCCCGAGGCCCCACTGTCTTCATCAATGACCTTCCCTCCATCACAAGGTCAGAATTCACCACTCCTCAAATATTGAAATAGTCTGTGTCCTAAATGCAGCAAGACCCTTGACGACAAGTGCAAATAACATTCGCACCACACAAATGCCAGACAATGTCCGTCCCCAACAAGAGAGAATCTCCCGTCGCTCCCCTGACGTTTCAATGGCAATACTGTCGCTGATTCCCCTCACTATCTTGGGGGGGTTACCACTAATCAGAAACTGAACTGGACCCGAACAGGCGCTGGAGCGGATTTTCACAGTAACTTCATTGCAGGTGTTAATCATTTGGTCTATCGGGTCTGCACAGACAACAATCCCACCCAAGTCCTATTCTCTGTAACCCCCCCCCCCCCACTTTACCCTGCTAATCCCCCAACACCAAAGGCAATTTAGCACGGCCAATCCATCTAACCTACACATCTTTGAGAGAAACCCTGTCCGTGTTTATAGATCTTTAGTAAGGCTTTAGTATGGACTTTAGTAAGGCGTTTGATAAGGTGGCCCATGGAAGACTTCTACAGAAAATGCAGATGTGGAATAGAGGGTGATTTAGCTAATTGGATTAGGAATTGGCTGGCAGATAGAAGACAGAGGGTGGTGGTTGATGGGAGATATTCATCGTGGAGTTCGGTGACGAGTGGTGTGCCTCAGGGGTCTGTTTTGGGGCCCCTGTTTGTAATTTTTATAAATGATCTGGATGAGGGTATTGAGGGATGGATCAGTAAATTTGCAGATGATACTAAAGTGGTGGTGTGGTAGATAGTGAAGAGGGGTGTTTTAGTTTACAGAGTGACTTGGACAAGTTGCAGAGCTGGGCCGAGAGGTGGCAAATGGAGTTTAATGTGGAAAAGTGTGAGGTAATGCACTTTGGCAGGAACAATAAATGTGTAGAGTATAGGGCTAATGGTAGGGCTCTTAATAGTGTTGAGGAACAGAAGGATCTTGGTGTATGTGTCAATAGATCCCTGAAAGTAGGCAGTCAAGTGGATAAAGTTGTTAAGAAGGCTTATGGAGTCTTAGCTTTTATTGGTAGGGGGATTGAATTTAGGAGCCGCAGCATCATGTTGCAGCTGTACAAAACTCTAGTGCGGCCGCACTTGGAGTATTGTGTGCAGTTCTGGTCGCCACATTATAAGAAAGATGTGGAGGCATTGGAGAGGGTACAGAGGAGGTTTACTAGGATGTTGCCTGGTATGGAGGGCAGGTCCTATGAAGAGAGGTTGAAGGATTTGAGGTTGTTTTCGTTAGAAAGGAGGCGGCTAAGGGGGGATCTTATTGAAGCATATAAGATGATTAGAGGTTTGGATAGGGTGGACAGTGATAGCCTTTTTCCTAGGATGGAGAAAGCTAGCACGAGGGGACACAAATTTAAATTAAGGGGTATGAGTTATAGGAAGGATATCAGAGGTAGGTTCTTTACTCAAAGAGTGATTAGGGAGTGGAATGCCCTGCCTGCAGCTGTTGTAGATGCGCCAAGTTTGGTGGCGTTTAAGAGGTTAGTTGATAAGTATATGGATGAGAAGGGAATGGTTTAGTTAGGAGGGGCATTGCTTTTTATTTTGGTCGGCACAACATCGAAGGCCGAAGGGCCTGTTCTGTGCTGTATTGTTCTATGTTCTATGTTCTATGTATTGGGATACAGTGAAAAGTATTGTTTGATTTATTATTGTCACATGTATTGGGATACAGTGAAAAGTATTGTTTGATTTATTATTGTCACATGTACTGGGATACAGTGAAAAGTATTGTTTGATTTATTATTGTCATGTGTACTGGGATACAGTGAAAAGTATTGTGCACTATCCAGACAAAGTATAGAGTACATCGGTGAGAAAGAAATGGGGGGATATAGAACCCTCGTCATAGCTAGAGTGTAGTGAAAGAATAACTTAATGTGAGGTAGGTCCATTCAAAAGTCTGACAGCAGCAGGGAAGAAGCTGTTCTTGAGTCAGTTGGTATGTGACCTCAGACTTTTGTATCTTTTTCCCGACGGAAGAAGGTGGAAGAGAGAATGTCTGGGATGCGTGGGATCCTTGATTATGCTGGCTGCTTTTCCTGAGGCAACGGGATGTGTGGACAGAGTCAACGGACGGCTAGTTTGTGTGATAGACGCACCCCAGACATTCTCTCTTCCACCTTCTTCCATCAGCAAAAAGATCCAAAAGTCTGAGATCACGCACCAACCGACTCAAGAACAGCTTCTCCCCTGTGTCCTCGTTGTAGTTCCTTGCGGTCTTGGAAAGAGCAGGAGCCATCCCAAGCTGTGATATATCCAGAAAGAATGCCTTCATCTCAGACAACGTAAGATGTTGGCTCTGTCTCCATCATGTTCTTTGACCCTTTTCAGATCCGATATGTCCCAGAATATTCCTCCTAACTTCGCCACTGGTCCTTGAACTGGTGCCCTCTGCTTCCACATCCTTCCACCGTTGATGGACGTGGTTTCTCCCTCTTGATGCTGTCTCCCTTGTCATTTTGAACCCTCTCGATCACGCTGCCTCTCAGCCTCAAGTTGTCTTGAGACTGAGCCCATCTAAAGTTTATATATTGGTCGCAGGTGGGCTTATGTTAACACTGCAATGAAGTTACTGTGAAAATCCCCTAGTTGCCACGCTCTGGCGCCTGTTCGGGTTACACTGAGGGTGAATTTAACCAGCACGTCTTTCAGACTGAGGGAGGAAACCGCAGGAACCCACAGGGACACGGGAGGGGGGAGCGTGTGCAAACTCCACACCGACAGTGACCCGAGCAGGGAATCGAACCCTGGGTCTCTGGCACTGTGAGGCAGCAGTGCTAACCACTGTGCCAATCTGAAGTCGTAGGATGGCCGATGATAGCTGATCTTTTTACACGCCCCACTTACCCGCCTGCTCACCGTAATCCTCAAATCTTTCGTTGTTCAAAAAATCTATCTATCCTTGCCTTAAACACATTCAATGAGGGAGCCTCAACTGGGCAGGGAATTCTATAGATTCCCAACCCTTTGGGTGAAGAAGTTCCTCCTCAACTCAGTCCTAAATCTGCTCCCCCTTATTTTGAGGCCGTGCCCCCTCGTTCTAGTTTCACCCGCCAGTGGAAACAACTTCCCTCCAATGAGTATAGCCCCAGTCTCTCCTCCATAAGCCAACCCTCTCAACTCTGGAATCAACCTAGTGAATCTCTTCTGCACCCCCTCCAGTGCCAATAAATCCTTTCTCAAGTGAAGAGACCAAAGTAGGGGCACTGTGGTTTGTCCTTGGGTTTTGAAACACTGCAGCAAGGGTGTGGCTCTATCAGATTAGCGCCGAACCCAACCAACCAGAAACCTTCAGTTCCACAAGGGACGAGTGTCAGGAAAAAGAGAGAGAGAGAGAGAGAGAGATGAGGGTAAAAACACCAGCTGAGGACATCCCAGTTGTGGAACGTTACAACACACCGGCAGATCACTTGGGTTTGAGTCTGTTATTCTTTCATACAGTGAGGGAGCGCTGCCACTCTGAGCTTTCAAAGATGCTGAGTGGAGCATCTGTCTGTCTGGTGTTAGGGAGGGAGTTCCTGGATTGTTATTGGACATCAGTCAGTCCCCGTGTGGTGTAGGTACACCCACAGTGCTGTTAGGGAGGGAGTTCCTGGATTGTTATTGGACATCAGTCAGTCCCCGTGTGGTGTAGGTACACCCACAGTGCTGTTAGGGAGAGAGTTCCTGGATTGTTATTGGACATCAGTCAGTCCCCGTGTGGTGTAGGTACACCCACAGTGCTGTTAGGGAAGGAGTTCCAGGATTGTTATTGGACGTCAGTCAGTCCCCGTGTGGTGTAGGTACACCCACAGTGCTGTTGGGGAGGGAGTTCCAGGATTGTTATTGGACATCAGTCAGTCCATGTGGTGTAGGTACACCCACAGTGCTGTTAGGGAGGGAGTTCCAGGATTGTTGTTGGACATCAGTCAGTCCCTGTGGTGTAGGTACACCCACAGTGCTGTTAGGGAGGGAGTTCCAGGATTGTTATTGGACATCAGTCAGTCCGTGTGGTGTAGGTACACCCACAGTGCTGTTAGGGAGGGAGTTCCAGGATTGTTATTGGACATCAGTCAGTCCGTGTGGTGTAGGTACACCCACAGTGCTGTTAGGGAGGGAGTTCCAGGATTGTTATTGGACATCAGTCAGTCCGTGTGGTGTAGGTACACCCACAGTGCTGTTAGGGAGGGAGTTCCTGGATTGTTATTGGACGTCAGTCAGTCCCTGTGTGGTGTAGGTACACCCACAGTGCTGTTAGGGACGGAGTCCCAGGAATTTGTCCCAGCGACAGTGAAGGAACGGTCGATATATTTCCAAGAATTTAACACCTTACCCACTTGTCTGGGAGGAAATCGGAGCACCTGGAGGAAACCCACGCAGACACGGGGAGAATGTGCAGACTCCACACAGACAGTGACCCGAGCCGGGAATCGAATCCAGGTCCCTGGTGCTGTGCGGCAGCAGTGCTAACCCACCATGCTGATGCAGAGAAACTGGGATTGATTGCCTCAGAGTACAGAAGGTTTCACGGAGATATGATTTAAAAACGATGCCTGGTGTCGATAAAGCGATCTGTCTGACTGCTGCTAAGTTGGGTCAGTAACCACAGGGACACAGATTTAGACCCAGAATCACAGGCAAGAAGAGGAAACTTTCTTCCCCTCTCAGCGAATGGTTAGCACTGCTGCTCCAGGGACCTGGGTTCGAATCCCGGCCTCGGGTCGCTGCCTGTGCGGAGTCTGCACATTCTCCCCGTGCCTGCGTGGGTTTCCTCCGAGTGCTCCGGTTTCCTCCCACAGTCCAAAGATGCGCGGACGCTGAATTGCCCTTAGTGTCCCCGGGATGCACAGGTTAGAGGGATTAGTGGGGGTAAAACATATAGGGATAGAGCCTGGGTGGGATTGTGATTGGTACAGACTCGAAGGGCCGAACGGCCTCTTTCTGCACTGTAGGGATTCTATAATAGAGTGGCTCACCTCTCTCTCTCTCTCTCTTTCTCTCTACAGGCAGTGTTGCAATGAGGGAAGATTAGCAATGCTGTGATAGCGGCTGGGGAATCTGTTATACAGATAGAGGGAATTATATAGATACAGGGAACAGTATTGGCCAGGACTGATCTAGCCTGCTTTACACATAGAAAGAGGGTCGGTCCTCCCAGCTCCAGGAGATCCTCGGGGTTAGTGCCCGAGGCCCCACTGTCTTCATCAATGACCTTCCCTCCATCACAAGGTCAGAATTCACCACTCCTCAAATATTGAAATAGTCTGTGTCCTAAATGCAGCAAGACCTGGCTTGGACTGACAAGTGGCAAATAACATTCGCACCACACAAATGCCAGACAATGTCCGTCCCCAACAAGAGAGAATCTCACCGTCGCTCCCCTGACGTTCAATGGCAATACTGTCGCTGAATTCCCCTCACTATCTTGGGGGGGTTACCACTAATCAGAAACTGAACTGGACCCGAACAGGCGCTGGAGCGGATTTTCACAGTAACTTCATTGCAGTGTTAATCATTTGGTCTATCGGGTCTGCACAGACAACAATCCCACCCAAGTCCTATTCTCGTAACCCCCCCCCCCCCACATTTACCCTGCTAATCCCCCAACACCAAAGGGCAATTTAGCACGGCCAATCCATCTAACCTACACATCTTTGAGAGAAAACCCTGTCCGTGTTTATAGATCTTTAGTAAGGCTTTAGTATGGACTTTAGTAAGGCGTTTGATAAGGTGGCCCATGGAAGACTTCTACAGAAAATGCAGATGTGTGGAATAGAGGGTGATTTAGCTAATTGGATTAGGAATTGGCTGGCAGATAGAAGACAGAGGGTGGTGGTTGATGGGAGATATTCATCGTGGAGTTCGGTGACGAGTGGTGTGCCTCAGGGGTCTGTTTTGGGGCCCCTGCTGTTTGTAATTTTTATAAATGATCTGGATGAGGGTATTGAGGGATGGATCAGTAAATTTGCAGATGATACTAAAGTTGGTGGAGTGGTAGATAGTGAAGAGGGGTGTTTTAGTTTACAGAGTGACTTGGACAAGTTGCAGAGCTGGGCCGAGAGGGGGCAAATGGAGTTTAATGTGGAAAAGTGTGAGGTAATGCACTTTGGCAGGAACAATAAATGTGTAGAGTATAGGGCTAATGGTAGGGCTCTTAATAGTGTTGAGGAACAGAAGGATCTTGGTGTATGTGTCAATAGATCCCTGAAAGTAGGCAGTCAAGTGGATAAAGTTGTTAAGAAGGCATATGGAGTCTTAGCTTTTATTGGTAGGGGGATTGAATTTAGGAGCCGCAGCATCATGTTGCAGCTGTACAAAACTCTAGTGCGGCCGCACTTGGAGTATTGTGTGCAGTTCTGGTCGCCACATTATAAGAAAGATGTGGAGGCATTGGAGAGGGTACAGAGGAGGTTTACCAGGATGTTGCCTGGTATGGAGGGCAGGTCTTATGAAGAGAGGCTGAGGGATTTGAGGTTGTTTTCGTTAGAAAGGAGGCGGCTAAGAGGGGACCTAATCGAAACATATAAGATGATTAGAGGTTTAGATAGGGTGGACAGTGATAGCCTTTTTCCTAGGATGGAGAAAGCTAGCACGAGGGGACACAGCTTTAAATAAGGGGTATGAGTTATAGGACGGATATCAGAGGTAGGTTCTTTACTCAAAGAGTGATTAGGGAGTGGAATGCCCTGCCTGCAGCTGTTGTAGATGCGCCAAGTTTGGTGGCGTTTAAGAGGTTAATTGATAAGTATATGGAAGAGAAGGAATGGTTTAGTTTGGAGGGGCATTGCTTTTTATTTTGGTCGGCACAACATCGAAGGCCGAAGGGCCTGTTCTGTGCTGTAATGTTCTATGTTCTATCTATGGATTAAAAACCAAATTTGAGACAATTTAGGGAGAATTTGTTTTGTCAATCAGCCTAAGAGCACATCTTTGGGATGTGGGAGGAAACCGGAGCGCGCGGAGAAAACCCACGCAAGCACGGGGAGAAAAATATAATGCAAGTCTACTTGTGACACTAATAATAATAAAAAAAAAAAGTACCTTGCCCAAATGTCTTTTGGATATCCAAGTACATCTACAGGTTCGCCTCTTGTCCATTCTGGTTGCAACTTCCTTGAAAAACTCGAATAAATTGTTCAGACAGAATTTAATACATTGCTCCCTGTTGTGGTCTCACTTTGGGGTATAAAGATTGAGGGTTAGACATTTGTATTCCTCTGTAAGGCCTGGATAGAGCGGGCCTGGGAAAGATGTTCCCGACCCGGGTTCGATTCCCGGCTCAGGTCACTGCCTACGTGGAGTCTGCACGTTCTCGCCGTGTCTGCGTGGGTTTCCTCCGGGTGCTCCGGTTTCCTCCCGCACTCGGAAAGACGCGCTGGTTAGGTGTTAAATTCTCCCTCAGCGTAACCCGCACAGACACGGGGGGGGTGTGGCGACGAGGGGATTTTTCCACAGTATCTTCATTGCAGCGTTAATGTAAGCCTACCTGTGACGTTAATAAATTAACTTGAAACTTTAATCTTCATTAGGAGAGACGAGGATCGAAGGGGGAGAGACAAGGGTCTGAGGGGCACGGCCTCGGAGTAACGGGACCAACCTTTGGAACCGAGGGGGAATTTCTTCAGTCGGAGAGTTTGGTGAATCTGTGAAAGTCGTTGAAGAGGCCGGGTCACTGAGCGTACTTAAGACAGAGATAGATAGATAGGTTCTTGATTGGTAAGGGGGGGGAGGGGGGAAGAAGTTCACAAGGAAAAGGCAGGAGAATGGGGCTGAGAAACTTAACAGCCATGTCAAATGACAGAATGAACATGATGGGCCTAGTTCTGCTCATCTCTCTCATGAATGGTGCAGTGGCTCGAGGGGCTGAATGGGCTACTTTTGAACAAAGAACAAAACAGCTCGGGAAACAGGCCCTTCGGCCCAACGAGCCCGTGCCGCCACCCCGATGTTCCCACCTCTACCCGCGATCCCTGTCCATGGATTACAAGCCAAATTTGAGGCAATTTAGGGAGAATTTGTTTTGCCAATTCGCCGAAGAGCACGTCTTTGGGGTGTGGGAGGAAACCAGAGCACCCGGAGAAAATCCACGCGAGCACGGGGAGAATGCGCAAACTCTCGCAGACGCGGGCCCCAAAGCCATGTATCTGCACAGCACAGCGATAGTCACTGAGCTGTCGTGTTGCCCGACAAATGGTCTGGGTCAAGCGTCCACTAGGACGTGAAGCATTAGGATACTCTCAAAAAAAAATCCAAGAGCAGCCCTCTCACGACCCATCGCGTGTATGCTCCTTGTTAGACAACAAGGTGGACCAAGGCACCTGTAGGATAAAAAACAAGTATTTTGCCGCAATATCTCATGGTCTGATGAAGGGCAGAGAGGGCTCGAGGGGCTGAATGGCGTACTTCTGCTGCTATAACTCGTGCTTTATTCCAAAGCTGCGAATCCAATCTGCCTTTTTTTTTTCTCCCCCCTGCCCCCCTCCCCGAACAGCCTCTGCCAATCTGGGCCACCATCCCCACCGCCCCGCAGCGGGGGGCCGCACGCAGAAGCATGAGCTCCGATCGGACACGTTCGGAGGGCCGGATGCAAGGGAACGCCAACCTCCCGCAGCCGGGCAGGACGGGAGCGAGTGACCAACCTCGGTGTCCTGGGAGCTCCGATCCGAGCGTCGCCAGGCCGGAGCAGCTGGGGAAACCTGCCCAGTGCCCCCCGGAGTTACCACCTCTCCAGCCGACACCCATTCACACCATCTGTGTCGAGGTGAGTGAAGAGGGGGCCTTTCTAGAAACACTGGAGGGGTTTACACTGAGGGCAGGTGAATTCCTCCTCGGTTTACCTGTTCTCCAATCTGCTTTCCCTTTTGTTCCACTGTCACTGGACACTTCAGCCCTTATCACAGAATCCCGACAGTGCGGCAGGAAGCCATTCGGCCCATCGAGTATGCACTGACCATAATTTCACCAGGCCCTATTCCCGTAACCCCATATATTTACCTGCTAGTCCCCCTGACACTAAGGGGCAATTTAGCACAGCCAATCCACCTAACCTGCACATCTTTAGACACTAAGGGGCAATTTAGCATGGGCAATTTAGCATGGCCAATCCACCTAACCTGCACATCTTTAGACACTAAGGGGCAATTTAGCATGGGCAATTTAGCATGGCCAATCCACCTAACCTGCACATCTTAAGACACTAAGGGGCAATTTAGCATGGGCAATTTAGCATGGCCAATCCACCTAACCTGCACATCTTTAGACACTAAGGGGCAATTTAGCATGGCCAATCCACCTAACCTGCACATCTTTGGACACTAAGGGCAATTTAGCATGGCCAATCCACCTAACTCACATCTTTAGACACTAAGGGGCAATTTAGCATGGCCAATCCACCTAACCTCACATCTTTGGACACTAAGGGCATTTAGCATGGCCAATCCACCAACCTGCACTCTTTAGACACTAAGGGGCAATTTAGCATGGCCAATCCACCTAACCTGCACATCTTAGACACTAAGGGGCAATTTAGCATGGCCAATCCACCCTAACCTGCACATCTTTGGACACTAAGGGACAATTTAGCATGGCCAATCCACCTAACCTGCACATCTTTGGACACTAAGGGACAATTTAGCATGGCCAATCCACCTAACCTGCACATCTTTGGACACTAAGGGACAATTTAGCATGGCCAATCCACCTAACCTACACATCTTTGGACACTAAGGGACAATTTTAGCATGGCCAATCCACCTAACCTACACATCTTTGGACACTAAGGGACAATTTAGCATGCAATCCACCTAAACCGCATCTTTGGACACTAAGGGACAATTTAGCATGGCCAATCCACCTAACCCGCACATCTTTGGACACTAAGGGGCAATTTAGCATGGCCAATCCACCTAACCCGCACATCTTTGGACACTAAGGGGCAACTCAGCATGATCAATCCACCTCACCTGCACATCTTTGGACACTAAGGGGCAATTTAGCAAGGCCAATCCACCTAACCTACACATCTTTGGACACTAAGGGACAATTTAGCATGGCCAATCCACTGTGGGAGGAAACTGGAGCACCTGGAGGAAACCCACGGAGACACGGGGAGAATGTGCAAATTCTGCACACACACTGACCCGGGCCGGGATTCAGACGAGGGTCTCTAGCACTGTGAGGCAGCAGTGCTAACCACTCCTGTCCCACCCCCAACTCCTTTTTGCCTTGCCCTATCGTTGCCCCCTTATCCTTTAATCACTCCTGTCTCATAGCTGTCAGCAATCCTTGTTCTGTCCTTTTAGTATCCCCACCCCTTGGTGTCCAAATATGAACATAGAACATTACAGCGCAGTACAGGCCCTTCGGCCCTCGATGTTGCGCCGGCCAGTGGACCCTCTAACCTAAACTACTCCAATATCATCCATACGCCTATCCACCGAACATTTGAATGCCCCCAAAGTAGGCGAGTCCACAACTGCTGCAGGCAGGGCATTCCACGCTCTCACCACCCTCTGTGTAAAGAACCTGCCTCTGACATCCGTCCTATAACTACCACCTCTTAATTTAAAGTTATGTCCCCTCGTGTTGGTCATCACAAACATGAGGGGACATCTGTGGGTTTTAAATGGACTGGCCGTGCTAAATTGTCCCTAGTGCCAAAGATGTGCAGTTAGGTGGATGGCCATGCTAAATTGTCCCTTAGTGTCCAAAGATTGCTGAGATTAGGGGATTAGCCATGCTAAATGTCTTAGTGTCCAAAGATGTGCAGGTTAGGTGAATTGGCCATGCTAAATGCCCCTTAGGTCCAAAGATGTGCAGGTTAGGTGGATTGGCCATGCTAAATTGCTCCTAGTGTCCAAAGAAGATGTGCAGGTTAGGTGGATTGGCCATGCTAAATGCCCTTAGTGTCCAAAAGTGTGCAGGTTAGGTGGATTGGCCATGCTAAATTGCTCCTTCTTTTCCAAAGAGTGCAGGCAGGTTAGGTGAATTGGCCTATGTAAATTGTCCCTTAGTGTCCAAAGATGGCAGGTTGTGGTGGGATGGCGTGCTAAATTGCTCCTTAGTGTCCAAAGATGTGCAGGTTAGGTGGATGGCCATGCTAAATTGTCCTAGTGTCAAAGATGTGCAGATTAGGTGGATTGGCCATGCTAAATTGTCCCTTAGGTCCAAAGATGTGCGGTTAGGTGGATTTGCCGTGCTAAATTGCGCCTTAGTGTCCAAAGATGTGCAGGTTAGGTTAGGTGGATTGACCATGCTAAATTGCTCCTTAGTGTCCAAAGATGTGCAGATTAGGTGGATTGGCCATGCTAAATTGTCCCTTTGTGACAGAGGGACTCACGAGGTTAAATACGTGGGGTTATGGAGATAGGGCCTGAGTGGTCAGTGCAGACCCGATGGGCCAAATGGCCTCCTTCTGCATGGTAGGGATTCTACTATTCTGGAAAGAGAAGGCGGGGGTGGGGGTGGGGATGGAACTGGGAACTCACAGAATCCTGACCTTTCCTGCAGGTGTTGCCGATACCATTGGGAATTATCATTCCTTTCGAATTTCCGCGTGCGGCAGATGTCTGGACGTCGGACTATGTGAAGATGCCCTTTGCCAACTGCAACACGCAAACCAAGAAGATTGCATTTTCGGTAAGTAGGACTGATCTGTAATAACTCTCAACATTGGCCCATCATCGTTGAGCTGTTCAGAGTGTGGCTGATCTCTATCTTAACTCCATTTAGAACGTAGGACACTACAGCGCAAACAGGCCTGTCGGCCCACAAGTTGTGCTGATCATATCTATACCTACCAGGCCGTAGAACTATCTGTAACTCCCAATCCCATTCAATCCCACGTACTCGTCCAGGATTCTTTTGCGGATAACACCAAAGTCGGAGGAGTGGTAGATAGCGAAGAGGGGTGTTATAGTTTGCAGAGAGACTTGGACAAGTTGCAGAGCTGGGCCGAGAGGTGGCAAATGGAGTTTAATGTGGAAAAGTGTGAGGTAATGCACTTTGGCAGGAACAATAAATGTGTAGAGTATAGGGCTAATGGTAGGATTCTTAGTAGTCTTGATGAACAGAGGGATCTTGGTGTATTTGTGCATAGATCCCTGAAAGGAGGCAGTCAAGTCGATAAGGTTGTTAAGAAGGCATACGGAGTCTTAGCTTTTATTGGTAGGGGGATTGAATTTCGGAGCTGCACGTCATGTTGCAACTGTACAAAACTCTAGTGCAGCTGCCTTGGAGTATTGTGTGCAGTTCTGGTCCCCGCATTATAAGAAAGATGTGGAGGCATTGGAGAGGGTACAGAGGAGGTTTACCAGGATGTTGCCTGGTATGGAAGGCAGGTCTTATGAAGAGAGGCTGAGAGATTTGAGGTTGTTTTCATTAGAAAGAAGGCGGCTAAGAGGAGACCTTATCGAAACATATAAGATGATTAGAGGTTTAGATAGGATGGACAGTGATAGCCTTTTTTCTCGGATGGAGAAAGCTAGCACGAGGGGACATAGTTTTAAATTAATGGGTGGTAGTTATAGGATGGATATCAGAGGTAGGTTCTTTACCCAGAGGGTGGTAAGGGTATGGAATGACCTGCCTGCTGCAGTTGTAGATGCGCCAAGTTTGGGGGCGTTTAAGAGGTTAGTTGATAAGTTTATGGATGAAAGGGGAATGGTTTAGTTTGGAGGGTCATTGCTTTTTTCCTAATTGGTCGGTGCAACATCGAAGGCCGAAGGGCCTGTTCTGCGCTGTAATGTTCTATGTTCTAAGTCTCTTAAAAGACCCCAGCGAGTTCGCCTCTACCACCACTGACGGCAACCGATTCCATTCACTCACCTCCCCCTAAGTGAAAAACGTACCCCTTGCGTGATGGACTGGGCTACATTCACAACCCTTTGTGGTTTCTTGCAGTCTCGGGCAGAGCAGGATTCCATACCAACTTGTGATAGAACCAGAAAGAATGCTTTCTATGAAGCATCTGTAAAAGTTGGTGAGACTTGTAGCTGACATGCCAAATTTCTTTTGTATTCTAGGAAAACAGCGGCGTTGGTGGGCTTTCTTAATTGTAGGTTGGCATGGGGGGAGCAGGCATGTACCCATCCAGATGCCTCTTAAATGTTGCTACCATCTCCTCTGGCAGCACGATCCAGGAACCCACCACTCTGTGTGTGAAAAACCTCCCCTGCACATCTCCCTTAAACTTTCCCCCCTCTCACCTTCAACGTGTGCCCTCTTATAATTGACCCTTCCACCCTGGGGGAAAAGCCTCTGATTATCCACCCTGTCTGCGCCTCTCATCATTTTGTAGACCTCTATCAGGTCTCCCCTCGGCGTCCGTCTTTCCAGTGGAAACAATCCCAGTTTGTTTGACCTCTCCTCGTAGCCGACACTCTCGAGACCAGGCAACATCCTGGTGAACCTTCTTTGCACTCCCTCCAAAGCTTCCGCATCCTCCTGGTAGTGTGGCGACCAGAACTGCACGCAATACTCCAAATGCGGCCTAACCGAGGCTTTTGTATAACTTGGGCTCAATGAATCTGAGCTGGGCACAATACATAGATCGGTTGGAGACGTGGGCAGAGAAACGGCAGATGGAGTTTAATCCGGACAAGTGTGAGATAATGGATTTTGCAAGGAGCAATGCAGGTTGCAGTTGTATCATAAATGTTAGAACCCTTAGGAGTGGGTGTACGTTACTGAAAGTGGCAACGCAGGCGGAGAAGATAGTCGAGAAGGCATACGGCAATGCTTGCCTTCGTCGGCCTGGGCACTGAGTTTAAAAATTGGCAAGTCATGTTGCAGCTTTATAGAATCTTAGTTAGGCCACGATTAGAATATCGTGTTCGGTTCTGGCCGCCACCCTACCAGAAGGATTGTGGAGGCTTTGGAGAGGGTGCAGAAAAGATTGACTGGGATGTTGCCTGGTATGGAGGGCATTAGCTTTGAGGAGAGGGTTCTCAGAATCCTCAAGGAAATTTGGTTTGTTCTCACTGGAATGACGGAGGTTGAGGGGCAACCTGATAGAAATCTACAAGATTACGAGGGGCACGACAGATGCTCTTTGCTAGGGTAGAAAGGTCAAGCAGTGGGGAAGAAGGTGCGTGGGGAAAGGCTTAGAGGAGATGTGTGAGGTAAGTTTTTTACAAAGAAAATGGTGAATGTCTGCAGCACGCTGCCCGGGGAGGTGGTGGGAAGCGGGTACGACAGCGGCGTTTAAGGAGCAACTGGACAAATCCACGAATAGGACGGGAATGGAAGGATCTGAACTCCCTAAGTGCATCCAGTTTTAGTTTAATTGGGCCGTCAGGATCAGCAGGCTTGGCGGGCCGAAGGGCCTTGGTCTATTCTGGACCGTTCTTTATTCTTGTGGGGGGGGGCTGTGGCCTCAGTAATTTTCCTGTGTTCCACCCTCCTCTCCCCCCCCCCCCCCCCCCCCCCCCCCACCTCATTCCTCAGTGGGCCAGAATCCCTGCTCCTCGTCACCAACCTGTACAAGTGCCAGTTGAGAATCGCTTCACACAACTTCTTCACAGAAAGGGTTATGTATCTATGGAATTCCCTGTCCAGGAACGGGGATTCCGCATCATCAGTCGGGGTGGAGAGAACACACAACAAAGTACAAAGAACAGGCCCTCCAAAACTGCGCCCATCATGATGCCAACCTAAACTGATAAGAACTGGAAGCAGGAGTCGGCCACTTGCCCCCTCGAGCCTGCTCCACCGTTCGATATGGTTGATCTTTTCATGGACTCAGCTCCACTTACCCGCTGACCATAACCCTTAATTCCTTTACTGTTCAAAAATCTATCCATCCTTGCCTTAAAAACAGTCAATGAGGTCGTCAACTGGGTAGGGAAATTCCAAAACCCTTTGGGTGAAGAAGCTCCTCCCCAACTCAGTCCTAAATCTGCTCCCCCTTATTTTGAGGCCGTGCCCCCTAGTTCTAGTTTCACCCGCCAGTGGAAACAACTTCCCTGCTTCTATCTTATCTATTCCCTTCATAATGTGATATGTTTCTATAAGATTTCCCCCCTTGTTCTTCTGAATTCCAATGAGTATAGTCCCCAATCTCTCCTTCATAAGCCAACCCTCTCAACTCCAGAATCAACCCACTGAATCTCCTCTGCACCCGCTCCAGTGCCAGTAAATCCTTTCTCAAATACCGAATGCATGAGAAAACAAGAACCAAAAGCACTTACAGAATCTGTATCCTTCCATTCCTGTCCTGTTGTGTATTTGTCCAGTTGCGCCTTAAATGCCACTATTGTACCCGCTTCCCAGCACCTCCCCGGGCAGCGCATTCCAAATGTTCCCTATCCTCTGTATAAAAAACTCGCCTCACACATATTCTCTAAACTTGTCCCCATTCACCTTAAACCTACGTCCCCTTTTACTTCATTTTTCTATCATAGGGAAGAGCTTCTGTCTATCCACTCTGTCCGTACCTCTCATAATCTTGTAGACCTCTATCAGGTCGCCCCTCAGTCTCCAGTGAGGAGAAATCGAGTTTCTCCAACCTCTGCCCGTAGCCAATGCCCTCCATACCAGCCAACATCCTGGTAAATCTTTTCTGTACCCTCTCCAAAGCCTCCACATCCTTCTGGTAGTGTGGCGACCAGAATCGGACACTGTATTCCAAACGAGGCCTAACCAACGTTCTGGATACTGCAGCCTGACATGCCAATTGAAAGGGGAGAAGGATGAGCAGGAGTGAGTAAAGGTGCAGCAAATGAGTGGCATTAACAAGATCCAGGAAGGGAAATAACTTCTTCTGATCAATTTTATTTCAGCGTCACGATGAGGTCCGGCGCTGGGAGGTGATTAAAGAGGCGCTGGGCAAGACAGCGTTTGAAACGACAAAGGATGTGGAGGTAATGGGACTGCCAAGTCGGGGGACTCTTTGTTAAAGCCCAGTTACAGCAATCAACAGAGAGTAAAGATCCCTCTACACTGTCCCCATCAAACACTCCCAGGACAGGTACAGCACAGGGTTAGATACAGAGTAAAGCTCCCTCTACACTGTTCCCCCATCAAACACTCCCAGGACAGGTACAGCACAGGGTTAGATACAGAGTAAAGCTCCCTCTACACTGTCCCCCATCAAACACTCCCAGGACAGGTACAGCACGGGGTTAGATACAGAGTAAAGCTCCCTCTACACTGTCCTCCATCAAACACTCCCAGGACAGGTACAGCACGGGGTTAGATACAGAGTAAAGCTCCCTCTACACTGTCCCCATCAAACACTCCCAGGACAGGTACAGCACAGAGTTAGATACAGAGTAAAGCTCCCTCTACACTGTCCCCCATCAAACACTCCCAGGACAGGTACAGCACGGGGTTAGATACAGAGTAAAGCTCCCTCTACACTGTCCCCCCCATCAAACCCTCCCAGGACAGGTACAGCACGGGGTTAGATACAGAGTAAAGCTCCCTCTACACTGTCCCCCATCAAACACTCCTAGGACAGGTACAGCACGGGGTTAGATACAGAGTAAAGCTCCCTCTACACTGTCCCCCATCAAACACTCCCAGGATAGGGACAGCACGGGGTTAGATACAGAGTAAAGCTCCTTCTACACTGTCCCCCCATCAAACACTCCCAGGACAGGTACAGCACAGGGTTAGATACAGAGTAAAGCTCTCTGTACACTGTCCCCCCATCAAACACTCCTAGGACAGGTACAGCATTGGGTTAGATACAGAGTAAAGCTCCCTCTACACTATCTCTATCAGATAGTCCAGTACCAATGTGTAGTGGAAGCCATGTTTACCATCCTTAGACACACCTTCCAAACCCACAACATCTACCATCTGGAAGGACAAGGGCAGCAGACACATGGGGAACACCACCACCTGCAAGTTCCCCTCTGAGCCCCTCACCGTCCTGACTTGGAAATATATCAGCTGTTCCTTCACTGTCGCTGGGTCAAAATCCTGAACTCCCTCCCTAACAGCACTGTGGGTGTACCTACACCACATGGACTGACTGATGTCCAATCACAATCCTGGAACTCCCCCCCTAACAGCACTGTGGGTGTACCTACACCACACGGGGATTGATTGACTGTCCAATAACAATCCTGGAACTCCCTCCCTAACAGCACTGTGGGTGTACCTACACCACACAGACTGACTGATGTCCAATAATAATCCTGTAACTCCCTCCCTAACAGCACTGTGGGTGTACCTACACCACACGGACTGACTGACGTCCAATAACAATCTGGAACTCCCTCCCTAACAGCACTGTGGGTGTACCTACACCGCATGGACTGACTGATGTCCAATAACAATCCTGGAACTCCCTCCCTAACAGCACTGTGGGTGTACCTACACCACAGGAACTGCAGCGGGTTTAAGATGGCGGCTCACCCGCCAGCTTCTGAAGTGGCAATTAGGGATGGGGAATAAATGCTGGGCTGGGGTCAGAACGCCAGCATCCCGCAAAAGGACAATAAGAAATACTTTCAGGAGGGGAGAACGAGAGATTTGCTTGTGTTCAATAAACTAACCATTCTTTCTATTTGCAGAATGCTATCAAGGAATACAATCAAAAGTATGCCCACGTTTGGAACTTTTCTGGACTCCACACACACTTTGAGAAGGTGAGTTAGATCTTGCCCGCTCTCAGATTGGGAAGCGGGTCATCACGGTGGCGCGCGGTGGTTAGCCCTGCTGCCTCGCAGCGTCAGCGACTCGGGTTCGGTTCCGGCCTCGGGTCGCTGTCTGTGCGGAGTCTGCACCTTCTCCCCGTGTCTGCGTGGGTCTCCTCCCACGATCCGTAAACCATCCTGGTTAGGTACTAAATTCTCCCCCAGTGTAGCCCGAACAGGAGCGTGGCGATCAGGGGATTTTCACAGTCGCTTCATTGCGGTGTTAACGTAAGCCCACTTGTGACGCGAATAAATAAACTTGAAGCTTGGGCCGGGGAGGATTTTGAGAGAGTTGGGGAAAAACTGGTTCTTATCGAGTCTGCTTTGTGCACGGCAAAGCATCTTGGCAAGGACGGGGCTCAGTCCCGTGGGCCCGGGGGGGGGGGTGCTCAGTCCTGCGGGCCTGGGGTCAGTCCCACGGGCCAGGGGGTCAGTTCCGCGGGCTGGGGGGTGGGGGGCTCAGTCCCGCAGGCCTGGGGTCAGTCCCATGGGCCGGGGGGTCGTCCCGCGGGCCCAGGGGGTGCTCAGTCCCGCGGGCCGGGAGGGGCTCAGTCCTGCGGGCCTGGGGTCAGTCCCACGGGCCGGGGGGTCAGTTCCACGGGCCGGGGGGTGGGGGCTCAGTCCTGCGGGCCTGGGGTCAGTCCCATGGGCCGGGGGGTCAGTCCCGCGGGCCCGGGGGGGGTGTGCTCAGTCCTGCGGGCCGGTGCGGGGGGAGGTCAGTCCTGCGGGCCGGGGGGTCAGTTCCGCGGGCCGGGGGGTGGAGGGCTCAGTCCCGCGGGCCGGGGGGGTGCTCAGTCCTGCGGGCCTGGGGTCAGTCCCATGGGCTGGGGGTTCAGTCCCGCGGGCCGGAGTGGTGGGGGGGGGGGGGTCAGTCCTGCGGGCCTGGGGTCAGTCCCATGGGCCGGGGGCTCAGTCCTGCGGGCCGGTGGGGGGGGGGCTCAGTCCTGCGGGCGGTGGGGGGGGGGGCTCAGTCCTGGGCCGGTGGGGGGGGGGCTCAGTCCTGCGGGCCGGTGGGGGGGGGGGCTCAGTCCTGCGGGCCGGTGGGGGGGGGGGTGGGGGGGGGGCTCAGTCCTGCGGGCCGGTGGGGGGGGGGCTCAGTCCCCGGGTGGGGGGGGGCTCAGTCCCCGCGGGCCAGTGGGGGGGGCTCAGTCCTGCGGGCCGGAGTGGTGGTGGGGGGGGGGGGGGTCAGTCCTGCGGGCCTGGGTCAGTCCCACGGGCCGGGGGATCAGTCCCGCGGGTCGGAGTGGTAGTGGGGGGGGGGGCTCAGTCCCGCGGGCCGGAGTGGTGGTGGTGGTGGGGGGGGTCAGTCCCGGGGGCTCAGTCCCGGTGGGATGGGGGTCATTTGAGCGTGAACACGACTCCTGACTGCTCCTTCTGCTTTCTCCATAGTTGCCCCCGGGAGAACACCGTTACCTGCTGACAAACCTCCTCCCAAACATGGCCAAACTGGCTTTAAGATTACCGGAGCTGTGTTCCAAGGTTGGTAATTGCTGTCTGTGGGAATCGGAAAGTGGGAAAGTTCTGTGTGAATCTGTGCTTCAATATTGAGAGCACTGTGTGTGTGTGCGCTCCTTGGTCATCACAGTACCAAATGGATAAGTTCATAAGGCACAGAAGCAGAATTAGGCCATTCAGCCTATTGAGTCCGCTCCGCCATTCTATCATTGGTTGATCTGCTCCTCATCCCCATTTTCCTGCCTTCTCCCCTTCAACTCATTACCAAAAATCTGTCTAACTCCTCCTCAAATTTACTCACTGTCCCGGCATCCACCGCACTTTGGGTTAGCGAATTCCACAGATACACAGCCCTTTGGGAGAAATAGTTTTCCTGTTTTAAATTTGCTGCCCCTCGTCCTGAGACTATGACCTCTCGTCCCAGAATGTCCCACAAGAGGAAGCATCTCCTCGATGTCTACTTTATCCAGATGTTTTATCATTTTGTGAACCTCAAGTTGATCTCCCCTCATTCTCCTCAATTCCGGAGAGTTTCGGCCTAAACTGCCCAATCTCTCTTTGTATGACAAACCCCTCACCTCTGGAATCAACCCCGTGAACCTCCTCTGAACTACCTCCAATGCTCCTACATCCTTCCTCAAATAAGGACCTCAATATTGAATAGAAAGGATGTGGAGGCTGTTGAAAAGTTGAGTAGATTGGGGTTTTTTTTTTATTGTTAAATGCTAGGGAAAAAGATTGCGTGGTCCCAATAAAAGATGGTGCTTTTTCTGTGCTTAAAGTGTTTTAAAAAAAAGTACACAGAGAGCCCAGACTGAAACATTTGTATCGATGGGCCAAGCAGCGGGGTTACCAAGGCACCAGGCTCAGAATTTTGTGGAATTCAGCCAATCAATTTGAATTAGACATTTCGATACCAATAACTCATTAAATTTAAATCTGAATATTTTTCACAACCTACAACCACACTTACTGTGAGAGACATCAATATGTCGTCACGGATATAAAAGAAGGGGGGGCAGTGGGACAAAAAGAGAGAGCAAATGCTATTTGCCAGAGATCACAGCTCTTAGCTCAAAGCTAGAAACAAAAGTACCAAAAGAAGGATCAACAGAGAAAGCCCAGAGTATTCCAGAAGGGACAAAACCTGGTTGTAATTTAGAGAGTGATTAAAGTCCCATTCTTTTTATGAATGAGTGGGATTGTATTTGCCTGAACAGCATTCCTTTAGATTAATGTTTTAGTTAGTGTGTTAATAGTTTCGTTAACTGGGTTACCGTTTGTTAAATGAATAAAATATTACTTATTGATTTTATAGAGAGGGTCTCAAGTAGTAATTTTGATTTAACCACTAAAAGTTGCTGAAGTGTAGGTCACACCACTTCACACTCACTTTAACAGATCATAGGGTGAGGTATTCCACTCTGGGTGTTTGAGAGTTATTTCTCAGAAGGGGAAAAATCAACCTCCCCTTTATGACAAAGGTCCCAAAAATATATCAGGAAAGGATTGAATCCTACAGTGCAAAATGAGGACATTTGGCCCATCAGATCTACAATCCCACCCAGGCCCTACCCCCGTGAGTTTACCCTAGCTAGTCCTCCTGACACTAAAGGGCAATTTAGCATGGCCAATCCACCTACACTGCACTGTGGGAAGAAACGGGAGCACCTGGAGGAAACCCACGCAGACATGGGGAGAATGTGCAGACTCCTCACAGACAGTGACCCGAGGCCAGGAGCCGAATCCGGGTGAGGTAGCAGTGCTAACCTCTGTACCACCCAATCTAATCCCACACACACGGGGAGAAAGTGCAAGATAGTGCAGAAACTGGCAATTGAACCTGAGTCCCTGGTGCTGTGAAGCAGCAGTGCTAACCACTGTGCCACCATTTTCTCTTCAAAAGGGTGGCTGATCAGATGACCTAAATTACTTTGATTTGATTTATTACTGTCACATGTACTGGGATACAGTGAAAAGTATTGTTTGATTTATTATTGTCACATGTACTGCGATACAGTGAAAAGTATTGTTTGATTTATTATTGTCACATGTATTGGGATACAGTGAAAAGTATTGTTTGATTTATTATTGTCACGTACTGGGATACAGTGAAAAGTATTGTTTGATTTATTATTGTCACATGTATTGGGATACAGTGAAAAGTATTGTTTGATTTATTATTGTCACATGTATTGGGATACAGTGAAAAGTATTGTTTGATTTATTATTGTCACATGTATCGGGATACAGTGAAAAGTATTGTTTGATTTATTATTGTCACATGTATTGGGATACAGTGAAAAGTATTGTTTGATTTATTATTGTCACATGTACTGGGATACAGTGAAAAGTATCGTTTGATTTATTACAACTCTCACCAACGTTTACAGATGTATTCTTTCTGATTGTATCACACCTTGGTATGGGCTCCTGCTCTGCTCAAGACCGCAAGAAAATACAAAGAGTCATGAACAAAGCCCAGTCAGACAAACCACGTATGTGTGCATAGATCCCTGAAAGTAGGCAGTCAGGTCGAGAAGGTTGTTAGGAAGGCATATGGAGTCTTAGCTTTTATTGGGAGGGGGATTGAATTTCAGAGCCGCAACGTCATGTTGCAACTGTACAAAACTTTAGTGCGGCCGCACTTGGAGTATTGTGTACAGTTCTGGTCCCCACATTATAAGAAAGATGTGGATGCATTGGAGAGGGTACAGAGGAGGTTTACCAGGATGTTGCCTGGTATGGAGGGCAGGTCTTATGAAGAGAGGCTGAGGGATTTGATGTTGTTTTCGTTAGAAAGAAGGCGGCTAAGAGGAGACCTTATTGAAACATATAAGATGATTAGAGGTTTAGATAGGGTGGACAGTGATAGCCTTTTTCCTAGGATGGAGAAAGCTAGCACGAGGGGACACAGCTTTAAATTAAGGGGTGATAGTTATAGGACGGATATCAGAGGGTAGGTTCTTTACCCAGAGGGTGGTAAGGGTATGGAATGCCCTGCCTGCTGCAGTTGTAGATGCACCAAGTTTGGTGGCGTTTAAGAGGTCAGTAGATAAGTTTATGGATGAAAAGGGAATGGTTTAGGTTAGAGGGTCATTGCTTTTTCTCAATTGGTCAGCGCAACATCGAGGGCCGAAGGGCCTGTTCTGCGCTGTAACGTTCTATGTTCTATGCTTCAAGAATGTAGAGGGTAGAGCAGGAGACGTGGTGGAGGAATGGTCACGAGTTGAGAGGCCTCCTGTAGTTTCTTGTCGTCCTTGGAGTGAGTTTGTTTCTGTAAGGCGCCTCTGTTTGCCTCTCTCCCACTTTCTCTGTTTTCCTGTTTCAGCCCATCCCGCTCCTGAAACAGCAGAAGCCCCGCGCCATCACGATGGCGCAGGAACAAGTGGCCTGCCTGTTGGCAAATGCCTTTTTCTGCACCTTCCCGCATCGCAACAGCACCCGGCCCAACTCCCAGTACAGCAACTTTCCAGAAATCAACTTCAACAGGTCAGTTTAGCGGAACGGAGGCCAGGGCCTCTCCGGCGGATTCCCGGTTGCCTCTGGAGGGCGGCGGGGCTGGAGGTCCTGCTCTGGAGACTCCAGGCTCCCGAGCGGAGGGAGTGTTGCACTGTCAGAAGTGCCCTCTCTTTCAGCTAAAGGGTGCGATTTACTGGGGGGGGGGGAAAAGAAACTAAGTGGTGGGACTGCCAGACTCTCTCCTGCCCTTTGTTTTGTAAGGGAAGCTCAGTTTAATGATTTTCCGGCACTTCGGTGGAGGAACGGTGCTGGGACATCAGCTGAGAAACCGGCACCTGTCTGCTGTAGGGTCCAATGCGCGTGTGCTGATCCCCTGGGAGATGGGGTGATATGCTTCTTCCCTCCTGGACGCAGCTGCCTTTCCGATTGCCAACACTCCACAGCCCCCCCCAACCCCCGCCACCCGCCAACAACATCACCATGACCGGGTCGCTTTCAGAGTGCGGATTGTGGGATCTTGCTGTGCGGGGATCTTCCAATTCGGAGGAAATGGCTAACCGTATCTCATTCTGTGTGACATTCTGACAATCCCCCTCCCCCCTCATTTTAACCATGGCAACGGGGTCCTGAAACCCACAGGGAACTCCCTGAATCTTGCCCGATTGCCCCAAGCCCTGCACCAACCTCCCAAATGGGCGGTTCGGTAGTTACCACTGCTGACAGCGCCAGGGATCTGGGTTCGATTCCCGGCTCGGATCGCTGTCTGTGTGAGTCTGCACATTCTCCCCGTGCCTGCGTGGGTTTCCTCCGGGTGCTCCGGTTTCCCCCTACAGTCCAAAGATGTGTGGATCAAATGGTTTGGCCATGCTAAATTGCCCTTTAATGTCAGGGGGATTAGCAGAAAAAATACGTGGGACTACGGGGGATAGGACCTGGGTGGGATTGTGGTCAGTTCAGACTCGATGGGCCAAATGGTCTCTTCCTGTACCATGGGGACTCTATGCGGGCATTAACTGGCCTTCCTTTTGCAGGAAGCTGGGGAAGGGTGATGGTTCAGTGGTAATATTGCGAGACTATTAATCCAGAAACTCAGCTGGGGATCTGGGTTCGAATTCCACCACAGCTGATGGTGAAATTTGATTTCAATAATTCAATAGAATCTGGAATTAAGAATCTACGGATTGTCGGAAAACTCTTCTAGATCCCTTTAGGGAAGGAAATCTGCTGTCCTTACCCCGGTCTGGCCTACGTGGGACTCCAGAGCCACAGCAATGTGGTTAAATCTCACCTGCCCTCCAAGGGGCAACTAGGGATGGGCAATAAATGTTGGCCCAGCCAGCGATGACTGCGTCTCATGAATGAATAAATAAAAGTTTTGTAATTTAACTCTCTTTTCTGTGCACAGGTTATTTGCCATTGCCTCGCAAAGGACGTCTGAAAAACTGAAGACTATTTTTTGTTACTTCAGCAAGGTTACAGATGACAGTGAGTGGTGCTGCATTTGGGTGGTGACCGGGCACTCAATTTTTGATGTTTAAATCTTCTGTCCGTGCTGCGTTGAGGGATCCTGCGTTTGCTTAGCTCTGCTTACTTCAGTCTCTTGCAAAGATTTCGTTTCGAGATATTTCTACCTACACACAGTTACAATTTAAATGCTAGACCGCAGGGGTTAACTAACTCTGCTAAGTTTAACAACTGTCTTCAGTACACGTAGAACCAGAAGTTTAAAAGCAGCAAAATGGGCTTTTAGTTAAATGGTTATAAAAAAAAGTTGCAGAGGGACCTGGGCATCCTTGAGCATGAATCGCAAAGTTGGTTTGCAGGTGTAGCAGGTAATGAAGAAGGCAAGTGGAATTTTGTCCTTCATTGCTAGAGTTTAAGAACAGTGAGGTTATGTTGCAGCTGTATAAGGTGCTGGTGAGGCCACATCTGGAATATTTGAGAAAGGATTTACTGGCACTGGAGGGGGTGCAGAGGAGATTCACTAGGTTGATTCCAGAGCTGAGAGAGTTGGTTTATGAAAGAGAGATTGGGGCTATACTCATTGGAATTCAGAAGAATGAGGAAAGATCTATAAGATTATGAAGGGAATAGATAAGATAGAAGCAGGGAAGTTGTTTCCACTGGTGGGTGAAACTAGAGCTAGGGGGCACGGCCTCGAAATAAGGGGGAGCAGATTTAGGACTGAGTTGAGGAGGAACTTCTTCATCCGGAAGGTTGTGAATCTGTGGAATTCCCTGCCCAGTTGAGGCTCCCTCACTGAATGTTTTTATGGCAAGGATAGATAGATTTTTGAACAGTGAAGGAATTAAGGGTTATGGTGAGCGGGCGGGTAAGTGGAGCTGAGTCCGTGAAAAGATCAGCCGCGATCTTGTTGAATGGCGGAGCAGGCTCGAGGGGCCGGATGGCCGACTCCTGCTCCTTGTGCTTATGTAGAAGGCGTAGTGAATTATCTAAATACTGACTGCATTCCCGAAGGGTACACAATGCAGGCAAACAGTAGCAGCTGCAAAGATTGTTTTTCTACATGGAGACAGCTTAGAGAAAATAATAATGAGATAGGAGTTGAAATATAGTTTGGATTTTAGTGTGTTTCAGTTCAAGTTCAGTACAGGGCCGGGCTGTGAAATCAGACTTCCAAGTTTTCACGTCATTTCATGTCCGTCATGATAATTTTTCTTAAGTTCTGCTCAACAAAATAAAACCATTTTGAGACTCATACCCGGTGCTGTCCCCCTCGGCCTCTTCAAGGCCATGCCTTGCCCGAGCAGGATATTTCTTCAACATGAGCTAATGCGGTGAATTTTCCCTTGAGGGGAATGTTTAATCGTCATCAATATTCTATTCATCATCTATCTCTGTACTTTTTACCCTCAGCTGAAGTATACCTCCCAACTAAGCATTGGAAATTGTCCCTTAGTGTCCAAAGATGTGCAGGTTAGGTGGATTGGCCATGCTAAATTGTCCGTTAGTGTCCAAAGATGTGCAGGTTAGGTGGATTGGCCATGTTAAATTGCTCCTTAGTGTCCAAAGATGTGCAGGTTAGGTGGATAGGCCATGCTAAATTGCCCCTTAGTGTCCAGAGATGTGCAGATTAGGTGGATTGGCCAGGCTAAATTGCCCCTTAGTGTCCAGAGATGTGCAGATTAGGTGATTGGCCATGTGAAATTGCCCCTTAGTGTCCAAAGATGTGCAGGTTAGGTGGATGGCCATGTTAAATTGCCCCTTAGTGTCCAAAGATGTGCAGGTTAGGTGGATTGGCCATGCTAAATTGCCCCTTAGTGTCCAAAGATGTGCAGGTTAGGTGGATTGGCCATGTTAAATTGCCCCTTAGTGTCCAAGATGTGCAGGTTAGTGGATTGGCCATGCTAAATTGTCCCTTAGTGTCCAAAGATGTGCAGGTTAGGTGGATTGGCCATGCTAAATTGCCCCTTAGTGTCCAAAGATGTGCAGGTTAGGTGGACTGGCCATGCTAAATTGTCCCTTAGTGTGCAAAGATGTGTAGGTTAAGTGAATTGGCCGTGCTAAATTGTTCCTCATGTCCCAAGACGTATAGATTATGTGGATCTGCCATGCTAAATTGCCGTTTGGTGTCCAAAGATGTGCAGTTAGCTGGATTGGCCATGCTAAATTGTTCCTTGTATCCCAAGATGTATAGATTAAGTGGATTGGCCATGCTAAATTGCCCCTTAGTGTCCAAAGATGCAGGGTTAGGAAGATTGGCCATGCTAAATTGCCTCAGTCAGGGGGACTAATATGGTAAATATATAGGATTGCGGGTTGGGATTGTGGTCGGTGCACACGCCATAGGCTAAATGACCTCCTTCTGCGCTGCAGGAACTCTATGATTTTGATTCTGAAAAATTGCCAATTGCCCTCCTCCAGGCAACGAAGTACTCCTCCCCCAAATAAATAAGGCTCTTAAAAAAAAGTTCTCTGATACAGATTTGTTGACCCTGCTACCCCTTTGTTTTTAATTTCAACCCTCCCCCCTACCCCTTGCTTATTGAGTCGCATTCTCTGAAACGAAGCCCATTTTGGTGGCAGGTTAGTTAAATGATGAAGTGGGAGTAATTCTGTTCATCAGTCATTAATTTATCATTAATGATTTATCATTGATAAGTGAATGGGGCAGAATTTGTAAGCAGTATTCAGGAAGGCTTCTTGAAGCAGTACGGCGATCGTCCAACTCGAGAAGGGGGCCATACCGGAGCTGGTACTGGGGAATGAGCCCAGCCAAGTGGTTGATGTTTTAGGAGGGGAGCAGCTTGGGAACAGTGATCACAATTCAGTAGGCTTTAAGGTACTGATGGATAAAGATAAGTGTACTCCTTCTGTTAAGGTGCTAAATGCGGTTGGGGGGGGGGGAATGATAATTACAACAATATTAGGCAGGAACTGAAGAATGTAGATTGGGACAAATGTTTGAGGGCAAACCAACATCCGGCAAGTGTAAGTTGATAGGGATTCAGGACCGGCGCATTGCCGAAAGGATGAAGGATGAGAGTGGTAAGTTTTGGGAGCCTTGGATAATGAGAGATATTGTGAGCTTTGTCAAAGAGTGAAAGGGAAAAAAGAGAAGGGAACATTTGTCAAGACTAGGAACACACAAGGCAAGGAAAGTAGGAAGAAACTTAAGCAAGGCTAAAAGGGGTCACGAAGAAGCATTGGCCAGCAGGGTTAAGGAAAATCCCAAGATATATATAAGAGCAAGAGAGTAGGCAGGGAGAGGATCAGTCCACTCAAGACAAGGGAGGGAATCTATCCATGGAGGCAGAAAATGAATGAGGTGTTAAATGAGTATTCTGTGTCAATATTCATCAAAGAGAAGGACCTTTGGATGAGGAATCTGAGAAAGGATATGTAGATAGTTGAGATCAAAAAACAGGAGGTATTGGGATTCTTGAGAAACATTAAGGTAGGCAAGTTCCCAGGCCCCGATGGGATATACTCCAGAATATTGAGAGGGGCAAAGGAGGAGATGGCTGGGGTCTTGAGAGAAATCTTTGTGACCCCACTGGCTCCAGGGGAGGTCACAGAAGACTGGAGAATAGCCAGTATCGTTCCTTTGTTTAAGAAGGGTCGCAAGAATAATCCAGATAATTACAGGCCGGTGAGCCTTACATCAGTGGTAGGGAAATTATTGGAGAGGATTCTTCGAGGTGGGATTTACTCCCACTTGGAAATAAGTGGATGTATTCGTGAGAGGCAACGTGGTTTTGTGGAGGGGAGGTCGTGTCTCGTGAATTTGATCGTGTTTTTCGAGGAAGTGACGAAGATGATTGATGAGGGTAGGGCAGTGGATGTTGTCTACACGGACTTCGGTGAGGCAGGGTAAGACCAGGTAACTCGTGGAAGACTGGTGCAGAAGGTGAAGTCGCTTGGGATCAGAGGTGAGCTGGCAAGCTGGATACAAAACTGGCTCGGTCATAGAAGACAGAGGGTAGCAGTGGAAGGGTGCATTTCTGAGTGGAGGGCTGTGACAAGTGGTGTTCCTCGGGGATCAGTGCTGGGACCTTTGCTGTTTGTAATATATAGAAATGATTTGGAGGAAAATGTAACTGGTTTGATTAATAAATTTGTAGATGACATAAATGTTGGAGGATTTGCAGATAGCGATGAGGGCCATCAGAGGATACAGCAGGATATAGATCAGTGGGAGACATGGGCAGAGAGATGGCAGATGGAGTTTAATCTGGATAAATGTGAGGTAATGCATTTTGGAAGGTCTAATACAGATAGGAAATATACAGTAAATGGCAAAGCCCTTAAGAGCATTGATAGGCAGAGGGATCTAGGTGTACAGGTACACAGGTTACTGAAAGTGGCAGTGCAGGCGGAGAAGGTAGTCAAGAAGGCATAAGGCAATGCTTGCCTTCATCGGCCAGGGCACTGAGTTTAAAAATTGGCAAGTCATGTTGCAGCTTTATAGAACTTTAATTAGGGCACAATTGGATTATAGTGTTCAATTCTGGTCACCACACTATCAGAAGGATGTGGAGGCTTTGGAGAGGGTGCAGAAAAGATTTACCAGGATGTTGCCCTGGTATGGTCTGAGCTACGAGGGGAGGTTGGAGAAACTTGGTTTGTTCTCACTGGAGCGATAGAGGTTGAGGGGAGACCTGATAGAAATCTACAAGATTGCGAGGGGCACAGACAGAGTGGATAATCAGAAGCTTTTTCCCAGGGTGGAGGAGTCAATTACTAGGGGGGCTCAGGTTTAAGGTGCGAGGGGCAAGGAGATGTACGAGGCGGATTTTTTACACAGAGAGTGGTGGGTGCTTAGAGCTCGCTGCCAGGGAGGTAGTGGAGGCAGATACAATAGTGTCTTTTAAAGGGTGTCTTGACAAATACATTAATAGGATGAAAATAGAGGGATACGGTCTCTCTATTTAGTTCAGTTGGGCAGCATGGTCAGTGCAGGTTTGGAGCACCGAAGACCTTTTCCTGTAATTTTCTTTGTTCTAACTGGTTGAGATGTCGCAATATTTGCTAATCTGCGCTTTCTCTCTGTCAGTGCCCAAAGGACTGATTACTTTTCAGAGATGCTGCCTACATCATATAATCAATTGGAAGAGGTTAGTGAACTCAATATGCTTCGAAAGTCATAAACCGGAACGGTTTAGTTTTGTCAATGCCTAATGCTTTGTCGTTCTGAAGTTATATAGTGTTTATCTGAACCTAAAAACACTACAGTGCAGAAGGAGGCCATTTAGCCCATCGAGTCTGCACTGGCTACAATCCCACCTCGTAACTCCATGTATTTACCCTGCTAATCCACCTAACCTACACATCTTTGGACACTAAGGGACAATTTAGCATGGCCAATCCACCTAACACACACATCTTTGGACACTAAGGGACAATTTAACATGGCCAATCCACCTAATCTACACATCTTTGGACACTAAGGGACAATTTAGCATGGCCAATCCACCCTAACCTGCACATCTTTGGACACTAAGGGGCAATTTGGAGAGGCAATGGTCTAGTGGTATTATCGCTCGATTATTAATCCAGAAACTCAGCTAATGTTCTGGGGACCCGGGTTCGAATCCCGCCGTGGCAGATGGTGGAATTTGAATTCCGTAAAAAATATCTGGAATTAAGAATCTACTGATGACCATGAAACCATTGTCAGAAAAACCCATCTGGTTCAATAATGTCCTCTAGGGAAGGAAATTGCTGTCCTTACCCCGGTCTGGCCTATATGTGACTCCAGAGCCACAGCAATGTGGTTGACTTGCAATTGCCCTCAGGCAACTAGGGATGGGCAATAAATACTGGCCCAGTCAGTGATGCCCATGTCCCATTAATGAACAAAAAAAAATTTAGCATGGCCAATCTACCTAACCCACATCTTTGGACACTAAGGGACAATTTAGCATGGCCAATCTACCTAACCCACATCTTTGGACACTAAGGGACAATTTAGCATGGCCAATCCACCTAACCTGCACATCTTTGGACACTAATGGACAATTTAGCATGGCCAATCTACCTAACCCACATCTTTGGACACTAAGGGACAATTTAGCATGGCCAATCCACCTAACCTGCACATCTTTGGACACTAATGGGCAATTTAGCATGGCCAATCCACCTAACCTACACGTCTTTGGACACTAAGGGGCAATTTAGCATGGCCAATCCACCTAAGCTGCACATCTTTGGATACTAAGGGCAATTTAGCATGGCCAATCCACCTGACCTGCCTATCTTTGGATACTAGGGGCAATTTAGCATGGCCAATCCACCTGACCTGCCTATCTTTGGATACTAAGGGGTAATTTAGCATGGCCAATCCTCCTAACCTGCCTATCTTTGGAATTTGGGAGGAAATTGGAGCGTCCAGAGGAAACCCACGCAGATACGGGGAGAACGTGCAGACTCTGCACAGTCACCCGAGGTCGGAACTGAACCCGGGCCCCTGGCGCTGTGAGGCAGCAGTGCTAACCCGCCATGCTGCTCCACAACAGGGAGGCCATTCAGGCTACTGTGCCCCTGCTGTTCACCTGGAATCTGCAGCTTCTGGTCACCGACCCTCCTGGCAATGTTAAATCGATATGGTAGCACGGTGGTTGGCACTGCTGCCTCAGAGTGCCGGGGACCCGTGTTCGATTCCCGGCTTGGGCCGTGTCTGTACGGAGTCTGCACGTTCACCCAGTATCTGCGTGGGTTTCCTCCGGGTGCTCAGGTTTCCTCCTCCGAAAGGCATGCTAAATTCTCCCTGGGTGTGTCCAAACAGGTGCTGGCGTGTGCGTGGCGGCCGGGGGGGGTGATTTCCGCAGTACCTTCATTACAGTGTTAATGTCAGCCGACTTGTGACACGAAGAGATAAACTTTAAACTCGTGTAAATTAAAGCCGGCTACATTATTAGAAGCGGACTTGTGGTGCAGTGGGCAGCTTCCCTCTCTCTCAGCTTGAAGCTTGAGTCCCGCCCAGGAAATGATGCCCAAGGAAGATTGTGTTCATTTTGCGGGCAAAACAGGTTGGCGCACCTCGTCTTGCCCGAGACCGGAGATTTCCTCCCCCCTCCCCGCCACCGAGGTTAATGAATCTTTGGCCGGTGTGTGTGTCCCCGCTCGCTACGATTCGCATGTTGATGGGGAAAGTTCCGTCCTTTGCGTCATGGGGAGTCGGGAGTTGCGTCGGATGGTGTGTTAACACGCACTTTGCCTTGCGTTTTCTGTCTCAGCCCTGTAACACAGCAGACATTGTTTCCCTGGCAGTTCACAGTGCAAGCTGACGTCACTCAGGGTTGACAGCGGGGGCAAGATCGAGGAGGAAGCGGGCCTGCTGCAGGTAAATGAGATCCGGTACTCGCCGAAAGCGTTTCCGGTGTCACCCCGGTAGTAACGTTCCAGACGTCCTGTGACCACCCCCCCGGGAGCAGGAACTGTTGGTGATTGGAGCGAAGGGAGTAAAGAGTGAACACGGGCGGTTCATGAAAAGGTAGAATTCATCGAATCCCCATAGTGCGGAAGGAGGCCGTTCGGCTCATCGAGCCTGCACTGACCACAATCCCACCCAGGTTCTATCCCTGTAACCCCATGCGTTTACCCTAGCTAGTCCCTCTAACACAATTTAGCATGGCCAATCCACCTAACCTGCACATCTTTGGACACTAATGGACAATTTAGCATGGCCAATCCACCTAACCTGCACATCTTTGGACACTAAGGGACAATTTAGCATGGCCAATCCACCTAACCTACACATCTTTGGACACTAAGGGCAAATGTTAGTATGGCCAATCCACCTAACCTACACATCTTTGGACACTAATGGACAATTTAGCATGGCCAATCCACCTAACCTGCACATCTTTGGACCTAAGGGGCAATTTAGCATGGCCAATCCACCTAACCTGCACATCTTTGGACACTAATGGGCATTTAGCATGGCCAATCCACCTAACCTACACATCTTTGGACACTAAGGGGCAATTTAGTATGGCCAATCCACCTAACCTACACATCTTTGGACACTAATGGACAATTTAGCATGGCCAATCCACCTAACCTACACATCTTTGGACACTAAGGGGCAATTTAACATGGCCAATGCCCCTAACAGGCACGTCTTTTGGAGTGTGGGAGGAAACCAGAGCACCCGGAGGAAACCCATGCAGACATGGGGAGAATGTGCAGTCTTCACACAGACAGCGACCCAAGTCGGGAATCAAACCTGAGTCCCTGGCGCAGAGAAACCTTAATTAGTAATAGACTCATTCTTTGCCTCTCCTTATCAGACTGCGAGACATCTCCAGCCTCTCTACCCATGGACGGATCCACTCCCTTACACCCCCGGCCGACTAAAGTCGCTTTCGCGTATCCAGAAACAGAAGCTGCCTTTCTGGGCCCCATTTCACAGAGCTAAAATTGCCCCTTGATGTCCTGAGGTGCATAGGTTAGAGGGATTAATGGGTAAATCAGTAGATATACGGGGGTCCAGGTAGAAACATGGGGGGGAGGGCCTGGGTGGGATTGTGGTCGGTGCAGACTCCATTGGCCAAAAGGCCTCTTTCTATGCTGTAAGGTTCTATGATTTGTGTCAAAGCAATTGAAAGAACAAAGCAGCACAGGAGACGGGCCCTTCGGCCCTACGAGCCCGCGCCGCCACCCCAATGTTCCCAACTCTACCCGTGATCCCTGTCTGTTTGTAGATCTATGGATTAAAAACCAAATTTGAGACAATTTAGGGAGAATTTGTCGTGCCAATCCGTCAAATGGTCCAGGTCAAGCGTACGCTAATTCACCCTGCATTCAGAACAAAGTTGCCCCACGCTCACAATATTGAAAATACGGTTTAAGCTTATAATACTTGGTTAATTTACGGCCTATAATGCTTTGTACAGTTTGTAATACCTTTTACAGTCTGTAATACCTTTTACAGTTTACACAACCTTTGCATATTTTGTTCCATTGTGAATTCTCACTTTGTAGAAGGCACTCTATAACCTAGTCTATTTGTTATAGTAAAATGAAGGGCCTGATATTCTCCCCCCACCGTCACTCCTAGGTGGATTTTGCCTCGTCGTTGGTGGGCGGTGGAGTTCTCAGCTCCGGACTTGTGCAGGAAGAGATCCGGTTCCTCATCAACACCGAGCTCATTGTCACCCGGCTGTTCACCGAGAGACTGGCCAGGAACGAGTGCCTGGTCATCACCGGTGAGAATTTAGAACATGTGGAACATAGAACAATACAGCACAAACAGGCCCTTCGGCCTACGAGTTGAGCCGATCACATCTACCAATCCACAGACCTATCTATAACCCCCAATCCCATTCGTTCCCATATACTCATCCAGAAGTCTGTTAAAAGACCCCAGCAAGTTCGCCTCGACCACCACCGACGGCAGCCGATTCCATTCACTCACCACCCTCTGAGTGAAAAACCTACCCCTAACATCCCCTCTGTATTTGCTCCCCTGCACCTTAAATCTGTGTCCTCTCGTAGTGACCATTTTCGCTCGGGGAAGTAGCCTCTGAGAGTCCACCCTATCTATTCCTCTCAACATTTTACAAACCTCTATCAGGTCGCCTCTCAACTTACGTCTCTCCAGGGAGAAGAGTCCCAGCTCCCTCAACCTATCTTCATGCCTCGAATTGGGCCAAATAAGCACGGTTACTTCAAAGCAGCGCCCCCCCCCCCCACCCCGCCAATTCCCTGACCGCACCCCTGAACTGAACTCGAGAGTTAGAGCCTGGGTTAAAATTTGGATCGCCATCACGTGGGGATTGGGACGATGTTACTGGAGTGCCCTTTTCCAGGGAGGTTTTGTGGGCTCCTTCGCGAGATTACTGGGCGCCGGTTACTGCTAGCACTCCCTGTATAACCGAGTGGCTAGGATCTCGGAGGATATGGCAACCAGGGCAGACTTTGAATCCAAAATTTTGCTTCATGGCAAGAGGGGGCGATGGTCAAAGGTTGTTTTTTTGCGACGGGAAGTCTTTGCAGTGGTGTTCCACATGGTGGCACAGTGGGCTGCCTCTCAGCACCAGGGAACCAGGTTCGACTCCTGGCTCGGGTCACTGTCTGTGTGGAGTTTGCATATTCTCCCTGTGTCTGCGTGGGTTTCCTCTGGGTGCTCTAGTTTCCTCCCACAGAGTGCTAGTTAGGTGAATTGACTGTGCTTCCAAAGATGTGTAGGCAATGCTAAATTGCCCCTTATTGTCCTGAGATGTGTAGGTTAGAGGGAGTAGCGGGTAAATATGTAGGGATGTGGGGGTAGGGCCTGGGTGGGATTGTAGTCGGTGCAGACGTGATGGGCCAAAGCGCCTGTTTCTGCACTGTAGGGTTTTATGTTCTAAATTGATGCTTAGTGTCGGGGAATTAGCAGGGTAAATTCTCGGGGTCTGGGTCCATAGGACTCTTAAATCGGCCTCGCAGGTGGAGGAAGTGGTCAAGAAGGCGTATGGTGTACTGGCCTTCATTAATCGAGGAATAGAGTTTAGGAGTCAGGAGGTAATGATGCAGCTCTATAAGACTCTTGTCAGACCCCAGTTGGAGTATTGTGCGCAATTCTGGTCGCCTCATTATAGGAAGGATGTAGAGGCTATTGAGAGGGTTCAGAGGAGATTTACAAGGATGCTGCCTGGATTGGGAGGCAGGCCTTATGAAGATAGGTTGAGGGAACTGGGACTCTTCTCACTGGAGAGACGTAGGTTGAAAGGCGACCTGATAGAGGTTTATAAAATGTTGAGAGGAATAAATAGGGTGGATTCTCAGAGGCCATTTCCCCGAGCTGAAATGGTCACTACGAGAGGACACAGATTTAAGGTGCAGGGAAGCAAATACAGAAGGGATGTTAGGGGTGGGTTTTTCACTCAGAGGGTGGTGAGTGAATGGAACCGACTGCCGTCGGAGGTTGTTGAGGCAAACTCACTGGGGTCTTTTAAGAGACTTCTGGATGAGAATATGGAAAAGAATAGGATAGGGGGTTATAGATAGGTCTGTGGATTGGTAGATATGATCGGCGCAACTCATAGGCCGAAGGGCCTGTTTGTGCTGTATTGTTCTATGTTAAATTGGGCCTGGTTGGGATTGTTGTTAGTGTAGTCTTGATGGGCTGAATGGCCTCCTTCTGCACTGTTCTATCCTATCATACAATAGAATAGTGTAGGATCTCATTCAAACTTAGAGAATACTGAGAGGCCCTGGGTAGAGCGGGACGTGGGGAAGATGTTTCCATTAGTCGGAGAGACTCGGATCCGAGGGGCACAGCCTCAGAGTGAAGGGACGATCCGTTAGAATCGAGATGAGGAGGAATTTCTTCAGCCAGAGGGTTTGGGGAACTCGTTGCCACAGAGGAGTCATTGGGTGTGTTGAAGACAGAGATAGATCGGTTCTTCATTGATAAGAGAGGGGGGTGGTCAAAGATTACGGGGAAAACACATGAGAATGGGATTGAGATTATCAGCCGTGATCAAATGGTGGAGCAGAAGCGATGGGCTGAGTGGTCTCATTCTGCCCCTGTATCTTAGGGCACCGAAAAAGCTTTGCTGACACTGTTTGTTTGAATTCCAGGAACCCAGCGTTACAGTGACTACAAAGGATACAGTGACTCCTACAGATGGCTGAGGTACCACAATGATGAGACCCCACGGTGAGTGAGATTTAACTCAACTAGCAGGCACGCGTGTATTGATAAGACATCAGGGAGTTGTCAATGTCTTCATCCTTCCAGTCAGCACAGAAGTGGATGAATTGTTAGTAGATATCTCAGTCTCTCCAAGAAACACGTCCAAGATAGAGGGATCAATGCAAAAAAGCACGCGTCTACAGCAATGGAGTTTGATACAAAGTGAAACTGGTTTAGTCCGATTTGCTTTATATACATACTCGAGCAACTACTGGGGTTACTATTATTTATTAATTATTGTCACAATTTGGCTTACATTAAAGTTTATTTCTTAGTAACAAGTCAGGCTTACCTCAACACTGCAATGAAGTTGCTGTGAAATTCCACTAGTCGTCACACGCCAGTGAGAGGAAACCGGAGCACCAGGAGGAATCCCACGCAGACACGGGGAGAATGTGCACAGATAGTGACCCAAGCCGGGTCCCTGGCGCTGTGGGGCAGCAGCGCTAACCACTGTGCTGTCCTTAGAGACACTGGAGGAGAGAGAAATTATCATGAATGTTAGAGGAGTGTTCACTTGTAATATTAGGAGTATAGCATATAAATATAATAGAATATATTAGGAGGCTTTGCTAAGTTAGATGGAAGGCTACAGTGACAAACTTGGCACTTGTTAGACACAAGTGAATAATCATGGAATCGTACAGAAAGAGGCCCTTCGGCCGATCGAGTCTGCACCGAACACAATCCTCGGCACCGGGAAATTGGCCATGAAAAATTGCCCCTTAGTGTCCGAGAGATGTGCAGGTTAGGTGGATTGGCCGTGCTAAATTGTCTCTATATCCCTACATATTATACCAACTCTCTCACCTACGTATCCCTGGACACTAAGGGGCAATTTTGTAGCATGGCCAATCAACCACATCTTTGGACTGTGGGAGGAAACCGGAGCACCCGGAGGAAACCCACGCAGACACGAGGAGAATGTGCAAACTCCACACAGACAGCGACCCGAGGCCGGGAATCGAACCCAGGACCACGGAGCTGTGAAGCAGCAGCGCTAACCCCACTGTGCTGCCCAAATGTTTGTTACTGTCAGACTATCCTGACAGAATTCCTCAGAAAACAACAGGCTTCAGTGGGAAATCAGTACTTCCCTCCTAGAAGATGCTGCTAAAGTGACCTCTATCTCTGTCTCTTTTTTAATACTCATTTGTGGGACGTCGCTGGGCTGGGCCAGCATTTATTGCCCATCCCTAGTTGCCCCTTGGAGGGTAGTTGAGAGTCAACCACATTGCTGTGGCTCTGGAGTCACATGTAGGCCGGACCGGGTTAAGGACGGCAGGTTTCCTTCCCGAAGGGAACCAGAGGGGTTTTTCCGACAATGGTTTCATCAGTAGATTCTTAATTCCAGATTCTTTTTTATTGAATTCAAATTCCAACCATTTGCCGTGGTGGGATTCGAACCCGGGTCCCCTGAAATATTAGCTGAGTTTCTGGATTAACAGTCTAGCGATAATAGGCCAATGCCTCTCCCTCCTCTCAATTGAGGGCACCATCAGCAGAGACGGATAATGAATTTCTTGTTCCACCATCTAGATAAATTGAAAAGCTTGTTGTATTGAAAATCTGGGGCAAGGGGGTGAGGGGTGTGGCTGAATCAGAAATCTTCATTCTGTTCTCCCTTTCCCGCAGGGATTCCTGGCTCAGACGCTGCACAGAGATTGTGGCCATTGACGCGATAAATTTTCACAACCCCACGGACCAGTACAAACCGTGCTCTCTGGAGAGGGAACTGCACAAGGTAAACCCACTGACAACGCGACCTAAACTCGGCACTGGGAAATTGGCCATGAAAAATTACCCCTCAGTGTCCGAGAGATGTGCAGGTTAGGTGGATTGGCCATGCTAAATTGTCCCTTAGTGTCCAAAGATGTGTAGGTTAGGTGGATTGGCCATGCTAAATTGCCCCTTAGTGTCCAAAGATGTGCAGGTAGGTGGATTGGCCCATGCTAAATTGCTCCCTTAGTGTCCAAAGATGTGTAGGTTAGTGTGGATTGGCCATGCTAAATTGCCCCTTAGTGTCCAAAGATGTGCAGGTTAGGTGGATTGGCCATGCTAAATTGCCCCTTAGTGTCCAAAGATGTGCGGGTTAGGTGGATTGGCCATGCTAAATTGTCCCTTAGTGTTTTAAAGGGCGTCTGGACAAATGCACGAATAGGATGGGAATAGAGGGGATACGGTCGCCGGAAGGGGTAGGGGGTTATAGTTCAGTCGGGCAGCATGGTCGGTGTGGGCTCGGAGGGGCCGAAGGGCCTGTTTCTGTGCTCTAATTGTCTTTTGTTCTTGTGAGTCTGGTTCTGTGTAACACTGTGTTCTCCTATCCCCGAGGCGTACTGTGGATTCTCCCCTGAAGATCGTGTGATAGCCATCAGTCACAAACCAGCTGTCGTCACGGGCAACTGGGGCTGTGGAGCCTTCAAAGGGGACGCAAAGCTTAAAGGTTGGTAAATCTGTTTCTCGGCCAAAAGCGAGCGGCTCTGATCAGCCGCCGCGCACGGCACTCACGCCACACAAGTGCCAGGCAATAACCATCGCCAAAAGGAGAGAGGATCTAACCATCCTTGACATTCAATGGCATTATCATCATTGAATCCCCCCATTGTCAACATCCTGGGGGTTTCCATTGACCAGAAACTGAGCTGGACCCAGCCATATCAATACCGTGGCTCCCAGAGCAGGTCAGAGGCTGGGAATCCTGCAGAGAGTAACTCACCTCCTGACTCCCCCCAAAGCCTGTCCCACCATCTACAAGGACACAAGTCAGGAATGTGATGGAACACTCCCCATTTGCCTGGATGGGTGCAGCTCCCAACAACACTCAAGAAGCTCGACACCATCCAGGACAAAGCAGCCCCGCTCGATCGGCACCCCATCCACAAACATTCACTCCCTCCACCACCGACGCTCAGTAGCAGCAGTGTGTACCATCTACAAGATGCACTGCAGCAACTCATCCTTAGACAGCACCCTCCAAACCCACGACCACTACCATCTGGAAGGATAAGGGCAGCAGACACACGGGGAACACCACCACCTGCAAGTTCCTCTCTGAGTCACTCATCATCCTGACTTGGAAATATATCGGCCGTTCCTTCACTGTCACTGGGTCAAAATCCTGGGACTCGCTCCCTAACAGCACTGTGGGTGTACCTACACCACACGGACTGACTGATGTCCAATAACAATCCTGGAACTCCCTCCCTAACAGCACTGTGGGTGTACCTACACCACACATGGACTGATTGATGACCAATAACAATCCTGGAACTCCCTCCCTAACAGCACTGTGGATGTACCTACACCACACGGATTGACTGATGTCCAATAACAATCCTGGAATTCCCTCCCTAACAGCACTGTGGGTGTACCTACACCACAGGGGACTAACTGATGTCCAATAACAATCCTGGAACTCCCTCCCTAACAGCACTGTGGGTGTACCTACACCACACAGACTGACTGATGTCCAATAACAATCCTGGAACTCCCTCCCTAACAGCACTGTGGGTGTACCTCCACCACATGGGATTGACTGATGTCCAATAACAATCCTGGAGCTCCCTCCCTAACAGCACTGTGGGTGTACCTACACCACACGGACTTACTGATGTCCAATAACAATCCTGGAACTCCCTCCCTAACAGCACTGTGGGTGTACCTACACCACACGGACTGACTGATGTCCAATAGCAATCCTGGAACTCCCTCCCTAACAGCACTGTGGGTGTACCTACACCACAGGGGACTGACTGATGTCCAATAACAATCCTGGAACTCCCTTCTCTAACAGCACTGTGGGTGTACCTACACCACACGGACTGACTGATGCCCAATAACAATCCTGGAACTCCCTCCCTAACAGCACTGTGGGTGTACCTACACCACACGGGGACTGACTGACGTCCAACAACAATCCTGGAACTCCCTCCCTAACAGCACTGTGGGTGTACCTACACCACACGGGGACTGACTGATGTCCAATAACAATCCTGGAACTCCCTCCCTAACAGCACTGTGGGTGTACCTACACCATACGGACTGACTGATGTCCGATAACAATCCTGGAACTCCCTCCCTAACAGCACTGTGGGTGTACCTACACCACACGGACTGACTGATGTCCGATAACAATCCTGGAATTCCCTCCCTAACAGCACTGTGGGTGTACCTACACCACACGGACTGCAGTGGGTTCAAGATGGCAGCTCACCCACCACCCTCTCAAGGGGCAATTAGGGATGGGGAATAAATGCTGGCCCTAATTAAGGACCACACACACACACACACACACACACACACACACACACACACACACACACACACACACACACCAAGACATTCCTCCACTTTCTTCCGTTGAGAAGAAGCTACAAAAACTACGTCCAAGCCCATATCCCGTGAAAAGCACAAATATACCTGCCGGAGAGTCAGAAGGTGGCGGATTCAAGTCCCACTCCCGGCCTTGAGTTTGAAGGCAATAGCTGAGCTTCCCAGTGCAGCACTGAGGGCGTGTCTGCATTGTCATAAGATGTACCGTAAAGTACACAGAGGACTCTGAAAGTCTACAAAGGGATTTCGGTCGTCTAAGCGAGTGGGCAAGGGTCTGGCAGATGGAGTACGATATTGATAAATATCAGGTCATCCATTTGGGTAGGAATAGTAGCAAAATGGACTATTATTTAAATGGTAAATAATTACAACATGCTGCTGTGCAGAGGGACCTGGGCGTCAAAGAACAAAGAAACTTACAGCACAGGAACAGGCCCTTAGAGAATCCAAACCTGCACTGACTGAACTAAAATCCCCTACCCTTCCAGGTACCGTATCCCTCTATTCCTATCCTATTCATGTATTTGTCAAGATGCCCCCTAAAAGTCACTGTTGTATCCGCTTCTACTACTTCCCCCAGCAGCGAGCTCCAGGCACCCACCACCCTCTGTATAAAAAAAAAACTGTCCTGTAAATCTCATTTAAACCTTGCCCCTCGCACCTTAAACCTGAGCCCTCCCCCTTAGTAATTGACTCTTCCACCCTGGGAAAAAAGTTTCTGTCTATCCACTCTGTCCGTGCCTCTCATAATCTTGTATATTTCTATCAGGTCTCCCCTCAACCTCCAGTGAGAACAAACCAAGTGTCTCCGACCTCTTCTCATGCCCTCTGTACCAGGTAACATCCTGGTAAATCTTTTCTGCACCCTCTCCAAAGCCTCCACATCCTTCTGATAGTGTGGCGACCAGAATTGAACACTATATTCCAAGTGCAGGCTAACTAAGATTGTATAAAGCTGCAGCATGACTTGCCAATTTTTAAACTCAGTGCCCTGGCCGATGAAGGCAAGCATTGCCCTATGCCTTCCTGACTACCTTCTCCGCCTGCACTGCCACTTTCAGTGTCCTGTGTACCTGTACGCCCAGATCCCTCTGCCTATCAATGCTCTTAAGGGTTCTGCCATTTACTGTATATTTCCTATCTGTATTAGACCTTTCAAAATGCATCATCTCATATTTAGAACATAGAACATTACAGCACAGAACAGGCCCTTCGGCCTTCGATGTTGAGCCGACCAATACAAAAAGCAATGACCCTCCAAACTAAACCATTCCCTTCTCTTCCATATACGTATCAACTAACCTCTTAAACGCCACCAAACTTGGCGCATCTACAACTGCTGCAGGCAGGGCATTCCACTCCTGAACCACCCTTTGGGTAAAGAACCTACCTCTGATATCCGTCCTATAACTATCACCCCTTGATTTAAAGCTGTGTCCCCTCGTGCTAGCTTTCTCCATCCTAGGAAAAAGGCTATCACTGTCCACCCTATCTAAACCTCTAATCATCTTATATGTTTCGATAAGGTCCCCTCTTAGCCGACTCCTTTCTAACGAAAACAACCTCAAATCCCTCAGCCTCTCTTCATAAGACCTGCCCTCCATATCAGGCAACATCCTGGTAAACCTCCATCTGGATTAGATGGAGGTTTAATCTAATTAGATTAAATCCATCTGGATTAGATGGAGGTTAGATCTCCATCTAATCCATTTATCTGGATTAAACTCCATCTGCCATCTCCTCACCCAAGACTCCAACTGGTCTATATCCTGCTGTACCCTCTGATGGTTCTCATCCTTATCTACAAATCCATCAATGTCATCCACAAGCTCACTAATTAAACCAGTTACATTTTTCTCCAAATCATTTCTGTATATATTACAATCAGCAAGAGTCCCAGCACTGATCCCTGAGGGACACCACTTGTCACAGCCCTCCATTCAGAAACACACCCTTCCACTGCTCCCCTCTGTCTCCCCATTATCCTCGTGCGTGGCTTGCAAAAAGTTGGTTTGCAGATGCAGCAGGGAATGAAGAAGGCAAACGGAATTTTGTCCTTCATTGCTGGAGGGATGGAGTTTAAAAACAGCGAGGTTATGTATAAGGTGCTGGTGAGGCCACACCCGGAGTTACTGTGTACAGTTTTGGTCTCCCTACTTGAGAAACGATAGACTGGCACTGGAGGGGGTGCAGAGGAGATTCACTAGGTTGATTCTGGAGTTGAGAGGGTTGGGTTATGAAAGAGAGACTGGGGCTATACTCATTGGAATTCAGAAGAATGAGGAGGGATCTTATAGAAACATAGAAGATTATGAAGGGAATCGATAAGGTAGAAGCGGGGAGGTTGTTTCCACTGGCGGGTGAAACTAGATCTCGGGGGCATGGTCTCAAAATAAGGGGGAGCAGATTTAGGACTGAGTTGAGGAGGAACTTCTTCACACAAAGTGTTGTGAATCTGTGGAATTCCCTGCCCAGTTGAGGCTCCCTCATTGAATGTTTTTAAGGAAAGGATAGATAAATTTTTGAACAGTGAAGGAATTAAGGGTTATGGTGAGCGGGCGGGTAAGTGGAGCTGAGTCCATGGAAAGATTAGCAATGATCTTATTGAAAGGCGGAGCAGGATCGAGGGGCCAGATGTCCGACTCCTGTTCTTAGTATGAAACTAAAATGATGTCCGATCTCTCACGCGGTGCTGAAGGACCCCCTGGGGCAGTATTTTGAAGAGGCGCAAAGTAGTTCTCCCCGATGTCAAGGCCAATGTTTAAACCTCACGCAAGAATAGTGGGATCTTGCTAGGCACAAACGACCTCCTGCCTTTCCTGTGCAACAACAGGGACAGTGACCGAGTTAGCACTGCTGCCTCACAGCGCCAGGGTTAAAATCCGGCCCTGGGGGTCACTGTCTGTGTGGAATCTGCACGTTCTCCCTGTGTCTGCATGGGTTTCCTCCCACAGTCCGAAAGACATGCTGGTTAGGTGCTAAATTCTCCCTCAGTGTAACCCGAACAGGCGCCGGAGTGTGGCAACTAGGGGCTTTCCACGGTAACTTCATTGCGGTGTTAATGTAAGCCTTCCTTTGACACTGATAAGTAAGCTGTGCGGGTTAGGTGGGTCAGCCATGCTAAATTGCTCCTCAGTGTCCAAAGAGGTGCAGGTTAGGGAGATAGTAGGGTAAATGTTTGGGATTACAGGGACTGGATAGAATGAATGGCCAGATGTTTGCTGGAAACCACACTTGCAGTATTGACCAACAGCTGCTGAGCCTTGGACTTCCTCAAGCACAGCACTGCCACCAGCTGTTCTGGAGCACTGGGACAACCTCCCCAGAACAAAGAGACAAAATACACCAGCTACATCCCCGGGGAGCAAGCCCTTTCTGGAAAAAAAACAAGCACCCATATTCGTGACTTCATTAATATAACACAAATCGATTTTGATGATTTATCCCGTAGAATGCCGACAGTGCAGAAGGAGGACATTCGGCCCATCCAGTCTGTACCTACCACAAGCCCACCCGTAACTCTCTGCATTTACTCTAGCTAATCTCCCCCTGACAATTTAGCATGGCCAATCTACCTAACCTGCACATCTTTGGACACTAAGGGGCAATTTAGCATGGCCAATCCACCTAACCTGCACATGTGTGGTTCCGGAGGACTGGAGGATAGCGAATGTGGTCCCATTGTTTAAGAAGGGGAAGAGAGACCTTCCAGGGAATTATAGGCCAGTGAGTCTTACTTCTGTTGTGGGCAAAGTATTGGAGAGAATAATTAGGGATCGGATTTATAGTTATTTAGAGAGAAATGAATTGATTTGGGATAGTCAGCATGGTTTTGTGAAGGGTAGGTCGTGCCTTACTAACCTCATTGAGTTTTTTGAAAAAGTGACTAAGGAGGTGGAGGGGGGTAAGGCGGTTGATGTGGTATATATGGACTTTAGTAAGGCGTTTGATAAGGTGGCCCATGGAAGACTTCTGCAGAAAACGCAGATGTATGGGATAGAGGGTGATTTAGCTAATTGGGTTAGGAATTGGCTAGCAGATAGAGACAGAGGGTGGTGGTTGATGGGAGATATTCATCTTGGAGTTCGGTGACAAGTGGTGTACCTCAGGGGTCTGTTTTGGGGCCCCCGCTGTTTGTAATTTTTATAAATGATCTGGGTGAGGGTATTGAAGGATGGATTAGTAAATTTGCAGATGACACTAAAGTCGGTGGAGTGGTAGATAGTGAAGAGGGTGTTATAGTTTGCAGAGGGACTTGGACAAGTTGCAGAGCTGGGCCGAGAGGTGGCAAATGGAGTTTAATGTGGAAAAGTGTGAGGTAATGCACTTTGGCAGGAACAATAAATGTGTAGAGTATAGGGCTAATGGTAGGGCTCTTAATAGTGTTGAGGAACAGAGGATCTTGGTGTATGTGTCAATAGATCCCTGAAAGTAGGCAGTCAAGTGGATAAAGTTGTTAAGAAGGCATATGGAGTCTTAGCTTTATTGGTAGGGGGATTGAATTTAGGAGCCGCAGCATCATGTTGCAACTGTACAAAACTCTAGTGCGGCCGCACTTGGAGTATTGTGTGCAGTTCTGGTCGCCACATTTTAAGAAAGATGTGGAGGCATTGGAGAGGGTACAGAGGAGGTTTACCAGGATGTTGCCTGGTATGGAGGGCAGGTCCTATGAAGAGAGGTTGAAGGATTTGAGGTTGTTTTTCGTTAGAAAGGAGGCGGCTAAGGGGGGATCTTATTGAAGCATATAAGATAATTAGAGGTTTGGATAGGGTGGACAGTGATAGCCTTTTTCCTAGGATGGAGAAAGCTAGCACGAGGGGACACAACGTTAAATGAAGGGGTATGAGTTATAGGACGGATATCAGAGGTAGGTTCTTTACTCAAAGAGTGATTAGGGAGTGGAATGCCCTGCCTGCAGCTGTTGTAGATGCCCAAGTTTGGTGGCGTTTAAGAGGTTAATTGATAAGTATATGGAAGAGAAGGGAATGGTTTAGTTTGGAGGGGCATTGCTTTTTATTTTTGGTCGGCACAACATCGAAGGCCGAAGGGCCTGTTCTGTGCTGTAATGTTCTATGTTCTATGTTCTATGTTCTATCTTTGGACACTAAGGGACAATTTAGCATGACCAATCCACCTAACCTGCACATCTTTGGACCGTGGGAGGAAACTGGAACACGCTCAGGAAACCCAGGCAGACACGGGGAGAATGTTCCAACTCCACACACGCAGTGATCCAAGCCGGGAATTGAACCTGAGTTGCTGGCACCGTGAGGCAGCAGCGCTAACCACTGTGCCACCATCTATTTGGTTTCAATGTCAGGGAGCTGGGAGGCAGCAGCACCGACGTGACGGTGCTCAACCTCTGTACAAATAATGACTGAATTCTCCTTGTTTTCACAGCCCTCATTCAGATGATGGCAGCTGCTCGGGCAGGCAGGGATGTGATCTACTTCACTTTCGGGGACACTGCCCTCGAGCAGAGCATACATGAGATGCATCAGTTCCTGCGCAGGAAGGATTTCACAGTGGGTAAGTAGAAACTATTCCTCATGGGAGAGACTTTGACTTGACTTTTATTGTCACATGTATTGGGATACAGTGAAAAGTATTGTTTGATTTATTATTGTCACATGTATTGGGATACAGTGAAAAGTATTGTTTGATTTATTATTGTCACATGTATTGGGATACAGTGAAAAGTATTGTTTGATTTATTATTGTCACCTGTATTGGGATACAGTGAAAAGTATTGTTTGATTTATTATTGTCACATGGATTGGGATACAGTGAAAAGTATTGTTTGATTTATTATTGTCACATGTATTGGGATACAGTGAAAAGTATTGTTTGATTTATTTTTGTCACGAATATTGGGACACAGTGAAAAGTATTGTTTGATTTATTATTGTCCCATGTATTGGGATACAGTGAAAAGTATTGTTTGATTTATTATTGTCACGTGTACTGGGATACAGTGAAAAGTATTGTTTGATTTATTATTGTCACGTGTACTGGGATACAGTGAAAAGTATTGTTTGATTTATTATTGTCACGTGTACTGGGATACAGTGAAAAGTACTGTTTGATTTATTATTGTCACATGTACTGGGATACAGTGAAAAGTATCGTTCCTTGTACACTATACAGATAAAATATACCATTCCGACACGGAGTGTGAGCTCTGAGACCACTGTCTATTTGTGGCTAAAAATGAGAATGCATACTCTCTCCCTAACAGCACTGTGGGTGTACCTACACCACACGGACTGACTGATGTCCAATAACAATCCTGGAACTCCCTCCCTAACAGCACTGTGGGTGTACCTACACCACACGGACTGACTGATGTCCAATAACAATCCTGGAACTCCCTCCCTAACAGCACTGTGGGTGTACCTACACCACATGGACTGACTGATGTCCAATAACAATCCTGGAACTCCCTCCCTAACAGCACTGTGGGTGTACCTACACCACACGGACTGACTGATGTCCAATAACAATCCTGGAACTCCCTTCCTGACAGCACTGTGGGTGTACCTACACCACACGGACTGACTGATGTCCAATAACAATCCTGGAACTTCCTTCCTGACAGCACTGTGGGTGTACCTACACCACACGGACTGACTGATGTCCAATAACAATCCTGGAACTTCCTTCCTGACAGCACTGTGGGTGTACCTACACCACAGAGACTGCAGCGGTTTCAAGAAGGTGGCTCACCCACCACCTTATCAAATACTTGACCCAGCCAGCGAAGCCCACATCCCCATGAATGGATAAAATTGTTAACTGCTGGAGGTCCAGGTTTGGTGCTGCCCCTTCCGATGTGTAAAGTAAGCAAGCTTTGACATTTCCCAGTACTCAGTCTGTTACCTTCCCCTCCTCTCTGACAGGGCAGCTTTACAGCATGTTGGAGAGGTATTCGAAGAAAATCTCCGGAGGGAGCTGGAGCAGAGATCTTTATCAGTTCATTCAGAGCAACGCGGACTGCTTAAAGGGACGGATTTGACCTCTGCCCGTGGCCGAGAGGTTCTGTTTCGAAGGAGACTGCGTGTCGACAGACTGCTTGAAGAGCGAACAGATTCTATAATTCATTTAATCTGATTAGTGAAGGCTGAGAATCAGGGGCCGTGGATTTATGCTGCAAAGCTCAATAGTCCTTTAATCATACCTTAGAAGAGACGACATTCATAGCTGGCTGGGGTTGGGACTGGAAAATGTCACATATTATACATATTACATAACCCTTTCAAAAACATCCCATTCTGCATTCCGATGCAGGTAAAGTTAGATCGAGTCACGTCAGCATGGGGTTCAGTGTACCCGATCAGGCACGGAGTTGGGGATTTTCCCAGTAACTTAGTTAGGCAGACGTTACACCGTCTGAAAATAAAGGGATATCACAGTGGGTAGCACTACTGCCTCACAGCACCAAGGACCCAGGTTCAATTCCGGCCTTGGATCACTGTCTGAGTGGAATTTTTTCTGGGTGCTCCAGTTTCCTCCCACTGTCCGAAAGCTTACTCATGACACCAATAAACTTTTAAATATTAAATTATTTTTTTCTCTTTTTCTGAGCTACAGTACTGTGCCCTTTAATGACCAAAGATGTGCAGGTTAGGTGGATCAATTATGCTAAATTGACCCTTAGTGTCCGAGGATGCGTAGGTTAGAGTGTTTGGGATTACAGGGATAGGGCTGAGATGGGATTGTTGTAACGCTAATAAACTTTTAAACTTTTAAATATTAAATTGATCTTTATCTTCACTTGAGTTAAGACTGTAACTCTCGATGGCACAGTGCCTCTTGGTGTCCAAATATGTATGGGTTGTCTGTGTGGAGTCTGCATGTTCTCCCCATGTCTGACTGGGCTTCCCCCCACAATCCAAAAGGTATGCTGGTTAGGCTGGATTGGCTATGCTAAATAGCCAAGTGATGGGGGGCTGGCAGGGTAAGTGCATGGGGTTATGGGGATAGCACCTGGGTGGGAGTGTGGTTGATGCACACTTGATGCTCCAACTGACGATCTTCTGCACACCTCCTCCCCTCTCCCCTCCCTCACTCTCCCTCACCCTCCTCCCCCATTCCCATTCCGCTCACCGCCACTTCCCCTCCCCCCTGCCCCCTCCCCCTCCTCCTCCTCCCTTCCTCCCTACCCCCTCCTCCCTACCCCCTCCTCCCCATCCCCTTCTCCTCCTCTTCTCCCCACCATCCCCGATCCCCCCCCTCCGCCCCCCCATCCCCCTCCCCCCCTCCGCCCCTCTGCCCCCCCACCCCCCCTCTGCCCCGCCCCCCCCCTCTCGCCCCCCACCCCCCCCTCTGCCCCCCCATCCCCCCACACCCCCCCCCCCCCCCCTCTCCCCCCCATCCCCTCTCCCCCCGCCCCCCATCCCCCCCCCCTCCGCCCCCACACACCCCCCTCTGCCCACCACATCCCCCCCTGCCCCCCACATCCCCCCCTGCCCCCTTTCCCCCTTCCCCCTCTCTCCCTCCCCCTCCCCCCGACGCCTCCTCTCCTCCCCCCCATCCCTCCCCCATCCCCCTCCCCCCCCATCCCCCTCCCCCATTCCCCCCCCCCCTCCCCCCTCCCCCCTCCCTCCTTTTTCCCCTCTCCCCCCTTTTCCCCCCACTCCCCCTTCCACACCACCCCCCCCCCCTTCCCCCATCCACCCTTCATCCCCCCTCAACCCCCCCCCCTCACCCAATCCCCCCTCCCCCCTTACGCCCCTCCCCCATCTCTGCAACTCCTCCCTATCCCGCCCTGCCCCGCCCCTCCCCCCTCATATCCCTCCCCCCACTCTTCCCTCCCCTCCCCCTCCCCCTCCTTCCCCTCCCCTCCCCTCCACCTCCTCCCCTCCTCCCCTCCCCCCTCCCCTCCCTCCCCTCCCCTCCCCCCTCCTCCCCCTCCTCCCCCTCCTCCCCCTCCTCCCCCTCCTCCCCCCCTCCTCCCCCCTCCTCCCCCCTCCTCCCCCCTCCCCCCCCTCCTCCCCCTCCCCCTCCTCCCCTCCCCCTCCCCTCTCCCCTCTCCCCCACCCCCTCTCCCCTCTCCCCCCCCCCCCTCCCCCTCTCCCCTCCCCCCCCACCCCCCTCCCTCCCCCCCACTGCCCTGCCCCCCCCCTCTCCCCCATTTACCCCCCTCCCCCCTCTCCTCTCCCCTCCTCCTCTCCCCTCTCCCCTCTCTCTCCTCTCCCCTCTCTCTCCTCTCTCCCCTCTCCCCTCTCCCCTCTCCCCTCTCCCCTCTCCCCTCTCCCCTCTCCCTCCCCTCCTCCCCTCTCTCCCCTCTCTCCCTCCCCCCTCCTCCCTCTCTCCCTCTCTCCCCTCTCCCCCCTCTCCCCCTCTTACCCCTCTGCCCCATTTACCCCCATTCCCCCGCCCCCTGCCCCTCTGCCCCATTTACCCCCTCTCCCCCATTTCCCCACCCCCTCTCCCCCATTTACCCCCCTCCCCCCCTCTCCCCCACACCCCTCTCCCCCCCCTCACCCCATTTACCCCCTCTCCCCCCCACCCCCTCCCCCCTCCCCCCTCCCCCCCCCCTCCCCCCCCCTCCCCCCCCTCCCCCCCCCTCCTCCCCCCTCCCCCCCCCCCCCACCCCCTCCCTCCCCCCCCCCACTGCCCCCCCCTCCCCTCTCACCCCCCCCCTCCCCCTCTCCCCCCCCCCCTCCTCCCCCTCTCCCCCACCCCCTCCCCCCTCTCCCCACCCCTCCCCCCTCTGCCCCACCCCTCCCCCCTCTCCCCTCCCCCCCACCCCTCCCTCCCCCCCACTGCCCCCCCCCCTCTCTCCCCCATTTACCCCCTCCCCCCTCCTCCTCTCCCTCCTCCTCTCCCCCCTCTCCCCTCTCCCCTCCCCTCTCCCCTCTCCCTCTCCCCTCTCCCCCTCTCCCCTCTCCCCCATCTTACCCCATTTACCCCCTCTCCCCCATTTACCCCCTCTCCCCCATTTACCCCTCTCCCCATTTACCCCCCTCTCCCCCTCCCCCCTTTACCCCCTCTCCCCCATTTACCCCTCCCATCCCCCACCCCCTCCCCCTCTCCCCCATTTACCCCTCCCCCCATTTACCCCCCTCCTCCCCCTCCCTCCCCCACCCCCCTCACCTCTCCCCTCCCCCCTCCCCCTCCCCCTCTCCATTTACCCCCTCCCCCCTCCCCCCTCTCTCCTCTCCCCCCATTTACCCCCTCCCCCCCTTTACCCCCTCCCCCTCATTTACCCCTCCTCTCCCCCTCCCCCTCTCCTCTCCTCCCCCCTCTCACCCCCTCCCCCTCCCCCTCCCCCCCCTCCTCCCTCCCCCATTTACCCCCTCCCTTTCCCCCCTCCCCCCCATTTTTACCCCCCTCCCCCTCCCCCATTTACCCCCTCCCCCCTCTCCCCCATTTACCCCTCCCCCCTCTCCCCCATTTACCCCCTCCCCCCTCTCCCCTCTCCCCATTTACCCCCTCCCACTCCCCCCTCTCCCCCATTTACCCCTCCCCCTCTCCCCCATTTACCCCCTCCCCCCTCTCCCCCCATTTACCCCCTCCCTCCCCCCCTCCCCCATTTACCCCCTCCCCCCCTCCCCATTTTCCCCCTCCCCCCTCCCCCTCTCCCCCTCTCCCCCATTTACTCCCTCCCCCTTTCCCTCCCCCCATTTTTCCCCCTCCCCCTCTCCCCCATTTTCCCCCCCCCCTCCCCCCCCCTCCCCCCTCTCCCCCATTTCCCCCTCCCCCCTCTCCCCCATTTACCCCTCCCCCCTCTCCCCTCCCCATTTACCCCCTCCCCCTCTCCCCCATTTACCCCCTCCCCCCCTCCCCCATTTTCCCCTCCCCCTCCCCACCACTTCCCCCATTTAACCCCTCCCCCCTCTCCCCCATCCTTTCCCCCCTCTCCCCCCCCCAACCCCCTTCCCCCCTCCCCCCCCCCCCCCCCCCTTTACCCCTCCCCCCTCTCCCCCATTTACCCCCTCCCCCCTCTCCCCCCATTTACCCCCCTCCACCCCTCCCCTCTCCCCCCCCCTCCCCCTCCCATTCCCCCCCCCTCTCCCCCATTTTCCCCTCCCCCTTCTCCCCCATTTACCCCTCCCCCCTCCCCCCTCTCCCCCATTTTTCCCCCTCCCCCCTCTCCCCCTCTCCCCCATTTTTGCCCCCTCCCCCCCTCCCCCCCTTACCCCCATTTTTCCCCTCCCCCCTCTCCCCCATCTCCCCATTTCCCCCCCCCTCCCCCCCCCATCTCCCCCTTTTCCCCCCTCTCCCCCATATTTTCCCCCCCTCCCCCCTCTCCCCATTTACTCCCCTCTCCCCCTCTCCCCCTCCCCCCCCTCCCCCTCTCTTTACCCCTCCCCCCTCTCCCCCATTACCCCCTCCCCCCTCTCCCCCATTTCCCCCTCCCCCTTCCCCTCTCCCCATTTTCCCCCCCCCCCTCCCTCTCCCCTCTTTTTCCCCCTCCCCCTCTCCCCATTTTCCCCCTCCCCCCTCTCCCCCATTCCCCTCTCCCCCATTTTCCCCCTCTCCCCCATTTCCCCCTCCCCCCTCCTCCCCTCCTCCCCTCTCCCTCTCCCCTCTCCCCCCTCCCCTCTACCCCCTCCCCCCCCCCCTCCCCCCCTCCCCCCCCTCCCCCCCCACCCCCCCCCCCTTCCCCCCCCCCCCCCTTCCCCCTCCCCCCCCCCCCCCTCCCCCCTCCCCCCTCTCCCTCTCTCCCTCTCCCCCATTTTCCCCTCTCCCCTCTCCCCCATCTCCCCCTCTCTCTCCCCCCCCTCTCCCCTTCCCCTCCCCCCTCTCCCCTCTCCCCATTTTCCCCCTCCCCCCTCTCCCCCTTTCCCCCTTCCCCCCCTCTCCCCTCTCCCCTCTCCCCTCTCCCATCTCCCCTCCCCTCCTCCCCCTCCCCCCTCCCCCTCCCCCCTCCCCCCTCTCCCCCCTCCCCCCCCCCCTCTCCCCTCTCCCCCCTCCCCCCTCCCCCCTCCCCCCTCTCCCCTCTCCCCTCCCCCCTCTCTCCTATTTACCCCCTCCCCCCTCCCCCTCTCCCCCATTTTCCCCTCCCCCCTCTCCCCCATTTTCCCCCCCTCCCCCCTCTCTCCCATTTTCCCCCACATTCTCCCCCCGTCCCCCCTCCCCTCCCCTCCCTTTTCTCCCCCCATCCCGCCTCCCTCCCCCCCCCATTCCCTCCCCCCCCCCTTCCCTCTCCCCCCCAGGAACATTTCACTCCCCATCTTTGGGGAACTATTACGGGAGTCGGGGGGCACTCCACGTGTGCAGAGTTCTGGACCTGTCGGGTGTGACTCGGTCCACGCCCCAAAGGCTTTTAATAATCTGCCCAGTTGTGACTTCTGCATTGCATACAGTGTGGGAGATTCAAATCTAAACTGTCTGAAGAAAGAATCGTGATTTACTTCAGTTTTCCCACCACTACAACACTTACAATTGCCCTCCTTTCTCTATTCTCTCCCTATTCATGTACCCATCCAGATACGCTTCCATATTGCTGATGTGTTTGCTTCCACTCCATTCCAGGCACCCACCACTCTGTGGAAAATTTCCTTCACACATCTTGCTTTCAAATTCTTCCTATTACGGTTACGTTCACCTTAGTGATGGATAGGGATAGGCATGAAGCTGGGGGCTGTAGTTATAGCTGGGGGAAGGATAATTATGAGGCCATCAGGAGAGAATTAGGGTGCATAGATTGGACTAGGGAACTACAGGGACTGGGAACATCTGGAATGTGGTGCTTATTCAAGGAGCAGCTGCTGCGTGTCCTTGATAAGTATGTCCCTGTCAGGCAGGGAGGAAATGGACGAGTAAGAGAGCCTTGGTGTACGAAAAAAGTTGATTTGCTGGTTAAGAAGAAAAAGGAGGCTTATGTCAGGATGAGGCTTGAAGGCTCAGATAGTGCAATGGATAGCTATAGATTAGCCAGGAAGGAGGTAAAAAGTGAATTGAGGAGAGCTAAGAGGGGACACGAGAAGATGTTGGCTGATAGGATTAAGGAGAATCCTAAAGCTTTCTTTAGATATGTTAAGAATAGAAGATTGGTTAGGGCAAGATTAGGGCCAGTCATAGACAGCAGTGGGAAGTTGTGCGTGGAGCCTGAAGAGATTGGTGAGGCACTGAATAATTATTTCTCTTCGGTATTCACGCAGAGTGCTGGAAATGTAGCTATGGAGAACACTGAGGTACAGGGTTGCAAATTGGGAAGTATTGTAGTAGATAGGGAGGATGTTTTAGAAATTCTCGAGGGTTTGAAGTTGGATAAGTCCCCTGGGCCGGACGGGATTTACCCTAGGATTCTCTGGGAGGCAAGAGAGGAGATTGCAGAGCCTCTGGCTCTGATCTTCAGGTCCTCGTTGGTTACGGGTGTGGTTCCGGAGGACTGGAGGATAGCGAATGTGGTCCCATTGTTTAAGAAGGGGAAGAGAGACCTTCCTGGGAATTATAGGCCAGTGAGTCTTACTTCTGTGTGGGCAAGGTATTGGAGAGAATTATTAGGGATAGGATTTATAGTTATTTAGAGAGAAATGAATTGATTGGGGATAGTCAGCATGGTTTCGTGAAGGGTAGGTCATGCCTTACTAACCTCATTGAGTTTTTTGAGAAAGTGACCAAGAGGTGGATGGGGGTAAGGCGGTTGATGTAGTATATATGGACTTTAGTAAGGCGTTTGATAAGGTGGCCCATGGAAGACTTCTACAGAAAATGCAGATGTGTGGAATAGAGGGTGATTTAGCTAATTGGATTAGGAATTGGCTGCAGATAGAAGACAGAGGGTGGTGGTTGATGGGAGATATTCATCGTGGAGTTCGGTGACGAGTGGTGTGCCTCAGGGGTCTGTTTTGGGGCCCCTGCTGTTTGTAATTTTTATAAATGATCTGGATGAGGGTATTGAGGGATGGATCAGTAAATTTGCAGATGACACTAAAGTCGGTGGAGTGGTAGATAGTGAAGAGGGGTGTTATAGTTTACAGAGTGACTTGGACAAGTTGCAGAGCTGGGCCGAGAGGTGGCAAATGGAGTTTAATGTGGAAAAGTGTGAGGTAATGCACTTTGGCAGGAACAATAAATGTGTAGAGTATAGGGCTAATGGTAGGGCTCTTAATAGTGTTGAGGAACAGAAGGATCTTGGTGTATGTGTCAATAGATCCCTGAAAGTAGGCAGTCAAGTGGATAAAGTTGTTAAGAAGGCATATGGAGTCTTAGCTTTTATTGGTAGGGGGATTGAATTTAGGAGCCGCAGCATCATGTTGCAACTGTACAAAACTCTAGTGCGGCCGCACTTGGAGTATTGTGTGCAGTTCTGGTCGCCACATTATAAGAAAGATGTGGAGGCATTGGAGAGGGTACAGAGGAGGTTTACCAGGATGTTGCCTGGTATGGAGGGCAGGTCCTATGAAGAGAGGTTGAAGGATTTGAGGTTGTTTTCGTAGAAAGGAGGCGGCTAAGAGGGGGATCTTATTGAAGCATATAAGATGATTAGAGGTTTAGATAGGGTGGACAGTGATAGCCTTTTTCCTAGGATGGAGAAAGCTAGCACGAGGGGACACAGCTTTAAATTAAGGGGTATGAGTTATAGGACGGATATCAGAGGTAGGTTCTTTACTCAAAGAGTGATTAGGGAGTGGAATGCCCTGCCTGCAGCTGTTGTAGATGCGCCAAGTTTGGTGGCGTTTAAGAGGTTAATTGATAAGTATATGGAAGAGAAGGGAATGGTTTAGTTTGGAGGGGCATTGCTTTTTATTTTGGTCGGCACAACATCGAAGGCCGAAGGGCCTGTTCTGTGCTGTATTGTTCTATGTTCTATTATCCCCACCTTGTGAAGCCCTTAGATAGAGAACATTACAGCGCAGAACAGGCCCTTTGGCCCTTGATGTTGTGCCGACCAATTAAGAAAAAGCAATGACCCTCTAACCTAAACCATTCCCTTTTCATCCATAAACCTATCTACGACCACTTAAACGCCCCAAACTTGGCGCATCTACAACTGCTGCAGGCAGGGCATTCCATACCCTAACCACCCTCTGGGTAAAGAACCTACCTCTGATATCCGTCCTATAACTACCACCCCTTAATTTAAAGCTATGTCCCCTCGTGCTAGCTTTCTCCATCCTAGGAAAAAGGCTATCACTGTCCACCCTATCTAAACCTCTAATCATCTTATATGTTTCAATAAGGTCTCCTCTTAGCCGCCTCCTTTCTAACGAAAACAACCTCAAATCCCTCAGCCTCTCTTCATAAGACCTGCCCTCCATACCAGGCAACATCCTGGTAAACCTCCTCTGTACCCTCTCCAATGCCTCCACATCTTTCTTATAATGCGGGGACCAGAACTGTACACAATACTCCAAGTGCGGCCGCACTAGAGTTTTGTACAGTTGCAACATGATGTTGCGGCTCCGAAATTCAATTCCCCTACCAATAAAAGCTAAGACTCCGTACGCCTTCTTAACAACCTTATCAACTTGAATGCCAACTTTCAGGGATCTATGCACATATACACCTAGATCCCTCTGTTCGTCAACACTATTGAGTCCTACCATTAGCCTTATACTCTACACATTTGTTATTCCTGCCAAAGTGAATTACCTCACACTTTTCCACATTAAACTCCATTTGCCACCTCTCAAACCAGCTCTGCAACTTGTCCAAGTCTCTCTGCAAACTAGAACACCCCTCTTCACTATCTACCACTCCTCCAACTTTGGTGGCATCCACAAATTTACTAATCCATCCTTCAATACCCTCATCCAGATCATTTATAAAAATTAGGGATGTGGTGTCCTTGACGGTAAGACTGCATTTGACTGAGTGTAATATTAAGGAGCTCTAGCAAAGCTTCAATCATTGGGTAGGAAGGGGGCAAACCCTCTGCTGCTTGGAATCATACCTGGTACACAGGAAGATGGTTATGGAGGGTTAGTCTTCTCAGCTCCAGGACATCTCTGCAGGAGATCCTCGGGGTTAGTGCCTGAGGCCTCACCATCTTCAGCTGCATCAGCCATGACCTTCCCCCCATCGTAAGGTCAGAAGAGGGGATGTTTGTACAAATGTTCAGCATCACCACTCCTCAAACACTGAAATAGTCTGTTTCCTAAGTGTAGCAAGACTTGGCTTTGACTGACAAGTGGCAAATAACATTCGCAACACACAAATACCAGATAATGTCCATCTCCAACAAGAGAGGATCTAACATTCGCCCCCCCCCCCAACCCCCCCATTCAATGGCATTCGTATTACTAAATTTCCCCCACCCTCAACATCCTTGGGGGGTTACTATTGACCAGGAACTGAATTGGACCCAACCACACAAATACTGCGGCTACCAGAGCAGCTCAGAGGCTGGGAATCCTGCGGAGAGTAACTCACTTCCTGACTCCCCCCAAAGCCCGTCGACCATCTACATGGCACAAGTCAGGAGTGTGATGGAATTACCCCCCCCCCCCCCCCCCCCACTTGCCTGGATGGGTGCAGCTCCCAACAACACTCAAGAAGCTCGACACCTTCCAGGATAAAGCAGCCCCGCTTGATCGGCACCCCTTCCACAAACATTCCCTCCACCACCGACACTCAGTAGCAGCAGTGTGTACCAGCTACAAGATGCACTGCAGCAACTCACCAAGGCTCCTTCAACAGCATCTTCCAAATCTAGAATCTCAATCGCTTTGGCTAAGGGCAGCAGACACATGGAACTTGGAAATATATCAGCCGTTCCTTATTTGTCGCTGGGTCAAAATCCTGGAACTCCCTCCCTAATGGCACTGTGGGTGTACCTACACCATAGGGTCTGCAGTAGATTCAAGATGGCAGCTCACCCACCACCTTCTCAAGGGACAATTAGGGATGGGGGATAAATACTTGACCTAATCTGTATCCCACAAATTAATTTTAAAAAAAAATTCCAAAATTCTCTCAGTTTCAGCAGGTTACTGTTCCTGGGTGTTCCTCCTTAGTCATACCTACCTGGGTGTTCCTCCTTAGTCATACCTACCTGGGTGTTGGCCTCAGATCCTTCCTGCCCAAATGTTCTGTGATAAAATGACTCTGATTTTATAAGACGTACGTGCAAGTGTGTGTGTGTGTGTGTGCGTGCGTATCAGTCCGCCCGTGTGAGTGCGTGTGCTTGCCAGTGAGCGATACATAGGGATCACGGGTAGAAGTGGGACCATCGGGGTGGCGGCATGGGCTCGTTGGGCTGAAGGGCCTGTTTCCTGTGCTGTTTTGTTCTTTTAGTGCATGAGTATATGTGAACAAATTATTACAGAGACTCCTACCTCCACCTGACTGAGAGGTCAGTTCTCACTTGGGTCTCAGACAGCCTGGCTGTGCCCAGGTAAAAAGCAGGTGGCATTTATCACTGCCACATGTTAGACAGATCATTTACTGCACTCCATCTGCCCACCACAGCGCCCTTTACCCCAGCTTTAACCCCTGTCTCAAAGGCTCCACTCACCTGATGAAGGAGCAACACTCTGAAAGCTCGTGATTCCAAATAAACCTGTTAGACGTCCATCTGATGTTGAGAGATTTTTTTTGTGTGCTTATGTCAGTCCAACACAGATGTCCACAAAGAACAACACAGGAAACAGGCCCTTTGGCCCTACAAGCTCCCACCACCCATTTTAAGACTCAGTCAGTGCCTCATTCCAATCCTCCTTCTACCTTTGTCTACATCGAGTGGATTCCACACTAAAGCGGTGCAAATTTAGGCAATTATATGTGTGCCAGATTAATCAAGGTCTAATTTAGGGACAATTTATTGACGCCAATCAGCCTAAAAGTACACTTTTTGGGATGTGGGAGGAACCCAGAGAAAACCCCATGCAAGCATGGGGAGAATGTGCAAACTCTCACAGATACCGACCCAAGCCAGAGCTCCGACCCGGGTCCCTGTAACTGCACAGCAGTCACTGAGCTGTTGTGTTGCCTGTCAGATGGTCCAGTTTGAGCACACACTAATGACATGAAGGCTATCCCTTCCTGCTCCAGGACCGTGGTACATTCTAACACCTTCCCCTAACCTGCACCCGCACCTCCCCCTCCCCCCCCAAACAAATCTTATCCCAAGTCCTCCCCTGTTCTACAGCACTGGCCCGTCCTACTGACCCTCCCCCACGTTCCCAGAGACAATGGCTCATTACACTTCCAACACCCATCCCACCCACCCCTGACCCCCCCACCCTCATCCCACCCCTGACCCCCCCCCCTCATCCAACCCCTGACCCCCCCACCCTCATCCCCCCCTGACCCCCCCACCCTCATCCCACCCCTCCCCCCTACCACCCTCCCCATCATCTCCACTCTCCGAGAACAGTAGCTCTTACACCTCCAACCACCCCCCCCCCCACCTCAACCCCTTCATCCCACTCACCCCGACCCCACCCTGTTCCCTGCCCACATGCCACTCTCATGCCAACCCATCCCCTGCACCCCCCCACCACCCTGCCTCTTCCCCTCCGGCCCACCATCTCCATCCCTACCCCTGCCCACCCCCAGAGAGCAATAGCTCATTACTCTTGTGGCTTCTCTGCCCATTGAAGTGGTGGAGGCCTCCTCGCTGAATCTATTTGTCATGGGTAGATAGATTTCTGACAGACAAGGGCATGAAGGGTTATGGGGAGAAAGCAGGGAAGTGGAACTGATCCATTTCAGATCAGCCGTGATCTTATTGAATGGTGGGGCGGGCTCGAGGGGTTGGATGGCCAACTCCTGCTCCTTTTTCTTATGTTCTTAAGCAACAGTGTGATGGCTTTAATCAGGCCACTGAGGTTGGCTTAATGGAATATGAACTCCTTGATGGAGGAGTCAATTGGTGGACCACGTGGGGAGTCTTCCTTGTACATAACTGGGGTGTGTCAGTTCCTCTGGCACTCCTGAGGGGGTAGACAGCTGACTGAGTGCAGTGTGTGTGTGTGTGTGTGTGTGTGTGTGTGTGTGTGTGTACTGCTTTTGGAATTGTAAATGAAGAGATTCTGGAGAAGGGACTTCTGCCTCTGAAGGTTTATTACAAACCCATCGCACTCCTCCCACCCCCACAGAACCTCATGCCACCCAACCCTCTCTGAGGGCACTACATCCAGCAGACAGAGAGAGACAGCACCCACCCCGTCTCCCCAGCCAACAACCCCCTCCCCCACCTTCACCCCCAGCGATGGCATTGCAAAGGAAGACCCCAAATTGGTTTTGCGTGAGAGGAGAACATCTCTTTATTGATGAAGCCACATCCGGTTGAAAAGTTTTATTTGTAACCAAAATAAATAAATCAGTTCTTATTTTTTTTTTATTTTGTTTCCTACTGCGCAGTCTCAAGAATTGGTAACCGAGCGAGAAATCTCTTCCGTGGGTGGAGGGAGGGAGGGAGGGAGGGAGGTAGGGAGGGTTGGGGGGAGTGAAACATTTGTCATCTTGATTTTGGCACAGGCTGAAAGTGCAATGCCTTCTCCCAAAAAGTTAACGCGCTTTAAAAAGTGTCGGGCACAAACTCACGTTGCGGTGGGAAGGGGTCCGGTTGTGGAGGGGGAGGGGGGGGTTGCGGAGGGACGTGGAGGAGTGGTGGGGCAGGGGAGGCTAAAATCAGAACGTGATCCAGCCATCGACCGGGAGTGAGCCCACGGCTAGTTCGGAAATAGAAAAAAAATCCCTTATTCACAAAATTTACAAACCACACCTCATTACCTCAACTGCTCGATTGGACTAAACAATACCATTTAAAAAGTGGGGCGGGTGGAAGCGAAAGCACACAGAGTGGCCTGGTTTATACACAGCTCTCTCCTGCTTCAGTATTCTCGTGGTGAACCGAGGTAATATATATATATATATTTTTTGTTTTCTTTTCGTTGCTCTATCTGAAAGAAAAGCTGCAGATACAAAGCCTCTCACCGAGTTGTACGAGTTAGATCTCAGTAGCATGCACAGCCTAGTTCCCCCCTAGAGTTAGGACGGAAGATGAGGATCCAGACAGCGAGTGATTCCCAAGGCCAATTCCTAATTGTCCAGGTGCTTGAAGGCGTCCAGGTTAAAGCTGGTGTCCAGGAACCTCTTCAGCTCCTGCAGGTGAGTGTTCTTGTTACCCGTGGCCGGGGCGGAGGCTGGTTCACGGCCAACGTACCTGTGAGAGAGGGAGGGAGAGAGGGAGAGAGAGAGAGGCCATAACAAATGCAAAATACTTTTGAAGGGCAGCCCAGTGCTTGGCACTGCTGCCTCACGACGCCAGGGACCCGGGTTCAATTCCAGCCTCCGGTCACTGTCTGTGTTGAGTTTGTACATTCTTCTCCTGTCTGCATAGGTTTCCTCCTGCATTCCCAAGATGCACTGGTTAGGTTGACTGGCCATCATAAATTACCTTTTGGTGTTCAAAGATGTGTAGGTTAGGTGGATTGGCCATGCTAAATTGTCCCTTAGTGTCCAAAGATGTGCAGGTGAGATGGATTGGCCATGCTAAATTGTCCCTTAGTATCCAAAGATATGTAGGTTAGGGGGATTGGCCATGCTAAATTGCTCCTAGGTGTCCAAAGATGTGTAGGTTAGGGGGATTGGCTATACTAAATTGCTCCTAGGTGTCCAAAGATGTGTAGGTTAGGTAGATTGGCCATGCTAAATTCCCTCTCTATGCAGCATTATAGGGATAGGGTGTGGGTGGGATTGTAGTTGAGGTAATTTAGCACAACCAATCCATCTAACCTACACATCTTTGGACTACGGGAAGAAACTGGAAAGCCACACAGATTGATCTGCCTCATCTCGGCTGAACAGGCTGAGGCAGTCAATATACAAGCCTGCTCTGCAGTTGCATTTAGACAGAGCACCCCTCCTCCGGGCTCGAGATTTTGTAGCGGTTCTTTATCGCCTTGCTGCTGGGGGTGTTAGCGTCTACCCTGCACCCCCCCCCCCCCCCCCCCCCCATGGCCTCCCTCAGAGAAACGCCACTCCCGGCAGCGGTGGGGGTTTTCCAGCGCCGCGCCTCACTCACCAGACGGGCCGCTCACGGCGGGTGGTGGCGCGGATACGCGGCTTCACGTACTCGTAGTAACCCTGGTTTTTGTGCTCCTCCTGACACCAGACCAGCTCAGCGTTGTGGTACTTCTTTGCCTCTTGCTCCACCACGTCGAACGGGAAGGGAGAGAGCTGGAAGGGAGAGAGACACAGTCAGGCTCTTTAGAAACATACATGTGATAGGAACAGGAGGCCATTCAGCCCTTCGAGCCTGTTCCGTCATTCAGCATGATCATGGCTGATTGTCCTGCTTTCCCCCTTTGATCCTGTTCGCCCCAAGTGCTACATCCAGCCACCTCTTGAATACATTCGATATTTTGGCATCAACTACTTCCTGTGGTAATGAATTCCACAGGCTCCCCAGGTGAAGAAATGTCTCCTCACCTCCATCCTAAATGGTCTACCCCGAATCCTCAGACTGTGACCCCTGGTTCTGGACTCCCCCCCCACCATCGGGAACATCCTCCCTGCACCTACCCTGTCTAGTCCTGTTCGAATTTTACAAGTCTCTCTGAGATCCCACCTCATTCCTCTGAACAATCCTAACCTGGTCGATCCCTCCTCATACATCAGTCCCGCCATCCCCGGAACCAGGCCGGTGAACCTTCGCTGCACTCCCTCGAGAGAAAGAACATCCCTCCTCAGGAAAAAAAAAGGCAGCTTTGATCCCAAGCCCTTAATAACCAAACCCCACCATCCCACCGGCAGTAGGTGAATGAGAAACAGGGAGAAGGTCCGGCTGCGTGCATTGAACAAGGTGGGCTGGAGCAAACTCAGTGGGCCGAATGGCCTACTCCTACTTCTGGAACAAAAAAAAAGAGAGAATGAAGGACTGGCACGCAAGGCTGAGTATCAACGGCAAATCTCTTTTGACATGACTGGGTATCGGTCACATTACAGAGCGAGAGGTGACCTAACTACCGAGGAACCACACACACGAGTGTAAATTGCAGGTACCTCATTGAGATCTCCCTGTTTGGTGGCAACATAGAGGTTTTTTTACTCACTTATTGAACATTGGTATTGCTGGCTGGGTCAGTATTTATTGTCTACCCCTTGGAGGGCAGTTGAGAGTCAACCACATTGCTGTGGCTCTGGAGTCCCACGTAGGCCAGGCTGGGGTAAGTTCGGCAGATTTCCTTCCCCTAAAGGGAACCAGATGGGTTTTTCCGACTATCGACGTCAGTAGATTCTTAATTCCAGATTAAAAAAAAATTGGACTCAAATCCCACCATCTGCCGCGGTGGGATTCGAACCTGGGGTCCCCAGAACATGAGCTGAGTTTCTGGATTAATAGTCTAGCGATAATACCACTAGGCCGAGGCCTCAAAAACTTCACAATGGAAGAAAACGGTCGAATTTCAGGGAGATTTTCGGTCACTTTCCACTTGCTGGCCCGTGAACATAAGATTCGGAAGTAGGGCCCATTCGGCCCCTTAAGCCTGTCCCGCCATTCAAGCAGTAATACCCCGCTGCCATCGCCTCCTCCAACGTCGGGAGGCTATTTAGCAAAGAACAACACAGCACGGGAAACAGGCCCTCCGGCCCAACGAGCCCGTGCCGCCACCCCGATGTTCCCACTCCCACCCGTGATCCCTGTCTGTGTTTATAGAAATCTGCATTGGAACCAAATTAGCGAGACAATTTAGGGAGAAATAGTTTTGCCAATCAGCCGAAGAGCACATCTTTGGGCAGTTGTTGTGGCCTAGCCTGACCTTTAGCCGCAGACTGGGCAGGGAGGCCTTTTCCAGGCAAGACCTTCCCCTTCCCGGTTGGTGAATCGTCTCTCCCTGAACCGCTTACCCACTGAGACCAGCCAACCCGGCACGGACCGGGAATGTGGAACATTGCTACCATGGGGGACCTGGAGCTGCTGTCTCCAGCTCATGATGTGGAGCTGCACCAGGATAAACACAGTAAGAAGTCTCACAACGGTTCAAGCGCCTCCAAGAAGATTGTGCACATCGACACGGACACGTCGCTTGGACTTAAACCTGGTGTTGTCAGACTTCTTACTGTGTCTCCAGCTCAGACAGGGGTGGGGGAACATCCGAGGAATACTCACCTGCTCCAGCCTAGTGATTGCAACCTCGGCTTCCAGATCCTTGTTCTTGCGTTCTTTCGCCAGTTCGTAGTATACTTTACCGGTACAAAACAGCAGCCTCTTAACGTCGCCCGGCTTCTTGGCTGCTGGTCCGTCCTCCACAATTCCACGCAGGAATTCTGTACCTATCGGGGAGGAGAATAAAACCTGTCAGTATTTCCACCCATCCCTCGCTTTCTCCCCTCATTGTTGCGATTCTGTGATGACACTCTGCCTTTGGAGTAATGAATTTGTGTGTCTTGCGAAGGGACGGTTTTACACTGTGATTACTCTGCCAAATTCTCTATAACTGGGTGGCACAGTGGGGTTAGCCCTGCTGCCTCTCAGTGCTAGGGATCCGGTTCGATTCCCAGCTTCGGTCACTCTCTGGGAGGAAACCCACGCAGACAAGGGGGTGAATGTACAAATTCCACACACAGTTCAACAGACGTGCTGATCGGGTGCTAAATTCTCCCTCAATGCACTTGAACAGGAGTGAGGTGACTGGGGGATTTTCACTGCAACTTCATTACGGTGTTAACGTAAGCTTACTTCTGATGTGAATAGAAATAAGCTAAACTAAAAGGTGGCAATCACCTATTAGAATGCAACCATGGATAACATTGGGTCTGTCTTCATCTAACCAATGGTAACAAGCTGTAAGGATCAGCTGACCCAGTAAACCATGTAACCAATGACAGAATGATGCGATGGTCAGCTGACTCAGTATAAATAAGAACCTGTTCGGAATTGTGGGGAACTTGGATTAGCCCAGGGTGAGGCCTCAAGTTTGGAGTAGTGAAGTTTCTTTACCAAACCTTTTGATTGATTTGTAAGTTGGACAAAGTTTTGCTATATTTTTATTGTCTACACTGGAAAAGCTCGTTCTGGATCAAGATCATTTCCGTTCACACTGCTGGCAATAGTGTGGGAGGAAGGCTCGTGGCGATCAACAGGGACTGAAGGGATCACTGCTGCAGACAGGATGGGGGTTGGGGGTTGGGGGATGGGGGGAGGCGAAGGGAGGGGAGGCTTTCACTCCAAGGGGGATGGGTGACAGTGAGGGATTCCCGCTGGCGTCACGCTAACTCACCTGGCAGCATCATGTCGAAGCTGGACTTGGCGTCAGGATGTCGCAGCAATGATTTGGGGGTGAAGATAATCAGCTGGAATTGAAAGCACAGAAAAAGTGAATCAATCATCTCCCTGTGAAATAGCAGCAATGAGCAGTTAGGAACTTGACTAGGCTGAGACACCAGGTAACACAGAACCTTTCAAGGAGGGAGACACTTTTCATAGAATCCCTACAGTGCACTGAAGGAGGCTCTTCAGCCCATCGAGTCTGCACTGACCACAATCCCATCCAGACCCCCATCCCCAAAACCCCTAGCTAGTCCCCCTGACACTAAGGGGCAATTTAACATGGCCAATCCACTTAACCCACACATCTTTGGACTGTGGGAGGAAACCGGAGCACCTCGAGGAAACCCACACAGACATGGGGAGGACATGTAGAACTCTGCACAGACAGTGACCCGAGCTGGGAATTGAACCTGGGTCCTTGGCGCTGTGAGGCAGCAGTGCTAACCACTGTGTCACCGTTCCTACAATTTTAATGATTCTGCATATCTACACTGTTGCATTATTGCAGAGCAATTCAAACAAGGGTGTGTTTTTGCTTCAGTTAAAAGGCCTCATTCTAGTGTATTTTCACCTATGTAATTATGCTATGCTTTAAAGCTAACTTGACCACAATTGAAGACTCAGCTCAGGAATTCTGGGTTGAACTTAGAAACTGGCTACGTTTGAAAGTGCAACATTGACAGAAATATTTTGTTTTTGTCATTAACAAGCTTTCATGGTCACAGCTGCAAACTATTTTTGAAAGTTGGAGATTGGGTATGCCTAGTAATTTCATTACACAAGGTAACCAAAAAGTTATAATGCTCTATAAAGCTATCTATTGTATCAAATCCTGTACAAGCTCAAGTCTGTAATCATAGAAACAAAGAAGATAGAAGCAGGAGGAGGCCATTCATGTCCACTATTCATCACAATCATAACTGATTGTCCAACTCATTAGCCTGACCTGCTTTCTCCCCCATAACCTTTGATCCCGTTCACCCCAAGTGCTATATCCAGCCGCCTCTTGAATACATTCAATGTTGTGCCATCAATTACTTCCTGTGGGAATGAATTCCACAGGCTCACCGGGTGAAGAAATGTCTCCTCATCTCTGTCCTAAATGATCTACCTGAATCCTCAGACTGTGAACCCGCTGGTTCTGGGCTCCCCCCACCATTGGGAACATCCTCCTTGCATCTAACCCTGTCTAGTCCTGTTAGAATTTTGTAAGTGTTTATGCGATCCTCCCCAATTCATCTGAACTCCAGCAAAAACGATCTTAACCTGGTCAATCTCTCCTCGTACATCAGTTCCACCATCCCAGGAATCAGCCTGGTAAAACTACGCTGCACTCCCTCAAGAGCAAGATCATCCTTCCTTTGGGACAGTTTTCCATCCCCCCGCACCCCCGTATCTTTTTTTTCCATTTTGTTTCAATGAAGAAAATCATTTTTAAATTTGTATTAAGTGCTGTCCCGCGGTCTACTCTGGAGAACGAATGGATCCTACCAAAGGCCAATTCCAGAAAACAACCAGACCCTCAAAACAGGACACAGAGTGAAGCTTCTGCTGATAATCTCTACTTGCTACTTGGTGCAGTTTGAAGGGGGGACATCAGAAAGGTCAGCTGCTATCGTCCCACCAAACTCCCGATTCTCTCGCTCTCCTACAGTTCAGGGGCCTGGCCACAAACCCCCCTTTCCTGGATCTCTGCTCTTGGCTGTTCAAACAGCCCAGCTTTGTTCACGCAAAGCCCAGACCTTCTTCGTCCTGCGCACTTGCTTCATCATCTCAAGGATGCGAGAGAGTCAGATAAAGACAAGCAACGAAAGCAAAGTCCAATAAGGGACGTAAACGCGGTGGGTCGTGCGAGGGCTGCTCTTTGATGTTGCTTCGAGAGTTGCCTAGTGCTTCATGTCGTTAGTATAAGCTTAAACTGGACCAACTGACGGGCAAACGACAGCTCAGTGACTATCACTGTTCGCTGTGCGGATACATGGATTTGGGCCGGTGTCTGCAGGAGTTTGCACATTCTCCCCATGCTTGCGTGGGTTTCCTCGGGTGCTCCGGTTTCCTCCCACATCCCAAAAAACGTGCTCTTATGCTGACTGATGTAACAAATTGTCCCTAAATTAGTCTTGCCTCAATCTTCCCCAATAGGTGTAGATCAAGGTCATTTCTAGAGGAGGGCGTTTATACTGTTAAAATGGTGGCGTGGGCTTGTTGGGCCAAAGGTCCTGTTTCTCATGCTGTATCGTTCTTTGAAAGCAAATGGAAAGTACGTGGTTTCACTTCTGAACACACACAAGCACACACAGGCATGCGTACACACACGTGTGATATACACACACCCAAAATTGCTCCCAACATTCCAAATATGGTCCGCCTGGAGTCTGATAAAACCTCACCAGTACATCCCTATTTTTGCATTCTGGTTCTCTCGGAATGAATGCCAACATTGCATTTCCCTTCCTAACCACCGACTCAACCTACAGGTTAATCTCAAGGGAATCCTGAACCAGGTACTCGCAAGTGTGCCTTTGCCCTTCCCATTTCTGAATTCTCTCCCCGTTTCGAAAATAGTCTACGCCTCTACCAAAGTGAATAACCTCACACTTTCCCACATTGTATTCCATCTGTCACTTCTTTCTCTACTCTCCTAACCTGTTCAAGTCTTTCTGCCGCCTCCCACCTCTTCAATACTGTCTCTTTGCCTTTGTTTCATCTGTAAACTTGGCCACTGGTTGTATCACAGCTTGGTATGGGCTCCTGCTCTAACCAAGGCCACAAGAAACTACAAAGGATTGTAAATGCAGCCCAATCCATTGCTCAAACCAGCCTCCCATCCGTTGACTCTGTCTACACTTCCCGCTGCCTCGGGAAAAGCGGCCAGCTTAATCAAGGACCCTACCAACCCCTGACATTCTCTCTTCCACCTTCTTCCGTTGGGAAAAAGATACAAAAGTCTAAGGATGTGTACCAAGAACAGCTTCTTCCCTGCTCTTATCAGACTTTTGAACGGACTAACCTCACGTTAAGTTGATCTTTGTCTAAACCCTAGCTTTGACTGTAACATTATATTCTGCACCCTCTCCTTTCCTTCTCTGTGAATGATATGTTTTGTCTGCGTAGCATTCAAGAAAAAAACAATACTTTTCATTGTATGTTAATACACGTGACAATAATAAATGTCCTCAGTTCTTCCATCTGGGACACCCCAAGTCTCTTTGCTGATTTCTGAATTTGCTCATTCTCCGTTCTTCCCATGAGGTGGAGATGCCGGTGTTGGACTTCGGGTGGGCACAGTAAAAAGTCTCACAACACCAGGATAAAGTCTAACAGGTTTATTTGGAATCACTAGCTTTCGGAATGCTGCTCCTTCATCAGGTGAGTGGAGAGGTAAGTTTCATAAGCATGGCTTATAGACAGAGACACAATTACAGGATAATTACAGATTGGAATGTGAAGAATGGTTGGAATGAGAGTTCTTTTTATAACCAGCTAATCAAGTCTTTCCAGGTACAGACAGTGCGAGTGGAGAGAGGGATAATCACAGGTTAAAGAGATGTGGATTGTCTCCAACCAGGACTTTGCTGTAGAAACTGATGGCCAAGTTCTACATGAGGACAGATCCAACCGGGATTTTGGATTCATGTCACACTGCACATAACCCCCACCATATTGCTTGGGTTTGGAAAATCCTACTAACTGTCCCGGTTGGAGACAGTTCACATCTCTTTAACCTATTTTAACCCCCTCTCCACTCACACTGTCTGTACCTGTAAAGACTCACATTCCAACCATTATCCTGCAATTGTGTCTTGGCCTCTATACACTGTGTTAATGAAACATACATCTCCACTCACCTGAGGAGGCAGCAGTGCTCTGAAAACTCGTGATTCCAAATAAATCTAGAATCACAGAAACCCTACAGTGCAGAAAGAGGCCATTCGGCCCATCGAGTCTGCACTAACTACACTCTCACCCTACTCCCTTATCCCCAGATGTTTACTCGCTAATCCTTCTAATCTAAGCATCTTAGGACACGAAGGGACAATTTTAGCACGGCCAACCAACCTAACCCGCACATCTTGTGGGAGGAAACCAGGGCACCCGGAGGAAACCCACAGAGACACGGGGAGAATGTGCAGGCTCCACACAGGCAGTGCCCCAAAGCTGGGAATTGAACCCAGGCACTGTGAAACGGCAGAGCTAACCACTGTGGCCCCTCAACCTGTTGGCCTTTACCCTGCTGTTGCGAGACTTTGTTCTATTCTTCCGAGGATGAAGGGGAGGGAGACAGAGAGAGACAGAGAGAGAGGGGGAGAGAGACAGAGAGAGAGAGAGAGAGAGAGAGGGGGGAGGGAGGGAGAGACAAGAAGAGACACCCAACAGAGCGACGAGAAGTCCGAAGAGATGTGGGCGCGTGGGGGGTGTGACCTGACAAACTGGGAGATAGACCGCAGACGAGAGAGATGAGAAGAGCAGAGAGAATGACAAACACAGATAGAGAGTGACAGACACAGAGAGAAAGAGAAAGCTAAATGAGAAAGGGTATCCTCTGGACCATTTTGATTATTTGGGTTTGGAGATAGATGGTGAGGAAATCAAGGTGTACAAATCCACACCTTGGGACGTCGTCAGCCAAGGTGGAGAATTAAATTTAGCTTGTTGTGAGACAAGCCCATCATCGGCTGTTCCTTATCGATTCCTTTGGCACTGCCTGTAAGTTAGTTACATTGCTTGTTCTGCTCAGTCCACCTGCCCCTTTAATGCTGCAATCCTGAGCTTTGACCACGAGGTGGTGGTCAAAATGGTCAGAGAATGGCACAAAAAGGTCAGAGTTGAACTGGCACTTGGGTGGGGAAAGCCTGAAGGCTGGGAAAAAATTAGCTTCTGAGTTCAGGGCTCAGGAATACAAATTCTAAATCTTGACCCTAGCTTTGTCTTTCAAGGTGAAAGGGTCAGTGAGCTTTCTCAATATTGCAAAACAGATTGCCTGTATTTTTTTCACTGTCGAGATGACTTGGGCTGCTGTTTTCTTGATCACTCGGTGGAAAAAACATAGGCTTCTTAAAAAAAAAAGGAAAATTCTTGTTTGGAACACAATTATAGTCTCATGGACAAGAGCAACTTCAGAGTAACAGCCACGCGAGCTACCTAATGGACGGATAACTCCCTCCTCAGCTGTGTCCTCGGCGACACCAATGAATGGGGTACATTCGATGCTTACAAGACACAAGATGGACCAGCAAAGCACGGATAAACAGGTAGAGCAGACAACCAGGGGCACAGGGTATTGGAAGGGACTGATCGAGAGCGTGTAAACAAGAGAAACACTTAACCCTTTTGGGAACTCGAGAAGGGTTGTACGTGTGAAAGGCATTCTTGAAAGCAAGAGAGAGAAAGAGAGCCATCACATTACACTTCCTCTAGTGACAAGTGTCAGTTCGCACAACCATCATCAAGGATTTGGATTAGCACTGAAGGAGCAAAGACTAGTCTACGGATAATCAAATCCCTTTCCCATCAGAGCAACCATTTCGTATAATTCCTTCTGATAGTGGTTACACACTCAAAAATCTGTTAGGTATTTTAAAAACACGCCAAGCAATGCTGCTTGCAACGACCTGATACCCCAAAAAAACCAGAGTCTCATTGATTTAGCGATCAGAGATGTCATGACTCATTTAGAGGGGTGTGTCCCACTTATCCCCAACTGCCCTCGAACTTGGCAGCTTGCTCGGTCATTTCAGTTGGGGGGGGGTTGAGAGACAACCACATTGCTGTGGGCTCAGGAGTCGCATGGGTGGCACATTGGTTATCACTTCCCAGTTATCCATTGCCGGATTGGGTCACTGTTCATGCGGAGTCTGCATGTTCTCCCCACATCTGCGTGCGTTTCCTCCCAGAGTCCAAAGACATGCAGGTTAGGTGGATTGGCCATGCTAATTGTCCCTTAGTGTCCAAAGATGTGCAGGTTAGGTGGATTAGCCATGCCAAATTACCCCTTAGTTCCAAAGATGTATAGGTTAGGTGGATTAGCCATGCTAAATTGCCCTTTAATATCTAAAGATGTGTAGGTTAGGTGGATTGGCCATGCTAAGTTGTCCCTTAGTGTCCAAATATGTGCGGGTTAAGTGGATTGGCCATGCTAAAATGCCCCTTAGTGTCCAGAGATGTGCGGGTTAGGTGGATTGGCCATGCTAAATTGCCCCTTAGTGTCCAGAGATGTGCGGGTTAGGTGGATTGGCCATGCTAAATTGCCCCTTAGTGTCCAGAGATGTGCGGGTTAAGTGGATTGGCCATGCTAAATTGCCCCTTAGTGTCCAGAGATGTGCGGGTTAGGTGGATTGGCCATGCTAAATTGCCCCTTAGTGTCCAGAGATGTGCGGGTTAAGTGGATTGGCCATGCCAAAATGCCCCTTAGTGTCCAGAGATGTGCGGGTTAAGTGGATTGGCCATGCTAAATTGCCCCTTACTGCGCAGGGTAAACACGTGGGGTTACGTGAACAGAAGTGATTGGTGTGCGGCGCAGGCGGGATGGGCCACACGGCCTGTTTCTGCACTGTGGAGATTCTACCATTCTTCTGTGATCTTCCCCGACTCAAAAAAGTGCACCCACGGGATTCTTGGGCTGTCCTTGTTAGGGCATGGTTTAAATTCCAAAAAAGAGTCTTCGGCATGACATCAGTGATTTTGAAATCAGATTTGAAAGCAGGCTGCTGTTGGTTTTTTTTTCAGCCCATCACCTCCCCACCCCCCCCCACCCCCCCCCCACCCTCCAAACCCCGCTTAACCCCCCCCCACCACCCACTAGTCTCACTCAGGTCAAAAACAAATCAAAATGCCAAACAACAAAGACAAAACTGGCTGAACGTCAACAGCAGCAGCTACTTGCCTACCTCCTACTGTCAATTTTTTCAGGCGCTCCTTGCAGACTGCGATGTCTATGGGTAGAGAGTGCAAGAAACAAGACAAAAAAAAAACAGAACAGCGAGCAAAATAGTTAGTCTTTAAAAAAAAAGCCTAAAAAAAAAAGAAATCATAAAAATTAAAGCCAGAGATCATTCGAATCATTGCAAATTCAGCCCTTGTGCGGTTCGAGGCCAATCGAATCTAGCCATGGCATCATGATTAATGATGCATGTAAACATACTGGTGGATCAACAGCTTTGTACTGAAAGAGTTGCTGCATTTTCCCTCCCTGCCCCCACTGAGATGAAATGTTAACCACCCCGCCCCCCCCCCTGCACTGTCAGAATCGATCAGGGGCTCCTGGTAATTCAGAATTTCAGCAGAGGGACGGGGGGTGGGGGGGGGGGGGGGGGGACATTGTGATTAGCACTGCTGCCTCACAGCGCCAGGGACTCAGGTTCGATTTCTGGCTTAGGTCACACTGTCCGTGTGGAGTCTGCACATTCTCCCTGTGTCTACATGGGTTTCCTCCCCACACTCCAAAAGACACGCGAGTTAGGTGGATTGGCCATGCTAAATTGCCCCTTAGTGTCCAAAGATGTGCAGGTTAGGGGGATTGGCCATGCTAAATTGCCTTAGTGTCCAAAGATGTGCAGGTTAGGTGGATTGGCCATGCTAAATTGCCCCTTAGTGTCCAAAGATGTGCAGGTTAGGTGGATTGGCCATGCTAATTGCCCCTTAGTGTCCAAAGATGTGTAGGTTAGGTGGATTGGCCATGTTAAATTGCCCCTTAGTGTCAAAGATGTGTAGGTTAGTGGATTGGCCATGCTAAATTGCCCTTAGTGTCCAAAGATGTGCAGGTTAGGTGGATTGGCCATGCTAAATTGCCCCTTAGTGTCCAAAGATGTGTAGGTTAGGTGGATTGGCCATGCTAAATTGTCCCTTAGTGTCCAAAGATGTGCAGGTTAGGTGGATTGGCCATGTCCTTTATTGTCAGAGGGACAAATGAGTGTAAATAGTGAGGTTACAGGGTTAGGGCCTGCATGGAATTGTTGTCAGTGCAGACGTAAAGGGCCAAATGGCCTCCTTTTGCACTGTGGGATTCCATGTTGTTTTAAATTGTAATGGAATGGGTGGGGCCGAAGAGAGGAGCTCGCAAAGGCACAAGAGTGTGGCCCAAGAACGCTTCTGACCTTCCCTCAGTGCTGGGGCTTGACTCGTTGGAAACCTTATTGGTGTTTATTACCCAGCTATGCCACAGCACACACAGTTTTGACAGCCATGGTGATCAAAACCGGCACCGGCATTCTCTCTGTAATCCACCTCCTTTGAACGCAGAAGTGGAATGCTTGTTTCTTTTCCCCTGAGAAAAAAGACAAGAGGCCTAGGCATTGCATTTTCCAGCTCCGTGGGCTAGGTTCTAATCGGAGTATCAGATGTGGTTACAATTGGCCCTTGGGCTGCAATGCCACAGCGCGTTGTCTGAAGCACACACCCCACTGAACGCACCACCCTTTACTCTCTACACTGCCGATGGCTGTAGGGTAGAAGGGGACAGAGCAATTTTCCTTTTTTTCTTTAAAAAAAAAAGGCAAAATCCAATTTGTGTGAACACAACAGCGTCAACGCTTTCAGTACAGATTCAGCCTGTGGATTTAATATCTGGGTCTTAACAAGTGCATCTTGAAGCATTAAAGAGCATGCAGCGCAATAGGATGAATTAAAATGGAAGGGATTATTGGCAAACCCGGGCCATGCATACGGAAACGTGAAGGTGTGCCGGGGGGGGGGGGGGGGGTACGAAACATGGATGCAAACCAGCTCCTCTCTCTGCCATGCAGCTCGTAGGTTAGTATCCACATCAGCGATGCGCAGCTTGCGTTGGGCCAGCCAAGGGCCCCCTCCCTCCCGCCATCCCCAGAGAACGGGCAGAAGAACAACGCAGATCACCGGCTACCCACCCTTCACTGGGGCACCCGTGGAAAGAAACCTAGGAGGCAGCACTCTTTCGGCCAACACTGTCGAGGCAGTTCCACCGACGAGCAAAAGGGGAGTGTGGAAATGCCGACGTTGGACTGGGGTAAACACAGTAAGAAATCTCACAACGCTTTTAAGCTGGTGTCGTGAGACTTCTTACCGAGCAAAAAGGGGAGCCAGCGATTGTACGGGCTGCCAGAAGAACAACCTCATTGGGGGCGGTGGGGGCGGGGGGAATTGAGGCTCGCTCGGAGAGGTACTTTACAACTGGAGCTCTGCGCACTTGCAAAGGCAGCGTGGTGATCAGCACTGCTGCCTCACGGCGCCAGGGACCCGGTTCGATTCCCAGCTCGGGTCACCACCCGTGCAGAGTTTCTCACCGCGTCTGCGTGGGTTTCCTCCCACAGTCCGAAAGACGTGCTGGTTAGGTGCCAAATTCTCCCTCAGCGTAACCCGAACAGGAGCGTGGCGACTGTGGGGGTGGAAGGCAGGGGGAGTGGATTTTCACAGTAACTTCGTTTAAAAAGAAGGGGACGGGCAAGCTCGAGGGTTTCAGTGTTAGATCCGGCAGTCACAGAGACAAGCACTGGTCGCCAGGGCACGCGCGCACCCCGAGATGACCATGGATTGAGTAAGTTTACCTTCAAACATTTCATCAAGGACCCAGATTGAGGGCTCAGTTTGGGGGGGAAAAAAAAACTGCTACACATACACATTCTCCCTTCAGTCATGCATGAAAAATAAAGTCCAAACCTCTCCCCAAGGCCACACAACGGAGCTCTGGGTTAAAGCAAAGGGGCCAGGCACATAACCAGTCACTTGGAGCATGCAAAAGCAGCGTCCCTATTCATGCCAAGCGCAGGTTGAGGGAGTCTTGATAGAGCGACAGAGGAGGGGAGAGTCCTGGTTCTTCCCTCTCGGGCGGGGGGGGGAGTTTTTCACTGACCGAGTAAATCGGAAATATGAGAACTGTAGGGATTGCATCAGCAGGGAGACAGCCCGGAGTAACCACCTGAGCTCCTAACACCGGTGGAGCAGGAAAGCGGATGCCCCTTACCGGGCAAGAATGCAGTCTTCCCAGACGAAGAAAGGAGGAAATGAGTCATCAATTCTTCCAAGGCGAGCAGAATTGAGGACGAATGAGAGATGGGAACAGCGCTTGTGCTCAAGAGATGGGAATGCAGAGAGAGAGAAGCAGAGAACGTTCCCCTTGTAAGAGAGGAGATAGGTACGGGATAGACAACAGTGCGTTTTGTGGAAGAGAGGACCTCGGATTGTATTTGCGTCAGATTAACTCCACACCTACAAACAAGATTGTGCTGATAAAGGAACATTCGCTTAGTCAGCAGCTGGAAATCTGAAACCAAAAGAGAAAGTGCTGGAAAACAAGGAGCTCAGCGGGTCAGGCAGCATCTGTGTAGAGAGGGGGTGGGTTAACATTTGGAATCTGCACGACTCTTTGGAGCAGAGGAGAAGTAGAAACGCAATGGGGTTTGTGTTCCGCTGTTCAACTGCTTTAGTAAGTGACGGACAGGGGCAAAAAGTGAATTGAGGTATTGGAGTCGAGACAATATAATCACGTCAAATCCGCCTTTGGCAACACAGTGATTAACACTGCTGCCTCACAGCACCGAGGGATCCGAGTTCAACTCCAGCCTCAGGGAAGTGTGGAGTTTGTACATTCTTCCTGTGTCTGTGTCTGTGTGGGTTTCCTCCAAGTGATCCAGTTTCCTCAAAGGTGTGCAGTTTAAGGGGATTGGGCATATTAATTGCCCCTTAGTCTCCAAAGATGTATAGGTTAGGTGAATTGGCCATGCTAAATTGCCCCTTAGTATCGGGGATTGTCCGACATTGGACTGGGGTAAACACAGTAAGAAATCTCACAACGCTTTTAAGCTGGTGTCGTGAGACTTCTTACCGAGCAAAAAGGGGAGCCAGTGATTGTACGGGCTGCCAGAAGAACAACCTCAATGGGGGCGGGGTGGGGGGAGGGAAATTGAGGCTCGCTTGGAGAGGTATTTTACAACTGGAGCTCTGCGCACTTGCAAAGGCAGCGTGGTGATCAGCACTGCTGCATAACGGCGCCAGGGACCCAGTTCGATTCCCAGCTTGGGTCACCATCCGTGCAGAGTTTGCACGTTCTCTCACTGCGTCTGTGTGGGTTTCCTTCCACAGTCCGAAAGACGTGCTGGTTAGGTGCCAAATTCTCCCTCAGCGTAACCCGAACAGGAGTGTGGCGACTGTGGGGGTGGAAGGCAGGGGGAAGGCGGACTAAAGTAAACAGTTTGGTTGGGATTGTCACTACAGGCTTCATGGGCCAAATGGCCTCCTTCTGCACTGTACGAATTGTATGATAAATCTTCCCCCGAGCCCCCCACAATATTTCTCCAGAAAAGACCAAATCTCTATATCTAGACACAGAACAGGTTTTAGCTGGAATGTTAAATGCCTTCCCAGGGGTGAATAGCCCCCTGTCCCATTCTGTCCTTGCACGTGGGGAATGGCTGCTTGGGCAGGGGGTATTCAAGGCATTGGACACCAGAAGAGGAGAGAAAAGTGGGGTTAGATAGGCAAAAATCCAACATAGAATCCCTACAGTGCAGGAGGAGGCCATTTGGTCCATCAAGTCTGCACTAACCACAATCCCATCCTATCCCTATCACACAATGCCACGCATTTACCCTAGCTAGACCCCTTGACAATAAGGGGTAATTTAGCATGACCAATCCACCTAACCTGCACATCTTTGGATACAAAGGGGCAATTTACCATGGCCAATCCACCTAACCCACATACCTTATGAACTGTCAGAGGAAATTGAAGACCTGGAGAAAACCCACACAGACAGTGGGGAAAAGGAGCAGACTCCGCACAGACAGTGACCTAAGGTGGGAATCGAACCTGGGTCGCTGGCTCTGTGAGGCAGCAGTGCTAAGCACTGTGCCGCCCACTTGTGGGGCAGAGCAGGCTGTAATAGAGTCAAGCTTTCCTATCAGGGAACAGGACAGAGGCTGGGCACTCAAAATAGCTGCCACTGTGGGGGGGGGGAACAAACAAAAAACAGTCATCAGAATTTATTATTTTGAACAGAGTTCAACCATCCAAGCCACATCGTGTCTCTTGTTGGCAAGACTAGAACAAAAAAAAAAAAAATGTTTTTGATAAATTCAACCTCAGGGGGAGCGTCCAAAACAAAAAAAACAGTTAGGAAAACACAAGAAAGTGAGTCGCAATGGCAGCTATACGAGCCAACTCCTCTTCTAATCAACTCCCAGCTTCAAATATTACACGAAATATGATGGCCCTATTTGAGAAAATAGCATTCAGCACCTATATAGTTATAATGTCAGAGCTGGACTGGGGTGGGCACAGTCTCACAGCACCAGGTTAAAGGCAAACAGGTTTATTTGGAATCACGAGCTTTTGGAGCACTGTTCCTTCATCAGGTGAGTGGAGAGGTAGGTTTTACAAATACACCATATAGAGGCCACCACACAATTGCAGGATAGCGGTTGGAACCAGATGGGAATTGTTCCTTTCCAGTCGGGGAACACTTCAGCCGTTACGGGCGTTCAGCCCCTGATCTTCGGCAGAATCGCCGAATGGAAACCAACAGCCAACTCTGCATGCATGAGGACGGCCCCAACAGGGATATTGGGTTCATGTCACACTCTGTGTAACCCCCACCATTTGGCCTGGAAAATCCTACTAACTGTCCTGGCTGGAGACAGTTCACCCTACTTAACCTTTGACTACCCTTCTCTCCACTCGCACTGTCTGTAACTGGGAAGACTTGACTACCTGTAAAAACTCGTATTCCAACCACTACCCTGCAATGTGCCCTCCGTAGGCCATGCTTGTGAAACCTACCTCTCCACTCACCCGAGGAAGGAGCAGCACTCCGAAAGCTCGCAATTCCAAATAAATCTGTCGGACTTTAACATGTGAGACTTCTTGCTAAAGATTACGAGAGGCATAGATAGGGTTGACGGTCAGAATCTGTCACCCCAAGAGTTAAAATGTCTAATACTCAGGAGCATGCAATTAAGGTGGAAGGATACGGGGGGAAGGGTGGGGGGGGATGTTGGGAAGTTCAAAGGAGACATGAGGAAGAAGTTTCTTTTTACAAGGAATGATAGATGTCTGGAATACACTGACAGGGATGGTGGGGGAGGCAGGTACGACAGGTGAATAGCCCCCTGTCCCATTCTGTCCTTGCACGTGGGGAATGGCTGCTTGGGCAGGGGCTATTCAAGGCATTGGACACCAGAAGGGGAGAGAAAAGTGGGGTTAGATAGGCAAAAATCCAACATAGAATCCCTACAGTGCAGGAGGAGGCCATTTGGTCCATCAAGTCTGCACTAACCACAATCCCATCCTATCCCTATCACACAATGCCACGCATTTACCCTAGCTAGACCCCTTGACAATAAGGGGTAATTTAGCATGACCAATCCACCTAACCTGCACATCTTTGGATACAAAGGGGCAATTTACCATGGCCAATCCACCTAACCCACACATCTTACCAACTGTCAGAGGAAACTGAAGACCTGGAGAAAACCGGACAGGGATGACACAGGAGTGGAGGCAGGTATGATAGGGGTGATAACTCCAGTGTGTGCATGTGCGTGTGTGTTTGGGGGGGGGTGGGGGGGGGGGGGGAAAGAGTTGGCAGCTGGCTTTTTAGGAGGTGGACAAAGCAATTATGAAAATAAATATTCGGACGGTGCCAACTGGATTTTGCTCTCGCAGCAGATTTGGACTTTTACTGTGCTCATCAGACACACAGCATTAACCTTGGCAAGCTTCATTCCCCCACAACTCGTGAATGGACTCTGCACCTAAAGAAGAGAGTTTAGCGGCAGACTGCAAGCGGTGTTCGAGAGCATAACGTACCCAGTGCATTGGCATCAAGAGGGGGAGAGTCAAGTCCGTCTACTTGTTGTGGAAGTGAAGAGATTACTGTGGGAGACAGGAGCGCTGAGCACCATTGCCTCACAGCATCCGGGGACTTCGATTCCCGGCTCGGGTCACTGTCCGTGTGGAGTCTGCACATTCTCCCTCTGTCTACATGGGCTCCCCTCCAGGTGCTCTGGTTTCCTCCCACACTCCAAAGATGTGCGGGTTAGGTGTATTACCCATGCCAAATTGCTCCCTAGCGTCAGGGGGATGAGCTGGGGTAAATTCTTCAGGCTGCGGGGAAAGGGCCTGGACGGGATTGTGGCTGGCGCAGACTCGATGGGTCGAATGGCTTCCTTACGCACTGTAGGGATCCCAAGAAATCTCGGCTTGATGAGGAGGCCGATTGAGGTCTAAATTGCTGTGTTTAAACAGGGGTTCAAAAACAGCGGCCGCCGAAACGTGGTACAAATTATTTTATGAAAAGGAGCTGTGTTTGGAAATCTGTTGTTTGCGTCAGTCAGCACTTTTCAATACAAGGCGTTCTTCTAAGAAGACATTGTCCACTCTGGAGAGCCCATGAGTTGGAGGAACTGGAATTAGGCCCGGTCACTAACCTCTGAGCAATGCTACTGTCGAGGGCAAGTTACCCTTGCAAACACTGGCAGTGTCATATTGACCTTTATTTCTGGAGAGATTAGTGGCGCATTGCTGCCAGAGGGTACAAAAGGGCACTGGACGAGAGCTACCTTACTCCTAGGTTTTGAGGTGGAGGCTTGAAACAGTAAAGAAAAAACAAGACGAATGCACTTATGCAGCGAAATTTACCAGGCCGATTCCTAGGACAGCAGGTTCACTAATGTCTTTTAAGGAAGGAGAGCAGAGAAGGTTTACTAGGTTGATATCGAAGATGAGGGGGTTAGCCTATGAGGAGAGATTGACTAGACTCACTGGAGTTTAGAAGGTTGAGGGAGTATCTTATAGAGACATATAAGCTAATGAAGGGGATGGATAGGGTAGAGGTAGAGAGAGATTCTTCCCGCTTAGAAAGGATAGCATTATTAGAGGGCACAGCCTCAAAATTAGGGGGGTGGTTTCGATCAGAGTTGAGGAGGAACTTCTTCACTCAAAGGATGGTGAATCTTTGGAATTCTCTGCCAGTTGAAGTGGTGGAGGCTGAATATATTTAAGTCACGGGTAGATAGGTTTCTAATAAGCAAAGGAATTAAGGGTTATGGGGATAAAGCGGGGAAGTGGAATTGATCCATCTCAGATCAGCCATGATCTTATTGAAATGGCAGGGCAGGCTCGAAGGGCTGGATGGCCTAACTCTGCTCCTATTTCTTATGTTCTAAATCTACCGTCCTTATCCGGTCCGGCCTATGCGTGATTCCAAAATTACAGCAATGTGGTTGACTCTCAAACTATGCTGGGCAACTAGGGGTGGCAACAAATGCCAGCGATGCCCTTGAATTAAAAAGAGGCTGTCATATGTGCAGACATTAAGTCGGATAGGATTCTATTCGCTGGAATTCAGAAGAGTCAGGGGAGAGCTCATTAAAAACTTATACAATTCTAACAAAGTTAGGCAGGGTAGATTCAGAAAGAAGGTTCCCGATGGTGGGGAGTCCAGAACTAGGGGGTTATTGTTACTGGACTTGAGTGCAGCCTTGGTCTCCTTATCCGAGGAAGGATGTCCTTGTTATAGAGGGAGTACAGTGAAGGTTTACCAGGCTGATTCCTGGGATGGTAGATCTATCGTATGAGGAGAGACTAAGTCGGTTAGGATTATATTCACTGAAGTTTAGAAGAGTGAGAGGGGATCTCATAGAAACTTATAAAATTCTAACAGGGTTAGACAGGGTAGATTCAGAAAGAATGTTCCCAATGGTGGGGGGGGTCCAGAACGAGGGGTCGTAGTTTGAGGATAAGGGTAAACCTTTTAGGACTGAGGTGAGGAGAAATTTCGTCACCCAGAGGGTGGTGAATGTGTGGAATTCACTCCCACAGAAAGTAGTTGAGGCTAAAACATTGTGTGATTTCAAGAAGAAATTAGATATCGCTCTTGGGGCTAAAGGGATATGGGGGAAAGGGGGTGGAAATCAGGATATTGAATTTGATGATAAGCCATGATCATTCCCAGCTCGGGCCACTGTCTATGTGGAATTTGCACATTCTTCTCATGTCTGTGTGGGTTTCCTCTGGGTGCTCCGGTTTCCTCCCACAGTCCAAGATGTGCAGGTTGGGTTGATTAGCCCATGCTAAAATTGCCCCTTAGTGTAATAGGATGCTTAGGTTAGAGGGATTAGTGGGTAAAATATGTAGGGATATGGGGAGATAGGGCCTGGATGGGATTGTGGTGGGTGCAGACTCGATGGGCCAAATGGCCTCTTTCTGCACTGTAGGGTTCTCTGATTCTATGAAAATGAATGGCTGAGCAGGCTTAAAGGGCCTACTCTTGCTTCTTGTTTCTACATTTTAAAAATACCTCTCAGTGCTTCAATACAATGAACTGCTTTGGGAGCGCAGTCAGTATTGTAGACTTGCAAGCAATTCGTGCAAGGCAAGGTCCCACAAGCAGCACAGAGACAAGCTGCTGCTCTTCTATTTTCAAACGGTTTGATTCCAGTGTTGTGTATTGGGAACAGTCTTGAAAGTGTGGCACAATGCCCGTCTGAACAGAGAGGGAGCCCTCTTGTTGAAAGACAGCACTTCCCGTCTCTACTTGCTTCCCGCCTGAGCACTCACTCGATATCAAGTGGCACTTCAGAACAAAACTGCGACATGCTAAGAAACCGTGCCCCCCCCCCACCCAAGCACAAGTACGTCAGAAGAAGTGTTACTTCAAAATGAAGACGTTTTCAAATTTCACCCAAAACACTGTCAATTCGTGGTGAGAGGAGACGGTGTGCTCTTGATTCACGTCATCCAGAGAAGGCAGAAAGGGAGACGAGTTTCTGAAATGGGTACGAGAGGGTTTTTCTCCAAGAGGTGCTCAGCCAGACACAGAAGGGGGTCAGCGCTGGATCTGGCACTGGGTAATGAGGTGGGAGAAATGCAGTTTCACGGGGGAGCATTTGGGCAACAGTGATCACAACATTAGGTTTGGAATTGCAAGATGAAAAGGATCTGGTCAACGAATTGAGGATTGGAAGTAAGTGAGCAATGGGAAGGGCAGCACAGTGGCAGAGTGGTGAGCACTGTTGCGTCATAGTGGCAGGGATCTAGGTTCGATACCTGGCTTGGCTCACTGTCTGTGTGGAGTTTGCATGTTCTCCCAGTGCCTGTATAGATTGCCTCCAGTTGCTTTCGTTTCCTCCAGAGATGTGCGGGTTAGGTTGACTGGCCATGCTAAAGTGACCCTAGTGTCAGGATAAATTTAGCACGGCGTTGATGGGGATTAGCAGGGTAAATGCAAGGGGTTATGTGAGAGCAGGTGTCCTTATCTGAGGAAGGATGTCCTTGCTATAGAGGGAGTACAGGAAGGTTTACCAGGCTGATTCCTGGGATGGCAGGGCAGGGATTCTATGAAGGCTTCAAAGAGTTGGTTTGGGTACAGGCATGCTACAAATCCATGAAGGGTAAAGGAGGGATATTCAAAGCTAGCGCTTGCTGGGTGACTGAAGACACAGACGATAAAATGAAAATGAAATTCAGGACCAAACGGCCTATAGAAAGTACAGAGGATTAGAAAAAACTAATAAAGGGGAAGAAGAGCACGGGAACAGATTAATGTCAAAATAAAGGAGAACCAACAGTGCAGAGATGGATTAGAATGGCATCAGGGATTAAGGACTTCAGTGATGTGAACAGAATTAAGATTAATTTGCAATGATTTAACATCTGCAATGTAGTAAACTGGAGCAAGGCAATTGACAGGAGAGTTAAATAAAATACAACCCTGAGACACACAATTAGGACATTAATTGAGGTTTTGGTAATCAGAGGCAGGTTTTAAAGAGTGAGTGTGAGAGAGAACAAGAGGGAGAGTGTGATAATGGGAGGTATTAGGACATTTATCAGGTAGAATTTTAGTGGGTTTTAAAGGGTGAGTGAGTGAGAGGGTGAGCACGTCTGGACACAAAGACAGCACGCACGCACGAGAATGAGTATGTGTGGAGGGGCAGAGAGCATGAGTAAGAGAGTACCTGTGAAGACAGAATACAAGTAAGAGGACACACACGACAGTATATGTGGGGGGAGGGAGAGAGAGAGAGCGCGCGCGTGCAAGCATATGTGGAAAGTGCGTGCCAGAGACAGTACACATATTTGGAGAGAGAGTGTGCGCGCACGGGAGAAAAAACATACGTGGAGAGGGAGTGTGTACAAGAGAAAACAGGTACACGTGGAGAGAGAGCTGGAGAGAGAAGGGGAGATGCCATGAGTAAGAGGGAGCATGCGAGAGAGCAAATATGTGTGGAGGCAGTGAGTACAGCTAAGAATGAGTATGTGTGGAAGAGAAAAGCATGCACGAGAGAGAGTGAGAGTACGTGTGCACAGAGAGCACAAGAGAAAGTGAGTACACGTGGAGAGAGAGAATGTGAGAGTGTGAATACGTGGGGGAGGGAGGAGGGAGAGAGACTCTGTGCGAGAGATATTTGGACATTTATCAAGTCTCTGATCATTAGAAGTGGATTTTAAGAAGTGCGTGTGGAAGAGAGCAAGTGTGCGCAAGAGGAGACACAAGAGAATACGACTAGGAATAAGGTGGAGATGTAACAGTGGTTCTTCAGAACTTGGGCTGATGCCTGTGGTGGAGTGATTACAATTAGGGATGAGCAAGAAGTCAGAATGGGAGCAGCCTGGAGGCTTTGGAAAGTTGCAGTAAAATTGGCTGAGTGGGAGCTGGTGAGCACGCGAAGCCATGAAAAGAAGGACAGGAATGATAAAATGAAGGCATTGCCTGGACCGAGAGCCATTGTAGCTCAGGCGAACAGGACTTACAAAGAACAACACAGCCCTTCTGCCCAACAGGCCCTTCGGCCCGCGCCACCCATTTTAACATTGTGAGTTCCCTCTTCCACCCATGACCCTTGTCTATGCTTATGGCACTCCACATTGGAAACCAGATTGAGGGGAGACTTGGTACGAGTGAGGGTAGGAGAAGCACATGGAGTTGTGAATGAACCCGTGGGTACAGAAGGTGGATAACCAAAGGTTGCCCGGGAGAGCACTGGAATAATCCAGTGGAGAAATGACAAAGGGATGGCTGTGAGTTTCAATGGCAGAATTCCACGGGCAGAGTGCGTTACGGAGGCGATGAATTTGGGATTGGAGAGGGTGCGTGTTTTTGGAATCGCAGAGGGGATTGCGATTAGATGTGGACGGGGTGCTCAAAACGACGAGCTCCTTTCTACGGTCGAGTAAATGAGGACAAATCGGTGACAGAGCCTTCAGCAACCCAAGAGTGGCAAAAGAACTGGGGGGAAACTTGCTCCTTTCAAAAAAAAAAGCAGCGAGTTGTGGCGGTCTGCACTGACTTAGGCCAAAGTGGAAGCAGATTTAATATGGGAAAAATAGATAAGGAAACGTAAGGGAGGAACTGCGTAGCTTTGTCAGAGTGCTGCCAACATGATGCTGAGGGGCCACCTCGCGCGCAATCCCCAGTTTCATTTCAAATCCAGGATTTTCAAATATCTCGGCAGGACACGCGCGAGCGACGGAACCAGCAGGGCCCTGCGTCACTGTTCCCAACCTGCACAGTATTTGTTTAAATACAACAGCAGGCGTCCCACCACCCTCGTGTCCCATGGAACGAGCGATGGCTGTGCCACACACACGCACACACACATATCCTGCCCGCCTCCCCCACCTTGCTCTTTGAACCCACTGATTCAGGCTGGTCTTCGCAGTCACCTCGGTTTATCCTCTTGCCCTGCTGGGAACTAAGCATCGGAAAGGCGAACGAGACCCAACAGACTCTCCCTCTGCTCTGTCTGCTGGCGCTCCGTCGCAGAACACGGCTCCCTGTCCCCACGCTGTCCGGTGGCGCTCCGTCACGGAATACTGCTCCCCATCTCCCCCGCGCCCCACAATCTCCGTCCATACATCCCAGTGCTTGAGCCGTCCCGTCTTTGACGATTTGTGCCACGCCGCAGGGGGCAGCCCCGCCATGCGCCGGAGCACAGAGGGCCAAGGCGACGCAGCGGGACACAGCCTGCCCTCCTCGCCAACTCTGGCTGCGCGTCCGGTAACCGGGAGGCGCAAGGCTTTCCGGTTACGGAAACTCGCCTTCTTTCTGCGAACAATCCGGGTCACAGAGAAGAAAATCAGGACGATTTATACACAAATGAACGTTTCAAATAAAACCAAACCTTTCCTTCTGCTTTTACGACAGGTTGTACCGCGCACCGTACGTTTAAAAAAACTAATCGAGGAACATGGCATTCACAGCAAACAAGCGAGACGGGAAGTGGGAACATCGTTAAGCTTCTAGGGTTAATGGCTAAACACACAGGTTAGTGAGTGGATGCAAGGCATGCTTTATAAAAGTCAAATCATCCCAAGATTAGGCTGACGCTACTAAGAAGCACATGCTTTGCGGAAAGTTGTTCAAACTACTACTGTATGTCGCTTTTGAGGTTCCTTCTTGGGCAAAGTGACGCTAGCAGGTATCACTACCACATTCACCTGGAATAAGGCGCCGACTGCCTACACACTGAGCAAAACAAATCAAGATCGTGCCCCAGTAACGGGCGCCGGGGTCCCGGATTACAAGTCACTTGGCAACATTCCTCACCCGTTGTTAAACACGAGAAGTTGAAGGGCTCGAACGCTGAGCCATCGTCAAGCAGGAGAGAAAGCAAGGCGATTCTCCTCTGGGACACCACGGTGGCGCAATGGGTTAGCGCTGCTGCCTCACGGCGCCAGGGACCCAGATTCCATTCCCGGGTTGGGGCACCATCTTTAAAAGTTTATTTATTGGTCACAAGTCGGCTTGCTTTAATAATTAAGCTTCTGTGAAGATTCCCCTTGTTGCCACACTCCAGCGTCTGCTTGGTTACACGGAGGGAGAATTTAGCACCCAACCAGCACGTCGTTCGGACTGCTGGAGATAACAGAGCACCCGGAGAAAACCCCACGCAGATACGGGGAGAACATGCAGATTCCACAAAAAAAAAAAGAAAGAGTCTGGCAGCGTAGTGGCATAATCGCCAGCACTGCTGCCTCACAGCGTCAGGGACGTGGGTTCAGTTCCCAGCTTGGGTCACTCACTGACTGTGTGGAGTCTGCACCTTCTCCCCACTGTGGTCTGCGTGGGTTTCCTCCGGATGCTCCGGTCTCCTCCCACAGTCCGAAAGACGTGCTGGTTAGCTGCTAAGTTCTCCCTCAGTGTAACCGGAGTGTGGCGACTGGGGGATTTTCAGAGTAACTTCACTGCAGTGTTAATGTAAGCCAACTTGTAACACCAATAAACAAACTTAAACCTCTATTGGGGGGGGGGGGCAGAATCGGATGCAACCCACATTCACCAGCCACAAAAGGGGACACATTACTTTCACAGTGAACGGCACCTAGCACCTATCAGCAATAGGAACATTAAACAAAACAGGTTAAAATTTAAAAAACTCTCAAAAAACACCTCAAAGGCTAGGAGGGACAAAAACTGTACTTTTCATTCAAATCTAAAAGCAATTAGGAACACTTAAAAGCCAGGATGAAAGAAGGGAATGGGTATCTCTCAGCCTAATCCTAAGCCTCTGTGGGAGTTGTGAGGTGACAGCGAGTGATCTTCGGCCTCAGAAGCATCACCTCGCTGAGGAGGGGAGATTACATTCCACACTGGCAGAGGCGGGGGGTAGAGGGACATTTTGAATTTTGCAAGGGGTGGCAGAGGGGCAGCACACTGGCACTGCTGCCTCACAGTGCCAGGCTCCCAGCCGGGGTCACCGTCTGTGCGGAGTCTGCGCGTTCTCCCCCGTGTCTGCGTGGGTCTTCCTCCGGGTGCCCCGGTTTCCTCCCACAATCCCGAAAGGCGCGCTTGCTCAGGTGCTAAATTCTCCCTCAGCGTAACGACTAGGAGATTTTCACAGTAATTTCGCTGCAGTGTGGTTAATAAATAAGGGAGCGGGTGGGGGGGGGAGGGAAGAAGAGAGAGTTATCGATTAGGCTTTGGGGTTAGACAAACCCCAGCCAAGCACGAGCCAGAATGCTATCCGTCTGCTGGGGATCAGCATCTGGGAGACAAAGAGAGCCAGCATACAGAAGAGGTGAGGGAAGGGAAGGGGTGTACATGCATTTCCTTCAAAGCGCACCCACTAAAAGCCAAAACCCAGTGAGGGGCAGGGGAGGTGCAGGATCTAGACAGAAAAGCACCAGACAGAGACCAAAAAGAGAGCCACTCGATGCCAAAGCCCTCACCAAGTCCGTTTGAGGAGTTAACTAGGTTAGCTGGCACGGACGATTCCAGGTCCGCGTCCAAAATTCCTAGAGGGTCCAACTGTGCAACATGATGCCCTCGTATCTGGAGAAAGAGAGAGACAGAGAGAGGGGAAAAGAACGGAAGAAAAAAAAAAGGAGAGATGGCGTGGTGTTGGAAGAGAAGAAAGGAGAAGGTGGGGGGGAGAAAAAAGAACAGGTTTTTTTTTTAAACATTTTCTTAAAACGTGACATTCAAAAGCTCATCTCACCAAGGCTGGACTGACCGACTGGGAAAGCACAACGAGACTCATCACAATCTACCACATTAATGCCCAGTGGGTCAAGCATTGAGACCTCATGACCCCTGACCTGTGAATAGGGAACAAGAAAATTCAAGGCTTTAGTTGAGCAGGGACGGCACAGAGGCATTCGAGACACACACACACACACACCACTCGCCACCGTGTCATTCCTTCCACACACCAAAGAGCGCTCCGAAATCCGATCGCAAACACAGCAGGAGGTTCCGGGGATGGGCAGATCCTAATGGGCAGCGGATTGGCAAAGCGGGCAAATGACTTTCAGGGAGCAAAGGTCACTCCGGGCAGTGGGAGACTGGCCCAACCGGCTGTCCGATTGCAGCGTGGTAGTTAACACTGTGGCCTCACGGCGTAATGTAGAGATGCCGGCGTTGGACCGGGGTAAACTCAGTAAGAGGTCTGGCAACGCCAATTTTAAATCCAACCGATTTATTTGATAGTAAAGCCACCAGCTTTCAGTGTTTGACGCCTCACGGCGTCAGGGTACAGGATTCGATTCCCACCTTGGGTCAGTGGGTGTGCGGAGTTTGCATGTTCTCCCATGTCTGCGTGGGTTTCCTCCGGGTGCTCAGGCTTCCTCCCACAGTCCCAAGGTGTTTGATTTGGTGGATTGGCCATGCTAATTTGCCCTTAGTGTCCGAAGATGTGCAGATTAAGTGGATTGGCCATGCTAAATTAACCCTAGTGTCAGGGAGGATTAGCAGGGTAAATAATGTAGGATTCCAGGAATAGGGCATAGATGGGATTGTAGTCAGTGCTGACTTGATGGGCCGATTGGCCTCATTCTGCACCTTTCTGCAGAGTTTCTAGGGGAGCAGAGAAACTGCAGAGTTTCTAGGGGAGCAGTAAGCCATAAACTGATGTGGGCCACAGACCGTGAGAGAGCTAATGGCCTTACCCTCTGGGTTATCAGTGCGGAACTCTGCTCTGTGTTAGTAAATGGACAACCGCTTGAGTCAAAGACTCTCCAATTCCTCTACTCGGTAACAAGAGGTGGTGAACAGGATAATGTGAACTGTAAACACTGGTGTGGACACAGTCAACAAGGCTGGCAGGGCACGGAGTACACATTCACCTGCAATTGTTACCTGCCTCTCTCTATCAGAGGGTATGTACCAACTGCACTTAGAGAGAGGTTAGCTCGATTCAGACCAAGCAGAATGGGATCAGTCAATGAGACACGAGGTCAAATCAATTGACCGCCCTTCTTTTTCAAACCAGGTAAACACGGCCAACGGACAACATGCACCCTGCTAATCCGAGCTCGATGGGGGTGCGGAGAACAATCAGCACTCAGGAGACGGGACACAACAGAATCAGCACTCTTGCTCTTACATACATGTCCGCCCTGCCCACTTGTGCACTCGCCTGCCCCCCACTCCGTGCCATGTGCCCACTCCTGTGGCATATGTCCAACCCTACACCCTGATTCGCATCCAAGGCCCACACCCACCCTTCCCCCACCTGACAAGTTCCACTTCCCTGACATGCACCCACCCTGGCCCACTCGTGCCCCCACCCCACCTCATGCCTGCCCCAATCCCCCTTGCACACGTCAAGCCCCCAACAGTTCCTGCCCCATCACATCCGCCTGCACCACCCCTTCCTCCCCCCTCCACCCCCAGCAGGTGCACAGCCTCACCCTCGCCCCCCCCGCCCCTTTTGCACGTGCCTAACACCTCACGCCCACCACCTCCCTCTCATCCTGCCAGCCTCTCACCCCATTCCCAAGGGGAACTAGGGATGGGCAGTAAATGCTGGCCAACCAGCGTTGCCCATTGTATGGGCATTCACGTATTCGCACGAGCTTCTATTTCCACACACATGGCCATGAGATAGTAGCTATGTGGCGGGCAGGCCTTCTGTCTGTGTACATCCTGACAGACAAGCCCCTCAAACGTACAACGAAAGGGAGGTTCAGTCAAACTGGCCCTCCCTTCGTTCCCAGCCGGCTGGTTACCTGGTAAGCTCGGATGAGCGATTGTACCGCCAGATGATCTTCCACTAACTTGTCCACATTTGGCTGGGCAACCATCACAGCCTGGGCGCTCGAGAGTGCGGCCAGGCTCGCACCCAGCGGGGGAGGACTTTGGTAGGCTGTACCTGGCGCTGCTCCTGCATTGGCATTTCGAAAAAATACATCCCATGACTGTGGAAACAAAATAGGGTGAAAACACTGTGAAAACAAAAACACAGCTGCAAACACCTTAAAACAACCAACACGTGCCAAGCCCCATCCAGCTTGGTAGAGGGGAGGCCCGGTGTCGATAGCTACATTTCCCATCGTCAAGCCCCATATTCTGCATCTTCTCCTTTCTTTCTCCCCTCTGTACTCTATGAATGTATGCTTTGTCTGTATAGCATGCAAGAAACAATACTTTTCCCTGTATCCCAGTACATGTGACAATAATAAATCAAACAATACTTTTCACTGTATCCCAGTACATGTGACAATAATAAATCAAACAATACTTTTCACTGTATCCCAATACACATGACAATAATAAATCAAACAATACTTTTCACTGTATCCCAGTACATGTGACAATAATAAATCAAACAATACTTTTCACTGTATCCCAGTACATGTGACAATAATAAATCAAACACTACTTTTCACTGTATCCCAATACATGTGACAATAATAAATCAAACAATACTTTTCACTGTATCCCAGTACATGTGACAATAATAAATCAAACAATACTTTTCACTGTATCCCAGTAAATGTGACAATAATAAATCAAACAATACTTTTCACTGTATCCCAGTAAATGTGACAATAATAAATCAAACAATACTTTTCACTGTATCCCAGTAAATGTGACAATAATAAATCAAACAATACTTTTTACTGTATCCCAGTACACGTGACAATAATAAATCAAACAATACTTTTCACTGTATCCCAGTACACGTGACAATAATAAATCAAACAATACTTTTCACTGTATCCCAGTACATGTGTCAATAATAAATCAAACAATACTTTTCACTGTATCCCAATACATGTGACAATAATAAATCAAACAATACTTTTCACTGTATCCCGCTAAGACCATAACACATAGTAACAGAATTAGGCCACTCAGTCCATCAAGTCTGTTCCACCATTCAATCACGGCTGATTTTTTTTTAATCCTCATTCTCCTGCTTTTCCCCCATAATTTCTGATCCCCTTATTAATCAAAAACTTATCTATCTCTGTCTTAAAAACACTCAATGACCCAGCCTCCTCTGCGGCAAAAAATTCCACAGATTCACCACTCTCTGGCTAAAGAAATTGCTCCTTGTCTGTTTTAAAAGATCATCCATTTAGCCTGAGGTTGTGCCCTCTGGTCCTAGTTTTTCCCTCTCCACTCTATCCAGGCCTTGCAGTATCCTGTAAGTTTTAACAAGATCTCTCTTCTAAACTCCAATGAGTACAGACCCAGAGTCCTCAACGGCTCCTCATAGAACAAGCTCTTCCACGTGAATCTCCTATGGACCCTTTCCAAGGCCAGCACATCGTTCCTTAGATCGGGGCCCAAAACTGCTCACAAACACCCAAATGGGATCTGATCAGACTCTGATACAGACTCAGAAATACATCCCTGCTCTTGTATTCTACCTCTCTCGATATGAATGCTAACATTGCATTTGCCTTACTAACTGCCAACTGAACCTGTATGTTAACCTGACGAGAATCTTGAACAAGGACACCCAAGTCCTTTTGGGTTTCTGATTTCGTGAGCATTTTGTCACTTATATAGCTTGTGCCTCCATTCCTCTTTCCAATGTGCACAACCTCACTTTCCCACATTGTATTCCATCTGCCAGTTCTTTGCCCACTCTCCTAATCTGTCCAAGTCGTTCTGCAGCCTCCCTGCTTCCTCAAAACTACCTGTCTTTCTAGATGGCTTTGTATCATCTGCAAACTTAGCACCAGTGCGTTCAGTTCCTTCCTCCAAATCGTTAATGTATACTGTGAAAAGTTGTGGTCCCAGCATTGACTCCTGAGGCATACCACTAGTCACCATCCTGAAAAAGACCCCTCTATCCCCACTCTCTGCCTTCTGCCAGTCAGTCAATCCTCTCTCCACACCAGGATCATACCCTTCACAGTCTCCTATGCAATACATGTGACAATAATAAATCAAACCATACTTTTCACTGTATCCCAATACACGTGACAATAATAAATCAAACCATACTTTTCACTGTATCCCAATACATGTGACAATAATAAATCAAACCATACTTTTCACTGTATCCCAATACACGTGACAATAATAAATCAAACCATACTTTTCACTGTATCTCAATACATGTGACAATAATAAATCAAACAATACTTTTCATTGTATCCCAGTACATGTGACAATAATAAATCAAACAATACTTTTCACTGCATCCCAATACGTGACAATAATAAATCAAACAATACTTTTCATTGTATCCCAGTACATGTGACAATAATAAATTAAACAATACTTTTCACTGCATCCCAATACGTGACAATAATAAATCAAACAATACTTTTCACTGTATCCCAATACATGTGACAATAATAAATCAAACAATACTTTTCACTGTATCCCAAACATGTGACAATAATAAATCAAACAATACTTTTCACTGTATCCCAATACATGTGACAATAATAAATCAAACAATACTTTTCACTGTATCCCAATACATGTGACAATAATAAATCAAACAATACTTTTCGCTGTATCCCAGTACATGTGACAATAATAAATCAAATCAACATAGTGAAGCAGCCAGTACTCACCAAGCCTCCTTTTGCACAGGTCTGACTACGAGCTGCCTATTTACTCTTTACGACTGAACGGTGTGGAGGCTGAGCCAAGGCTTTGAGGGGAAAAGTGAAAGACGAGACCAAAGCCTCACCGTGTCGACTTTGGCAATCACTCGGTAACAGGGTGATATCTGATAGAAAGCTGCAGAATTCTGCAACGTGATTGCTGAAGCCGAGGCGACTGCTCAACCAACTCAATACAGGATGGATAACACTGATAGGGCACATGAAAACCATGACAGTGCAGGAGGCTATTCAGCCCATCGAGCACACACTGACTCTGACAAGAGTACCTGACCGAGGCTCTCTTCTGTGCCCTATCCCAGTAACACCATGCACTTCCCATGACCAATCCACCTAACTTGCATCTCTTAAGACACTAAGGGACAATTTAACATGCCCAATCCCCCTAATCTGCACATCTATCATTAAGCCAACAGGCGAAGAAACTGGTAATAACGTGGGAAAAAGTGAGGTTTTGCACTTTCACAGGGAGAATTGGAAAGCAGATTATTACTGAAATGTGAAGAGAATGCAGAATGCTGTAATACAGAGATGTCCGTGTACCTCAATCACGGAAGGTTAGTGTGCAGAACAACAAGCGATTCAGGAAACAGTGGAACATTGGCCTTTATTTGCAAAGGGGATGGAGTATAAAAGTCAGGAAGTCTGTAGGAGGGACAATAGAACATTACAGCACAGAACAGGCCCTTCGGCCTTCGATGTTGCGCCGACCAATATAAAAAGCAATGCCCCTCCAAACTAAACCATTCCCTTCTCTTCCATATACTTATCAACTAACCTCTTAAACGCCACCAAACTTGGCGCATCTACAACTGCTGCAGGCAGGGCATTCCACTCCCGAACCACCCTTTGGGTAAAGAACCTGCCTCTGATATCCGTCCTATAACTATCACCCCTTAATTTAAAGCTGTGTCCCCTCGTGCTAGCTTTCTCCATCCTAGGAAAAAGGCTATCACTGTCCACCCTATCTAAACCTCTAATCATCTTATATGTTTCGATCAGGTCCCCTCTTAGCCGCCTCCTTTCTAACGAAAACAACCTCAAATCCCTCAGCCTCTCTTCATAAGACCTGCCCTCCATACCAGGCAACATCCTGGTAAACCTCCTCTGTACCCTCTCCAATGCCTCCACATCTTTCTTATAATGTGGGGACCAGAACTGCACACAATACTCCAAGTGCGGCCGCACTAGAGTTTTGTACAGTTGCAACATGACGTTGCGGCTCCGAAATTCAATCCCTCTACCAATAAAAGCCAAGACTCCATATGCCTTCCTAACAACCTTCTCGACCTGACTGCCTACTTTCAGGGATCTATGCACATACACACCAAGATCCCTCTATTCATCTAGACTACTAAGAATCCTACCATTTGCCCTATACTCTACACATTTATTATTTCTGCCATAGTGCATTACCTCACACTTTTCCACATTAAACTCCATTTGCCACCTCTCGGCCCAGCTCTGCAACTTGTCCAAGTCCCTCTGCAAACTATAACACCCCTCTTCACTATCTACCACTCCACCGACTTTAGTGTCATCTGCAATGATTGGCACTGCTGCCTCACAGCACTAGGGACGCAGGTATAATTCCGGCCTTGGGTAACTGTATAGAGTTTGCATGCTCTCCCCCGTTTCCTCCGGATCACACTCAATCCAAGGCTGTGTGGGTTAGGTGGATCGGCCATAATCAATTGCCCTTCTGTATCAAAAGACGTGCAGGTTAAGCGGATTAACCATGGTAAATGCATTGGGGGGGGGGAGGGGTTTGGATAAGATGCTTTTTCAGCACGTTGGAGCAGACTCGATGGGCTGAATGGCCTTCTATTGCAATGTAGGCGTTCTATAGTTCTAAGCATACAGGGCATTAGAGAAACTGCATCTAGAGTTGAGTATAATTTTGCTCTTGTTTGAGATACACACACAGACACACACAATTTCCCTAAAAGTGGAAACGCAGGTGACCAAAGTGGTTAAGGCAGCATACAGCATGCTCGCCTTCATCAACCAGGGCACTGAGTACAAGACTTGGGAAATCATGTTGCAGCTATATAAAACTTTTGTTAGGTGGCATTTGGTGTCTTGTGTACAGTTCCAATCAGCACACTACCAGGAAGATGTGGAAGCTTTGCAGGAAGTGCAAAGAAGGTTTATCGGGATGATGGCTGGACTCGAGGCCATCGGCTACGAGGAGAGATTGAATAAACTGGGATTATCTCCACTGGAAGGACGGAGGCTGAGGGGAGAACTGATGGGGGGGGGGGTCTACAAAATTATGAGACGTTTTCTCCCCAGTTGCAAGTGTCAATTACAAGAGGGTTTAAGGGGAGAGGGGGGAAGCTGAAGGGAGATGAGCAAGGGGTTCCACACAGAGAGTGGCGGGTGCTCGGAATGCACTGCCAGAGGTGGTAGAGGGAAGCAGGCATGAGTAACATTTAAGAGGCATCTGGATAGGGACACGAATAGGGAGGGAATAGAGGGATACGGACCGAGGAAGAACCGAAGATATTTTTCTTTAGTTAGGGTGGCTGGATCGGCACGGGTTTGGAGGGCTGAAGGGCCCGTTCTGTGCTGTGTGAGGCAGTTCAAAGCCTGAGGACAAGTTGTGTCAACACTCTGCTGTTCGAGCAATAAGAGACAATCTTACTGATTTAGAATGGGCTTGGCAGGTTGGACACTGAGAGGGAACACATAAGGAGGAGAACAACATGAGAATAAGAACATTTAAGATGAAGAGGAATTTCATGGTCAGTCTCTGGAATTATGAGGGTCAGCTGATTGAAGTATTTTAGACTGAGTTAGATTAGTCAGATTGAGTTAAATCTGGCTCTCCTCTTGGGCTCTGGGGAGTTTGTTTGATTCCTTTGATTAAAACATGTCAGAGAATCCTCAGGATTTCCTGGATGTGAGGAAATAGCTGTCCCCCCCGCCAGTGCTGTACAAAATATTCACATTTTACCGATTGCATGAACACAGCTGATAGCGTGGCTTTGTGATTCAAATCCGTGGGCATTAATCTGATGGAATAAAAGCGAAAGCACAGGAAAAGTGAGAGAGAGGGGGAAAACTTAACCTTCCGAGTTCGGTATGACTCCTGGGGGTTCCTGGATGAGTACGGCCAAGTCCAACTCTCAGAGTCAGTGGCTGTAACATACTTATTTCACAAAACGGGCCCCTAGAGAAACCTATTCCGACTCTGGACAGTGCTGGAACACGCAGACAAGGCCCCACTCGCCAAACCACAAACTCTACGCCTTTTCTAGTCAAACCATTTCTTTTGCTGCTCTCCTCCAACTCATTCGTTTTAAGCCCCTGCAGCAACTGGGGCAAGTTAAATGAACTAGCCATGCTAAATTGCCCCTTAGTGTCCAAAGATAGAACATAGAACATAGAACATTACAGCACAGAACAGGCCCTTCGGCCTTCGATGTTGTGCCGACCAAAATAAAAACAATGCCCTCCAACTAAACCATTCCCTTCTCTTCCATATACTTATCAATTAACCTCATGCTAAATTGTCCTTATTGTCAGATGTGTAGGTTAGGTGGATTGGCCATGTTAAATTGCCCCTTAGTGTCCAAAGATATGCAGGTTTAGAAGATAAGTTATGTAAATAGCCTGTTAAGCGTTCAAAAACGTGGAGGATGGTAAATCCTCAGATCTGATTCCCATGCACCGTTAAGCTGCACACTATATTGCCACTGACACTAGACTGGTGATTGCACCTTCAACTATTTTCAGTGTAATAAATGTAAGAATGGTTAAACTGTTAATGTCTAAAATGTAAATGGTGCCATTTCTCTTTTTCTCATTTCTCTTCGGTATTCACGCAGGGAGATGTAAATGTAGTTGTGGAGAACACTGGGATACAGGGTTGCAAACTGGAAAGTATTGAAGTAGATAAGGAGGATGTGCTAGATATTCTTGAGGGTTTGAAGTTAGATAAGTCCCCTGGGCCGGACGGGATTTACCCTAGGATTCTCTGGGAGGCAAGAGAGGCGATTGCAGAGCCTCTGGCTCTGATCTTCAGGTCGTCGTTGGTTACGGGTATAGTTCCGGAAGACTGGAGGATAGCGAATGTGGTCCCATTGTTCAAGAAGGGGAAGAGAGACTTTCCAGGGAATTATAGGCCAGTGAGTCTTACTTCTGTTGTGGGCAAAGTATTGGAGAGAATTATTAGGGATAGGATTTATAGTTATTTAGAGAGAAATGAATTGATTGGGGATAGTCAGCATGGTTTTGTGAAGGGTAGGTCGTGCCTTACTAACTTTATTGAGTTTTTTGAAAAAGTGACCAAAGAGGTGGATGGGGGTAAGGCAGTTGATGTGGTATATATGGACTTTAGTAAGGCGTTCGATAAGGTGGCCCATGGAAGGCTTCTGCAGAAAATGCAGATGTATGGGATTGAGGGTGATTTAGCTAATTGGATTAGGAATTGGCTAGCTGATAGAAGACAGAGGGTGGTGGTTGATGGAAGTTATTCATCGTGGAGTTCGGTTACAAGTGGTGTACCTCAGGGATCTGTTTTGGGGCCCCTGCTGTTTGTAATTTTTATAAATGATCTGGATGAGGGTATTGAAGGATGGATTAGTAAATTTGCGGATGACACCAAAGTCGGAGGAGTGGTAGATAGTGAAGAGGGGTGTTATAGTTTGCAGAGAGACTTGGACAAGTTGCAGAGCTGGGCCGAGAGGTGGCAAATGGAGTTTAATGTGGAAAAGTGTGAGGTAATTCACTTTGGCAGGAATAACAAATGTGTAGAGTATAGGGCTAATGGTAGGACTCTTAATAGTGTTGAAGAACAGAGGGATCTTGGTGTATATGTGCATAGATCCCTGAAAGTTGGCAATCAAGTCGATAAGGTTGTTAAGAAGGCATACGGAGTCTTAGCTTTTATTGGTAGGGGGATTGAATTTCGGAGCCGCAACGTCATGTTGCAACTGTACAAAACTCTAGTGCGGCCGCACTTGGAGTATTGTGTGCAGTTCTGGTCCCCGCATTATAAGAAAGATGTGGAGGCATTGGAGAGGGTACAGAGGAGGTTTACCAGGATGTTGCCTGGTATGGAGGGCAGGTCTTATGAAGAGAGGCTGAGGGATTTGAGGTTGTTTTCGTTAGAAAGAAGGCGGCTAAGAGGAGACCTTATTGAAACATATAAGATGATTAGAGGTTTAGATAGGGTGGACAGTGATAGCCTTTTTCCTAGGATGGAGAAAGCTAGCATGAGGGGACATGGCTTTAAATTAAGGGATGGTAGTTATAGGACGGATATCAGAGGTAGGTTCTTTACCCAGAGGGTGGTTAGGGTATGGAATGCCCTGCCTGCTGCAGTTGTAGATGCGTCAAGTTTGGTGGCATTTGAGAGGTTAGTAGATAAGTTTATGGATGAAAAGGGAATGGTTTAGATTAGAGGGTCATTGCTTTTTCCTAATTGGTTGGCGCAACATCAAAGGCCGAAGGGCCTGTTCTGCGCTGTAATGTTCTATGTTCTATTTAACATCAATAAAGCCAACAGCGGTTTCTGGTCCCATACAGCAAGTGGTTACCAACCTTCTGTTTCATTGCTGAGGCTTCATTCAGTGCTACAAAAACTCCCCTGCATCTCTAGTATATTTGTATAAAATACATACACTTAATCTGAATCAATTTTATCCTAGCTTTGGTTGGGACTTGGTGCCGGCGGCAAGCAAAATGTGATCAAGACGTTGAGTTATATCTAACGGGAACACACAAGGACAACACACACAGCCGGCTCAGCCTTTGGTTCACGTTGCTGCTGCCAAAAAATAGACCAGTTTTACTAAATGTTTGCAGAGCTGTGCAACTGCTGAACCCATGAGAGCATCCGCAGCAAGAAGTTGCCAGTGGGTGGCATTAGATGTGTAGGTTAGGGGGATTGGCCATGCTAAATTGCCCCTTAGTATCCAAAGATGTGTAGGTTAGATGGATTGGCCATGCTAAATTGCCCCTTAGTATCCAAAGATGTGTAGGTTAGGTGGATTGGCCATGTTAAATTGCCCCTTAGTATCTAAAGATGTGCAGGTTAGAGGGATTGGCCATGCTAAATTGCCCCTTAGTATCTAAAGATGTGCAGGTTTGATGGATTGGCCATGCTAAATTGCCCCTTAGTGCTAAAAATGTGCAGGTTAGAGGGATTGGCCATGCTAAATTGCCCCTTAGTATCTAAAGATGTGCAGGTTTGATGGATTGGCCATGCTAAATTGCCCCTTAGTGCCTAAAAATGTGCAGGTTAGAGGGATTGGCCATGCTAAATTGCCCCTTAGTATCTAAAGATGTGCAGGTTTGATGGATTGGCCATGCTAAATTGCCCCTTAGTGCCTGAAGGTGTGTGAGTTAGTTGGATTAGCACCCACAGGAAACCCACACAAACCCACATGGGGAGAATGTGCAGACTCCACATAAACAGTCACCCAAGGCTGCAATCAAAGCTGGCTCCCTGTGAGACAGTCGTGTTAACCACTGTGCCGCCCTATAATTATACAGTCAGCAATTGTTTGTAGTCTCAACGCTGCCAAATAGGATGAAACTGGATCATCAGCAGGAGCCTTGAATTTGATGCAGAATTGTTCATTAAGCTTTCATTCTAACAAAAATGTTCTTATCCAGATAGGTAACATGTTTGCAAATGGAGAGGTTCTGTCATCTTTGGGGTAGAAAGAGGCTTAAAGATTCATTAGATAGTACTTGTACACACTTGTACGAACTCTAACTGTAATTTTCCACCTTCAGTACAAGTGGAGCCAGGATTCAAGTTTTACCTTTGTATTCCCTTAATTTTGCAGGGTTAGCAATACCAATTTTAGTTTTTTTTTTAAACAAAAAAATGTTTATTTATTAGTGTCACAAGTTGGCTTACATTAACACTGCAATGAAGTTACTGTGAAAATCCTCCAGTCGCCACACTCCGGCTCCTGCTCGGGTTACATCGAACATGGAACATAGAAAAACAGGCCCTTCTGCCCACTAAGTTGTGCCAAACATGTCCCTACCTTAACCCTCTATCTTACTTATCTACACTGAGGGAGAATTTAGCACCTAACCAGCACATCTTTCAGACTGTGGGAGTAAATTGGAGCACCCGGAGGAAACCCACGCAGACATGGGGAGAATGTGCAGTCTTCACACAGACAGTGACCCAAGGCTGGAATTGAACCCAGGTCCCCGTGAAGCAGCAGCGCTAACCACTGTGCCGCCTCTCATTTATTCGTAGGTTTTTAAACTGGAAGGAACTTCTCGACCATTATTTTGTGGGCTTTGTTGATTCAAAGCTGACGGGTGGATTAGAAGCATATCCGTATTGGATATTTATTACGACCATTTACCCTGCTTGCTGTAATTCGTTTCATTAGACGTACACAGCGGAATATTTCAGGCAGTGCCAAATGAGATGTTACATTTGAGATTTCATTTTACTACGGAAATATGACAAAACCAGATCGACAGAACCAGTCGAGCAGGGACGAAAAGTCATTTCATTTTCTGTCAATAAAAGTCTGCTCTGAGCAACCTGTTTTGCAGAGAAATAAGCAGGAATAAGGTGGGGTGGGGGGACCCAAAGTGGGAGATATCAGCAGGGGGGAGTCGGACAAGAGCTCGTTTAGTCATTTTGAAAACGAGTCCTAAAATAGGGAATTCCAGCACCGATCTTCAGAGAGAATTCTGGAGCACGAGGTCCAGATAATTAAAAGCGCAGACACAAATGATGGAGGGGAAAAGAGGCAGAAGGCGCTTAGGAGAATGGGGAATTGGAGGTGGGGGGAGGGGGGTGAGATACAAACAGACAAATCCATTCTAGCCCAAGAAGTTCCCCAGAAGGAGGTCGGCAGACACAGTGGTCAGCACTGCTGCCTCACGGCACCAGGGACCTGGGTTCAATTCCCGACGTGGATCACTGTCTGTGTGGAACCGAAACATTCTCCCCCGTGTCCGCATGGGTTTCTTCTGGGTGATCTAATTTCCTCCCGCACTCCAAAGACGTGCTGGTTTGGTGGATTCGCCACGTTAAATTGCCCCTTAGAGTCCAAAAGACGCATAGGTTAGATTGATTGGCCGTGGTAAAAGCCCCTTAGTGTCCAAAGATGTGCAGGTTAGGGAAATTAGTGGGATAAATAAGTGGAGCTACAAGGATTGGATCGAGGTGAGATGTTCTATTGGAGAGTTGGTGTAGACTGGATGGGCTGAATGGCCTGCTTCTGTGGGAGTTCTATGAGTAACAGCAGAAAGTGTAGACAGATAATAGCTCTGATCTTCCCAATCTGCTGACCAACAGCATGATAGTCAGAGGCAGAGGAAAGGTCAAGAGAAGAGGTGAAAGCTGACCTCATTATCTGTGGAGAACGCAAACAAAGGTCAGCATATATACAAAGGTGGAGGCGAGGGGCCACAAGGATAGATCCTGACAAGAGGTCAGCCGGCAAGAAAAGCCACAGCTGGAGATGCTTCGAGAGCAAGAGTGGAATCAAGCCAAGATTTTCATCTTGACAAACACAAGCTACCCATCACAGAAGGAGGCCATTCAGCCCAGCATGTCCTCAATACCGTCCCCTGGAAAACACTAAGTTCCTCCCAACATTGAAGCAGCATTTAGATGAGCACATGAGACACTACAGCACACAAGGCCATGGATCAAGTACTGGGAAATGGGATCAGAATGGATAGGTGCTTGATGGCTGGCGCAGCCACGATGGGCCTCATTCTGTGCTGTAAAATTCAATGACTTTAACAAAGAACAATACAGCACGGGAAACAGGCCCTTCAGCCCAATAAGCCCACTGCCATTTTAACATTATGAGTGCCCTCCTCTACCTATGACAGATTAACCTTTCCAATAACGGAGTTTCCTCTTATCACCATAAGCTGGGTGGAACCTACCTCCTTGGAAAAGAGAAATACAAAATATTCATTCAATGCCTCCTCAGCCATGCTCCTTTTAGACCCTTCATCAGCCTTACTCCTCCCTTTACCAGCTATTGACTATTTACATGCCGATAGAAGACTTTGGGATTCCCCTTTATGCTACTGCCTGTCATTTTTCATAACCCCTCTTCGCTTCTCTAACGATCTGTTTCACCATCAAAGCCCAGTCCATCACTCAAACCAGCCTCCCCTCCATTGACTCCATCTACACTTCCCGCTGCCTCAGGAAAACCAGCCGGCATAATTAAGGACCCCATGCAACCTGACATTCTCTCTTCCACCTTCTTCCGTCAGGAAAAAGATACAAAAGTCTGAGGTCACGTACCAACTGACTCAAGAATAACTTCTTTCCTGCTGCTGTCAGATTTCTGAATGGGCCTCTCTCGTACCAAGTTGGTGTTTCCCTACATCCTAGCTATGACTTTAACACTACATTGTGCCTCCTGTCCTCCATTATGTATGGTATGCTTTGTATAGTGCACAAGAAATATTTTCACTGCATACCAATACATGTGACATTAATAAATCGAAATAAAATCAAAATATATTAATTTGATTTTTCTCTGCATCCTGGCTGTGACTATAGTGCTACAGTCTACACTCTCTCCTTTCCTTCCCTATGTATGGTATGCTTTGTACATTACGCAAGAAACAACAATACTTTTCATTGTATACCAATATATGTGACAATAATAAATCAAATCAAACCTCCTCTCTGAACCTTCTGGTAGCACAGTTGTTAGCCAGAGGCCCAGGTTCGATTCCCAGCCTGTGTCACTGTCTGTGTGGAGTTTACACGTTTTCCCCATGTCTGCGTGGGTTTTTTCTGGGTGCTCCAATTTCCTCCCACAGTCCGAAGATGTGTGGGTTAGGTGGATTTGCCGTGCTAAATTGCCCCTTAGTGTCAAGGGACTAGCTAGTGCAAGTGCATGGGGTTATGGGAATAGGGCCTGGATGGGATTGTGGTCGGTGCAGACTCGATGGGCCGAATGCCCTCCTTCTGTGCTGTAGGATTCTATGATTCTAAATCAAATCAAACCCTGGCACAGTGGTTAGCACTGCTGCTTCACAGTGCCAGGGACCTGGGTTCAATTCCAATCTTGGGTCACTGTCTATACGGAGTCTGCACATTCTCCCTACGTCTGCGTGGGTTTTCTACCACAGTCCGAAAGATGTGCAGGTTAGGTGAACTGGCCATGCTGGGATTGACCCTAGTGTCAGCGGGACTAGCTGGATAAATGTGAGGAGTTGTAGGAGTGGGTCCAGAGTGGGATTGTTGTTGGTGCAGACTTAGAACATAGAACACTACAGCACAAACAGGCCCTTCGGCCCACAAGTTTCGCCGATCACATCTATACCTACCAAGCCATAGACCTATCTATAGCCCCCAATCCCATTAGATCCCATATACTCATCCAGAAGTATTTTAAAAGACCCCAGCAAGTTCGCCTCTACCACCACCGACGGCAGCCAATTCCACTCACTCACCACCCTCTGAGGGGAAAAACTTACCCCTAACATCCCCTCTGTACTTGCTTCCTGCACCTTAAATCTATGTCCTCTCGTAGCGACCATTTCAGCCCTGGGAAATAGCCTTTGAGAATCCACCCTATCTATTCCTCTCAACATCTTATAAACCTCTATCAGGTTGCCTCTCAACCTTCGACTCTCCAGGGAGAAGAGTCCCAGCTCCCTCAACCTATCTTCATAAGGCCTGCCTCCCAATCCAGGCAGCATCCTTGTAAATCTCCTCTGCACCCTCTCTATAGCTTCCACATCCTTCCTATAGTGAGGCAACCAGAACTGCGCACAGTACTCCAAGTGGGGTCTGACAAGGGTCTTATAAAGTTGCAGCATTACCTCCCGACTCCTAAACTCAATCCCTCGATTAATGAAGGCTTGAAGGGGCAAACAGCCTCCCTCTGCACTGCACAGATCCTAAGATTCATCTTAGTTCTCAATTGTATTTTTGCCCTTGGAAACAGTTTATCTACTTGGAAGAGGGGTCAGATCGAGCAGTCTGTCAGAGACAAACAGTCACCTTCTGTGGACACTATTCCCTGCAGCACCGCTACATCTGCGTCCAATCTCAGCACACTCAGCAGCTATTTTTGGCCCCAATGATTTCTGCAGCTGAGACTTGGGCCCAGGGCGAAAAGGTAAACACAGCGCACAGCAGAACTGGGGAAATGTATTAACAACTTCACTACGAGCTGCATTCTCCTGAGATTAGGTTACCCTGTTTCAAGTTGAGCTCTTTAACAGCACAGTGCATGGCTGAGGGAACAGGAAGTATGAGGAGTCATGGCACGGTGGGGCACAGTGGTTAGCACTGCTGTCTCACAGCGCCAGGGACACGAGTTCGATTCCTGCTTGGGTCACTGTCTGTGTGGAGCCTGCACGTTCTCCCCATGTCTGCATGGGTTTCCTCTAGGTGCTTCAGTTTCCCTCACAGTCCAAAGACGTGCAGGTTAGGTTGATTGGCTATGCTACGTTGACCCTTAGAGTCCAAAAAAAACAAAGAAAATTACAGCATTGCACCGGGCCCTTTGGCCCTTCAAGCCTGCACCGACCACATTGCCCGTCTGAACTAAAACCCCCTGAGACCATATCCCTCTATTCCCATCCCATCCATGTATTTGTCAAGATGCCCCTTAAAAGAAACTTTTGTATCTGCTTCCACTACCCACCCTGGCAGCGAGTTCCAGGCATCGGCTACCCTCTTTAAAAAAACGTTTCTCACATGTCTGAATGTACATATTAGGTGTGTAGGTTAGGTGAATTGTCCATGCTAAATTGCCCCTTTGTCTCGTGGGGTGCATAGATTAAACAGATTAGCGGGGTAAATATGTGTGGTTACGGGGATAGGGCCTGGGTGGGATTGTGCTCGGTGCAGACTCGATGGGCCAAACGGCCTCCTTCTACACTGCCGGGATTCTGGCAGGCTTTAAAAGAAAAAGTGCGTCGAGAGATGGATTTGTAGGGGATGAAAGTGTGTTAGAGAGACGGATTTGTTGGGGAGACAAACTTGCCTGGCCAGTCACCACTCCTATTTCTTATATTATAATCTGGAGACCCAGGGTAGAATTCACTGCACCAATCTGAGTTGGAGACAGTTTGGAGGCGGTTGACTAGATTCCTGGGATGAATGGGTTATCCCATGAGGAAAAGTTGGACACGCTGAACTTGTTTCCCTGGAGTTTAGAAAAGTGAGGGGGTGACCTGAAGTATTTACAATCCTCACTGGTGGACGCTCCCTATTGTGGGACACTCCAGAACAAGTGGGCACACTTTTAAAATTGGGTGTCGCCCTTTTATGGCAAGTGATGAGGAGAGATACTTTCTCTCGAGGGTTGAGCAACTTTAGAACGTTCTGCTCCAGACGGTGTTGGAAGAGGTGATGGGCAGTACAGTGGTTAGCATTGTTGTCACACAGCACCAAGGACACAGGTTCGATTCCCAGCTTGGGTTACTGTCTGCACATTCTCCCCATGTCTGCGTGAGTTTCCTCCACGTGCTCCAGTTTCCTCTCAGTCCAAAGGTTAGGCAGATTGGCCATGCTAAATTGACCCTAGTGTCAGGGAATTAGCAGGGTAAATACGAGGGGTTACTGAAACAGGGCCTGGATGGGATTGCGGTCGGTGCAGACCTGATGGGCCAAATGGCCTCTTTCTGCATTGTAGGATTCTGTGATTGTACCTGCTGGCCATGCTAAATTCTCTCTCAGCATACCCGAACAGCAGCCAGAGTGTGGCAACTATGGGATTTTCACAATAACTTTGTTAATGTAAGCCTACTTGAGACATGAATAAATAAACTTTAAACGGGAATCGGTGAATAATTTTTAGGAGCGCTTCACTTGCCCGACAGCAATCTGAAGTCACTGGGGGTGAATGGGAATGTGGAATTCTAACCTCAACGTATCAGCCACAGTGTTATTAATGGCAGGCAAGGCTCGAGGGGCCGAGTGGCCTACTTGTGCTTCATATGCTCAGAACCTGTACTCAGATGCTGTAAGTATTACAACAAACCAAACTTTGGAAGGGAAATTTATCCAAACCAACAATGCCTTCCAGCATCCGTACATGGCTGTTCTGCCTGGTATTTGTGCCTGCCATCAGCATGCTGGAGGGCACAAAGTGGATTTCCTTAATGTGTGCTGGGCAAAGCAAACATTGAACACCAATGATAACTGACAGCTCCAGTTTGGGATAGGGCCTGGATGGGATTGTGGTTGGTGCAGACTCGATGTGCCGAATGGCTTCCTTCTGTACTGTAGGATTCTATGAATCTATACTAAATCAAACCAAACCCCTTCTCTGAATCTTCCGGTGGCACAATGGTCAGCACTGCTGCCTCACAGTGCCAGGGACCTGGGTTCAATTCCAGCCTTGGGTCACTGTCTGTGCGCATCACCAACAACCTGTCCTGGTCCCCCCACGTTGACACTACAGTTAAGAAAGCCCACAAACTTTCTCAGAAGACTAAGGAAAATTGGCATATTCGCTACAACTCTCACCAATTTTTACAGACGCGCCATACAAAGCATTCTTTCCTGTTGTATCACAGCTTGGTATGGCTCCTGCTCTGACCAAGACCACAAGAAACTACAAAGTGTCGTGAACATAGCCCAATCCATCACGCAAAGCAGCTTCCTCATTCACTGACTCTGTCTACACTTTCTGCTGCCTCAGCATAATCAAAGACCCCATCCACCTTGGACATTCTCTCTTCCACCTTCTTCCATCAGGAAAGCGATACAAAAGTCTTTTGTCAAGCATTGACCAACTCAAGAACAGCCTCTCCCCTACTGTCATCAGGTGTTTGAATAAACCTACTTCACATTAAAACTGACCTTACTCCACACCCTGCTATGACTTTAACATTACATTTGGCAACCTTGCCTTTCTTTCTCCTCTACGTACTCTACGAAGAGTATGCTTTGTCTGCACAGCACTCGAAAACAATACTCTTCGTTGTATCCCAACACTGGTGACGATAATAAATCAAATCAATAAACCTTCGAGGAGGTCTGAGTTGTGGTTTGCCTTATTGTCTTGGCATGAAGGATATTCAACAACAGCACATCGTCATTCCAACCCAACTGCAAATAACTCACAAGGGTAACTGCCAACAAAACATTCACCCCCACTTCCTGTCAGTCACATACTTCCAGTAATCAGTGCACAACTTGTCAAGTGGTGAACCTGTGTACTCTGATCAGTGGACAGAGCGAACTTTCAGAGGATAAAAATCGCAATGGGATTTTAATTTACTCATTAATAACCCAACCAGGTAACCTGAGCTAATGTGAAACCCAATTCCCAGAGATGAAACGCAGCAAGCCAGTATTACACAACAGCTCCTCGCTCAGTAATAACGTGACATTTGTATCGTCAACACAGGAGCCAAAGCACTCTGCAATCCAGCTTGTAGTTGCAACCAGGCCAGAGGGTTCAGCAGCGAGGTACATTTCTAACGTGGGAGTGTTATTGTGCAAGACTGACAAGGGAGGTATGGTGGCACAGTGGTTAGTACTGTTGCCTCACAGCGCTAGGAAACCGGTTCGATTCCCAGCTTAGGTAACTGCCTGTGCGGAGTCTGTACATTCTCCCCATCTCTGTGTGGGTTTCCTCCGGGTGCTCTGGTTTCCTCCCACAGACCAAAAGATGCGCTGGTTAGGTGCTAAATTCTCCCTCAGTGTAACCCGAACAGGAGTGTGGCAACTAGGGGATTTTCACAGCAACTTCAATGCAGTGTTAATGTAAACCTATTTGTGCAACTAATGAATAAACTTACAGAAATGTCAGGCTGGCAGGAGGGTGCAGGGTTAGAGGGAAACTGTGGTACAACCAACCCCTAACCAATTCCACAAAGCCTGTCCTACCATCTACAAGGCACAAGTCAGGAGTGTGATGGAACACTCCCCACTTGCCTGGATGGGCGCAGCTCCCAACAACACTCAAGAAGCTCGACACCATCCAGGATAAAGCAGTCCCTCTTGATTGGCACCCCATCCACAAACATTCACTCCCTCCACCACCGACGCTCAGTAGCAGCAGTGTGTACCATCTACAAGATGCACCGCAGCAACTCATCCTTAGACAGCACCTTCCAAACCCACAAACTCTACCATCGAGAAGGACAAGGGCAGCAGACACATGGGGAACACCACCACATGCAAGTTCCCCTCTGAGCCACTCACCATCCTGACTTGGAAATATATTGGCCGTTCCTTCACTGTCGCTGGGTCAAAATCCTGGAACTCCCTCCCTAACAGCACTGTGGATGTACCTACACCACACAGACTGACTGATTTCCAATAACAATCCTGGAACTCTCTCCCAACAGCACTGTGGATATATCTACACTACACAAACTGACTGATGTCCAATAACAATCCTGGAACTCCCTCCCTAACAGCACTGTGGGTGTACCTACACCACACGGACTGACTGATGTCCAATAACAATCCCGGAAACCCCTTCCCTAACAGCACTGTGCGTGTACCTACACCACGGGGACAGCAGTGGGTGAAGAATCACAGAATCCCTACAGTGCAGAAGGAGACTATTCGAGCCTGCAGTGACAACAACCCCACCCAAAGCCCTATTCCTGTAACTCCATACATTTCCCCTGACATTAAGGGAGAATTTTAGTATGGCCAATCCATCTAACCTGAATATTTTTGGAGTTGTGGAAGATAACTGGAGCACACGGAGAAAATCCACGCAAACGTGGAGAGAACGTGCAAACTTCACACAGACAGTGACTCAAGGCTAAAATCAAATCTGAGTCCCTGATCCTGTGAAAGCAGCAGTGCTAACCATTGCGCCACCTGGCTAATCCACATCTTTCGACACTAAGAGGCAATTTACCATAGCCAATCTATCTAACCTACACATCTTTTGAACTATGAGAGAAAACCAGAGCCCTTGGGGGGAACCCACGCAAACACGAGGAGAACATGCAAACTCCACACAGACAGTGGCCCAAGCCAGGAATCGAACCTGGGTTCCCTGGTACTGTGAAGCGGCAGTGCTAACCACTGTGCCACCTGCTCACCCACCATCTTCTCAAGGACATTTAGGGATGGGCAATAAATACTGGCCTAGCCAGCAACACCCATGTCCTGAGTAAAGAAAATAAAAGGTCACAGGCCTTGCACATTCCTGCCCCCTTCTACCACCACCCCAGCCAAGGAATTCAACACTGGCAGGAGATCAAACTATGGCATATTATGCTGCGCACTGTCCTTGGAAACTGGAACACCTTTCCAATTGTCAGGAACTCTGAGCCCTCTTAATTGCAGCTCACTTATTCCAAGTTTCCACTGCAACGCTGGTGTGGGTCAAAGTCTCTCGCATACCATGCCAGCTCCAGCAACAGCCAGTCCCTTTAGACCTTGCAAGCACTGTATTTATCATTAAATTATCTGTGGAAGACATAACATAAGATTTGAAAATATCCCCTCAGACAGTGGGCGCCAGCAGTCCAAACAATGCAAAAACCAGGGCTCTTAGTAACCAAGTAACAGTAAACTTGAACTTGATCCTTCTTGCATTCTGCACTTCTAACTCTAGAATCAGTTTAAAGTTTATTTGTGTCACAGGTTGGCTTACATTAACACTGCAATGAAGTTACTGTGAAAACCCCCTAGTAACCACACTCCAGTGCTTGCTTGGGTACACTGAGGGAAAAATTAGCACCTAACCAGCAAGTCTTTCCACACAATGCAATTATGTGGATTGACCCGAACAGAGTGTGGCAACTAGGGGAATTTCACAGTAACTTCATTGCGTGTTAATGTAAACCTACTTGTGACTAACAAATGAACTTTAAACTTTAATTTAGCATGGCTGATCCACCTAACCTGTGCATCTTTGGCCACTAAAAGGCAATTTAGCATGGCCAATCCACCTAACCCGCACATCTTTGGACACTAAGGTGCAATTTAGCACGGTCAATACAACTAACTTGGGAAGAAACTGGAGCACTTGGACGAAAGCCACACAGACACGGGGAGAACGTGCAAACTCCACACAGACAGTGACGCAAGTCGGGAATTGAACCCAGGTCCCTGGCACTGAGGCAGCAGTGCCAATCACTGTTCTGCCCAATAATTGCAGCCCTCCCCATTCTTTTGTCTTTCCTCCCTTACCCTGGTCACTCTGCTTCTGGGGGTCAACTGCCCCCCCTCTCTTAAACCGCCCCCCCCCCAACACACACACACACACAATGCTCCCTGCTTTCTCGACCCCATGGAAAAACTTAACTGCCCTAACCTTCTCAGAGCTGATCCAATACTCAGCAAAATTCCCCAATGAAGAGAAACACCAGGGACAGATTATCCATCTTCCAACGTGCCAATCAGTCCTGCACTAACAATCACCCATTCTCAGATGCATTTCACTGTACGGAATTGGAAAGCAAAACAAGATGAAAGGTTTGCACGAACGTGTGAATTTTCTTTCTTGATTAAATCCTCACACGGCCACTGAGTAACTAAGAGGTAATTTCAGATTCCTTCACCCGCCCCCTCTCTAATTTTTAAGTCTTCTTGCCCAGCAACCTGCTCCAAAAAGAACCTACTTCCCATCCTCTGCCGCCCTAATTTTGGACTACTCTAGGACATTCTGAGCTAACTGGTGGCCTTGTGAGGGAGGTGGGGATGGAGGAGTAGGAGGAGGGGGGCAAAAGTCCAAACTGGCAAAGATCACACACACCCCGGTGACCTTCAGTTAGATATAAATAGTCCAGTCAAACACAGCCATGTGACACTGAGGCTTGCGCTGCCAATGCTATAGTCGATAGCAAGTCAAAAGGTGTGTGTGTTTGTTGGAATTTCGACACTGAAGTTGGAAATGGAATGCACAGCACAGGAAAACAGCCATTCCTAGAAATTAGAAGCAGGAAGAGGCCATTCAGCCCTTCAGACCTGTTCTGCCATTCATTCTGATCATGGCTGATCATCAAATTCAAATCCAATGCCTTCCCCTGCACGTCCCTTGATCTCTTTAGCCCCAAGAGCGATATCTAATTTCTTCTTGAAATCACACTGTGGTTTGGCCTCAACTACTTTCTGTGGGAGTGAATTCCACACATTCACCACCCTCTGGGTGAAGAAATGTTTCCTAATCTCAGTCCTAAAAGGTTTACTCCTTAACCTCAAACTATGACCCTCTAGTTCTGGACTCTCCCACTATCGGGAACATCCCAAAGATGTGCTCTTAGGCTAATTGGCAAAACAAATTTTCCCTAAATTGTCTCAAATTTGGTTTTTTAATCGATAAACATGGACAGGGATCGTGGGTAGAGGTGGGAACATCAGGTTGGCGGCGCAGGCTCGTTGGGCCGAAGGGCCTGTTTCCCATGCTTTTTTGTTCTTTGCTCTATTCTTTCTGAATCTACCCTGTCTAATCCTGTTAGAATTTTATAAGTTTCTATGAGATCCCCTCTCACTCTTCTAAACTCCAGCGAATATAATCCTAACCGACTTAGTCTCTCCTCGTGTGACAGACCTGCCATCCCAGGAATCAGCCTGGTAAACCTTCGCTGTACTCCCTCTATAGCAAGGACATCCTTCCTCAGATAAGGAGACCAAAACCACACACAATACTCCAGGTGTGGCCTCATCAATGCACTACAAAATTGCAGCAAAACATCCCTATCCCACTACTCAAATCCTCTTACTGTGAAGGCCAACATACCATTTGCCTTCTTTACTGCCTGCTGTACCTGCATGCTTACTTTCAGTGACTGATACACGAGGATACCAAAGTCTCGCTAATTATCAACCTTGCTCAATTTACACCCATTCAAGAGTTAATGTCTTCCTATTATTGCTACCAAAAAGTGAAGAACCTCGCATTTATCCACATTATATTGCATCTGCCACGCAGATACCCATACACTCAGCCTGACCAAATCACACTGAAGCATCTCTGCATCCTCCTCACAGCTCACCCTCCCACCCAACTTTGTAACATCTGCAAATTTGGAGATAATACATTCAGTTCCCTCTTCCAAATCATTCACATATAATGTGGACAGTTGGGGTCCTAGCACAGATCCCTGTGGAAACCGGATGGGCCAAACGGCCTCCCTCGGCATGATAGAGATTCTATGATTCTATGTAAGATAACTGAGAGGGGGAATTGAGAAGAAATATCTTTACCCAGAGAGACAGAGGGGAGAACGTGGGACTCACCATCACAGGGGGTGGTTGAAGTGAATAGCATACAAGTATTAAAAAAGGAAAGGAGACAAATAGGAAATGTGGACAGAGGGCAGCGACGCGAGATTTAGACGAGGAAAGTTTGTAGGAGGTTGGAGCGGAGCACACCATGAATTGGCTGGACCAACTGGCCTCTCTCTGTGCCATTTATCCGATGTAAATCTTTAAAAACAGCCCCAGCTTCAAGGCTAAATTTTTATATCGCTAGTAAGCCTTGCAGGAAACCTCTGCTGAAACAGCAATCCCTATCTTTCCCTCAGATCCAATATGTACGCCTTGCTTTGTAAATTCCATAGGATGGAGTTACAATCGTGAACAAGCAAACTGCTCCTCTTACAGAATCCTTACAGTGCAGAAGGAGACCATGCAGCCCATCAAGTCTGCACCGAATCTTCAACAGAGCATCTTACCCCGGCCCTATCCCTGTACCCCCACGTACTTACCCTGCTAATCCTCCCGAAAATACACATTTTAGGCATCAAAGGGCCATTTAGCATGGCCAATCCACCTAACTTAGATATCTTTGGACACTCAAGGACAATTTAGCATGGCCAATCCACCTAACAAACACATCTTTGGATACTAAGGTGCAATTTAGTATGGCCAATCCACCTAAGCTGCACATCTTTGGAGTCCTTTAAACAAACAATTGTCAGTCTCTGATTTACTAGAGGGTAGTTTAATAACAGGGATATTTATGGTGTAACTAGACAGGTTGGAGTACATTCTGAATAACATTAGTACACTCAAGGCAGTATCAGTGCCTGCCTCAGGGAGTAAGCTAGCCTAGGACGTCTACTTATATACGGGTAAAGTTGTGTGGTGATTACACTACTGAACAAATGGCGGCCACAAGTTCAAATCCTACGTGTGTTTGGTGGGTATAATAAGAGGGAACCCGAAAGTATAGGAAGCGAAAAGGAGACTTTGTGGGAGCTCCAGATCAGATTTTGCGCCTGTCTTTTTCAAAGCTACCGCTGCCAAATGTCTCAGTGTAAAAGGACGAAGCAGTAATGATATTGGGTAGAATAAAAAGTGGAGACACAAAGAGGTTGCCAATGCTCAAAGTGGAGGTTCACCTGCCCTGAACAGAACATGCTTTTGGGTGATGTGAGGAAAGCAAGAGTAGAAATGGTGGAGGTTCTGGTCACCACCTTCCAACGCCCCTGGGGCGACAAGGAAGCACAGTGGTTAGCACTGCTACCTCACAGCGCCAGAGAACCAGGCTCATTTCCCAGTTTGGGTCACTGTCTGTGTGGAGCTTGCGCGTTCTCCCCGTGTCTGCGTAGGTTTCCTCCCACAGCCTGAAAGACCTGCTGGTTAGGTGGATTGCCCTTGCTAAATTGCCCTTTGGTGTACAAAACGTGTAGATTAAGTTGATTGGCCATGCTAAATTGCCCCTTGGTGTCCAAAGATGTACAGGTTAGAGGGATTGGCCATGCTAAATTGCCCCTTGGTGTCCAAAGTTGTGCAGGTTAGGTGGATTGGCTATGCTAAATTGCCCCTTAGTGTCCAAAGATGTGTAGCTTAGTCAGATGAGGAGGATAAACTGGTTATGGGGAGAGGGCGAATGGCGGACCTGGGTAAGGTGCTGTGTCACAGAATTGGTGCAGACTCAATGGGCCAAACGGCCGGCTTCTGCATAGTAGGGATTCTAAATTCTGTATAAGGGGAATGTTTAAAATTCAATTCCAATTTTCAGTCGGTGTGTCTGGAAAAATTTAGCTCAAGGCTTGCAAAGATTAATTGACAGGATCATGTGATAACGTGGCTGGTGAAGAGGTGCTGGGTCTGTACATAGAGAGGGTTCCAGCTAGGAATTCTTTGAAGATAGTTTTTTTAAAATAAAACTAAGCTGCTCTGAATCTTAATCTCTCTCTCTGAATTTTAAGACTGTTTAAAATTATAGCAAGATGCTATCTGTACTTAAAGTGACTTTTAAGTCTAAGAGGAATGTGGCTTATTTGGAACTGAAACAATGATAAGTTAGAAATTAAAATATTTACCTTTCATTTTCAAATATGATTCAACTGTTAATGGTTAAACTTCTTCAGTTATTGGAGCTATATTAAACTGTTATTAAATATATAAAAGGTCTCTTATCTATGAGCGGAATTACTCCTGGAGTGAAGCGTCCTACCACATTTATGCCAAAATAGAAACAGAACCAGGAGCAGCAGGCCATTCAACCCTCAAGTCTGCTCTACCATTCGTTATGATCATGACTGATCATCCAACTCAATCCCGTCTTCACCCCCATATCCTTTGATCTCTTCACCTCAATTGCTATGTCTAAACACTTCTTGAAAACATTCGATGTTTTGGCCTCAACTACTTTCTCTAGTAGAGAAATCCCCAGGTTGACCACTCTCTTTGGGTGAAACAATTTCATCTTATCTCTGTCCTAAACAGTCTCCCCTGCATTCTCAGGCTGTGAACCCCCTAGTTCTGGACACCACCGCCATGAATCTACCATGTCTAACTCTATTTCAATTTTATAGGTTTCCATGAAATCCCCCCTCGTTCTTCTGAACTCCAGTGAATACAACCCTAACTGACTCAATCTCTCCTCACACATCAGACCTGTCATCTCAGGAATCAGTCTGGTAAACCTTCTCTGCGCTCCCTCTAGAACAAAACATTCTTCAGATAAGGAGACCAGAACTGCGCACAATATTCAAGGTTTTGCCTCACCACAGTGATTACGTGACTGCCTCACAGCGCCAGGGACCCAGGTTCGATTCCCAGCTTGGCTTACTAACTGTGCGGTGTCAGCATGTTCTCCCTGTGTCTGTGTGGGTTTCCTCTGGATGCTTTACTTCTTCCCACGCTCCAAAGAGGTGCTGGTTAAGTGTTAAATTCTGCCTCAGGCGTGGAGTGTGCAACTGGGGGAGTTCATTGCAGTGTTAATGTAAGCCTACGTGTGACAATAATAAATAAACTTTAAATCAAAATCTACTCCTGTACTCAAACACTTTTGCTAAGAAGGCTAACATACCATTTGCCTTTTTAACTGCCTGCTGCACCTACATACTTACCTTCAACGTTTGGTGACCTGATGAGGACATCAGGTCTCGTTGTATATCCCCCTCTCCTAATTTATGGCCAGACAGTAATCTGCTTCCCATTTTTGCGAGAGAAGTGGATAGCCTCACATTTATCCAGAACACATTGCACCTGAAATTCATTTGCCCACTCACTCAGCCTGTCCAAATTGCATCCTCCCCAGAGCTCACCCTCTCAACCCAGCTTTGTGTCAGAAAAACCATTGGAGTCTAGTTTGGCGTCTGAATTGAGGTCCAGGTCCATACAACACTAGCTTGATTGAGACTGGGTAAATTAATATCCAGTGTGGATAAAATGAAGTTGTGTACAAAGACTGTCAAAATTTGATAAATCCCGCAGTTTGCTAGCAAGACTGAAATCCCTGGGATGAGAAAGACATTTCACTGGCAGAGGCAGGAAAAGGGCAGCTGTGGTGAAGGGGTGATTTTTCAGACAGGAAAGAGTGCAGCAGTGTACCCCACCCAGCCATGACCTCAGTGAAAGGCAGAACAGGCTACGGTGGCTGAATGGTGATTCCTGCTGTGAAATCAATTTGATTTATTGTCACGTGTATTGGGATACAGTGAAAAATATTGTTTATTATTGTCACATGTATTGGGATACAGTGAAAAATATTGTTCATTATTGTCACATGTATTGGGATACAGTGAAAAGCACTGATTGATTTATTACACAGTAGGTGTGCCTTTCGAGCCTGCTCCACCACTCTTCACAATCATGATTGACCATCCAACTCAACAGCCTAATCCTGCTTTCTCCCCATAACCTTTGATCCCTTTCACCCCAAGTGCTACATCCAACCACCTCTCGAATACGTTCAATGTTTTTGCATCAACTACTTCCTGTGGTAAAGAAATATCTCTTCTCCATCCTAAATGATCTACCACGCATCCTCAGACTGTGACTCCTGGTTCTGGACTCCCCCACCATCGGAAATATCCTCCCTGCATCTACCTTGTCTAGTCCTGTTAGAATTTTATAAGTCTCTATGACATCCTCTCTCATTCGTCTGAACTCCAGTGGAAACAACCTTAACCTCAGTGCAATCTCTCATGTATCAGTTCTGCCATCCCCAGAATCAGCCTGGTAAACTTCACTGCACTGCCTCGAGAGCAAGAACATTCTTCCTCAGAAAAGGAGACCAAAGCTTCACACAATACTTCAGGTGTGGTCTCACCAAAGCCCTACATAATTGCAACTACACATCACACTCGAAGCCTCTCGCAGTGAAGGCCGACATACCATTTACCACCTGCTGCACCTGCATGCTTAGCTTCAGTGATCCGTGCACAAGGACACCAGGTCCCTCTGCACACTCCCCTCTCCCAATTTACAGCCAGATATTAATCGGTCCTCTTGCTTTTGCTTCCAAAGTGAATACCTCACATTTATCCAAAATGAGTATGCACCTGCCATTAACCACTCACCCAACCTGTCCAGAACATTGTGAAGGATCTCTGCATCCTTGTCACAGCTCACCCTCCCATCCAATTTGGTATCATCTGCAAACTTTGAGATGTTACATTTTCTTCCCTTGTCCAAATCATTAATGTATATTGTGAATAGCTGGGGTCCCACTAGTTATTATCTGTCAACTTGAAAAGCACCCATTAATTCCTACTCTTTGTTTCCTCTCTGCAAACCAGTTTTCTATCCATCTCAATACACTTCCCCTAGTCCTGTGCACTTTAATCTTGCACGATAACCTCTTTGACTGAGTCAAACACTTCTTGTCCTTGTCAACTCTACCAGTTCTTTCTTCAAAGAATTCCAACAGATTTCTCAAGCATGATTTCCCCTTCATAAATCCACGTTGACTCAGTCTGATCCTGCCACTGCTTTCTCAATGCTCTGCTATAAAGTCCTTGACAATGGATTCCAGAATTTTCCCCAGTACTGATATTAAACTTACTGGTCTATAATTCCTTGTTTTCTCGCTACCTCCATTTTTGAATATTGGAATGACATTAACTACCCTCCGATCTGCAGGGACTGTTCCCGAGTCTATAAAATCCTGGAAGATGGCCACGAATGCGTCCACAATTTCTAAAGCTGCTTCCTTAAGTATTCTGGGATGTAGACGATCAGGCCCTGGGGATTTATCCATCTTCAATTCCAACAATTTTCCCAGCACCATATCTTTACTAATATTCATCTCCCTCAGCTGTTCCTTTGCACTAAAATCTTGCATTCTCTTAACATTTCTGATATCTGATTTGTTTTGTCTTGTGTGGATACAGGACCAAAATGTATTCAGTAGCTCAGCCATTTTTATCCCCTATTATACATTCCCCCATTTCTGTCTGCAGGGACACACAATTGTTGTCACCAACTTCTTTCCCTTCACGTATTGATAGAAATTCTTAGTGTTAGTCTTTATATTGCCTGCAAGCTTACTTTTGTACTACATTTTCCCTTCTTAATTAATCCCTTGGTCCTTCATTGCTGAATTTTAAACTACTGCCAACCCTCAGATCTTTTATTTTTCTTGGCCAATCTGTGTGCTTCTGCCTTGGATCACATACCCTCTATAATTTCCTTTGTAGGCCATGGATTGGCCCTCTTCCCCATTTTATTGTCACATGTACTGGGATACAGTGAAAAGTATTATCTGATTTATTATTGTCACATGTACTGGGATACAGTGAAAAGTATTGTTTGATTTATTATTGTCACATGTATTGGGATACAGTGAAAAGTATTGTTTGATTTATTATTGTCACATGTACTGGGATACAGTGAAAAGTATTGTTTGATTTATTATTGTCACGGGTATTGGGATACAGTGAAAAGTATTGTTTGATTTATTATTGTCACATGTACTGGGATACAGTGAAAAGTATTATCTGATTTATTATTGTCACGTGCATTGGGATACAGTGAAAATATTATTTCTTGCCAGCTATACAGATAAAGCATACCATTCGTAGAGTACATAGAGTACCGTTCATAGCGGGGATGGGGGAGGAAAGGAAAGCTGACATTCTGGTGTGATTTCACACAGCACATTCACAAGGATATTGTGGGAGTACAGAATTCATTGTCTCTCCAGCAAGACCGGATAGGCTGGAACAGAGGAGACCATGGGAAAATCTCAATGGGATGCATAATACTTTATCAGGTAGTGGACAGCAGGGACCTATTTCCCTTAGCGGAGAAGTGCGTAACCAGGTGACAAGGATTGAAAGCATTAGGTGAAATTATTATCCAGAGGATTGGAGAGGGGAAAGCAGTCTGAACTCATCTATTTTTAGTTATAGGTGGCACTCCCTTTTTAGTTATCTGAAAAGAACTTTTTATGGATGTTTGCACTTCAGTCCCATGCTCGTGATTTATGAACACCCTGTGCTGACAGGAGCGGAGGAGGAGGAGGAGGAGGAGGAGAGGACTTCCTCGTGAACTCATGAGGAGGACTTCCTCATGCAAATGCAATGTTGGCCTTTATAGCTAGAGGGATAGAATATAAAAGTAAGGAGGTTCTATTGCAGCTGTATAGGGTGCTAGTGAGGCTGCAGCTGGAGTACTGTGTGCAGTTTTGGTCGCCACATTGGAGGAAGGATATATTGGCCTTGGAGGGGAAGAAGAGAAAGTTCACTCGGCTGATACCGGAGATGAGGGCGTTGGATTATGAGGAGGGACTAAATAGGCTAGTTTGTACTCTTTGGATCTTACAGAGACTAAGATAATGAAGGGGATGGATAGGGTAGAGGTTGAGACACTCTTCCCGCTTAGCGAAGATAGTGGGACTAGAGGGCACAGCTTCAAGATTGGGGCGGGTTTTAGATCAGAGTTGAGGAGGAATTTCTTCACGCAAAGGGTGGTGAATCTTTGGAATTCTCTGCCTGATGAGGTGGTGGAGGCTTCCTTGCTGAATATGTTCAAGTCAAGACTGGATAGGTTTTTGATTGACAAGGGAATTAAGGGTTACGGGGAGAAAACAGGAAAGTGGTACTGAACCACTACAGATCAGCCATGGTCTTATTGAATGGCAGGGCAGGCTCGAGGGGCTGGATGGCCAACTCCTGCTCCTATTTCTTATGTTCTTAATTGGCCATGCTTGCCTATAAACAGGTCCAGGCACTGGGTGACTGAGGGTGTTGTCTGAACCGATTGTCTATCCCTCTACTGCAGCTACATTCACAGCCGGTGTCCCTGGAGAGAGAGCACGTGGCGTCCAAGTGCACAGCAGGACTGGAGTGTGATATTGACTCTTCTGATTTGATGTTTGGTGTTTCCTTCCTGCTTTGTTGTGTGGCTTAGGTGGTTCCCTTCTTGCTTTGTTCCTGAGTTTGTTTGATTTGGTTTATTTGGTTGACATTAAAAAGAAATAACTTTAGCGTGGCTAAACTTCAATTGCATTCAATCTGATCCTTGGAAATGTACTTGGAAATGTACTTGGAAATGTACTTGGAAATGTACTTGGAAATGTACTTGGAAATGTACTTGGAAATGTACTTGGAAATGCCGTAACCAACAGCGACAGACCAAGAGTTGGAAGGCTGGCTGGCTCTTCTGGCTACATAGTCTCCTTCTGCACTGTAAATTTACTGTGTTTCTCATTACGTTTCATGGCATCCTTACAGTGCAGAAAGAGGCCATTCGGCCCATCAAGCCTGTACCGACCACAATCCCAACAAGGCCCTTTCTGCTCAACCTACAATATTTGTCCTGCTAATCCCCCTGACAATAAGAGGCAATTTAGCACGGCCAATGCACCTAACCTGCACATCTTTGGAGTGTGGGAGGAAACTGGAGCATCCACGGGAAACCCGCACATATACAGAGGAGAACGTGCAGACTCCACACAGGTGGTGACCTGAGGCCAGAACTGAACCCAGGTCCCTGGCGCTGTGAGGCAACAGTGCTAACTATTGTGCTACCATGCTGCCTATTTATCCTGTTCAACTTCTGACAGCCCTTCTTTACGGCAATATCTACATCATCCCCCCTCTTTGATGATGACGTAGAGTATTTCTAAATAACCACGTCCAAGTCTTCTGCCTTAATGCACTCATTCCTTTTTGGCCTCTTATGCTTTCCTCGGTCAACCACTTGGACGCATTTGTTAAAAAAAAAAAGCATCCTTGGTTTGCCCTTGACTTTACTGACCAACATTTTTCCACACCCTCTCTTCTACCCGGCATTCCAGTAAAGATCTTTAAACGGTCTCTCGGTAGGAGCGAACTTGAACGTTGGTGAAGGGAGACACGCGTACCCAAACATTTTCTGATTTGCACTCACTCGGACAAAGGCAAGAATGCTAAATGTCAAAGTGTGCACAATTTCATAGACAGGAGAAAAAGGTTGCTGACTGGTTGGCAAGTTTTGTTTTCATAGAATTCCCCACAGTGCAGAAGGAAGCTGTTCGGCCCATCGGGTCTGCACCAACTGCAATCCCACTCAGACCCTGCTTTGACAAAGGGTCAAGCTGGACTTGAGACCTCAGCTCTTTTCCCTCCTTACTGCCAGATCTGCTGGGATTTTCCAGCACACTCTCTTTACCTCCTCACATTTACCCTGATACCCTCTGACACTAGGGTTAATTTAGCATGGCCAGTCAACCTAACCTGCACATCCTTGGGCTGTGGGAGGAAACCTGAGCACCCGGTGGAACTGTACACAGATACGGGGAGAACGTACAGACTCCAAAGTGATCCAAGCTGGGAACTGAACCCAGGTCCCTGGCGCTGTGAAGCAGCAGTGCTAACCACTGTGCCGCGTTGCCATGCTTTCACCACTGGTCAAAGCATTACCATAGGCAATCTGAATCAACCGGCCAACCAATCAACATTCTTTCCTCTTGTAGTACAAATTATCGTTCTCTCTGAAATTTGGTATTTAGTTTCTCCTTTAAAGTTTATTTATTAACCACTGGTAGGTTTACATTCATTCTGCAAGGAAGTTACTGTGAAAATCCCCTAGTCGCCACACTCCAGTGTCTGTTTGGATTACACTGAGGGAGAATTCAGCATGGCAATCGTATTGTGCAAGGAAATCAGAGCATTCGGAGGAGACCCATTCAGATACGGGGACCACGTGCAAACGCCACATAGTCACCCAAACCTGGAATCGATCCCTGGCCCTGAGAGGTAGAAGGATTAACCATTCTGCCACTATGCCACTCTTGCTGTGTTTTTCTCCACTGCCTATTCTAATGGCAACGTTTGGCCAGAGTCAACTTGCTGACTAAGCACCAACCTTTCCTCTTGTCGTGCAAATTATCGCTCCCCCTGAAATTTGGTGTTCTTGTGTTTGTCCTGATGAGTGCAAGACACAAAGCTTCGATAACACATCTCTTTCTCTCTCTCTCTTTTTACCAAAATTTTGAACTAGATACACAGTAGCAGTGATTAGCACTGCTCCTTCAGAGCACCAGGAACCCAGGTTCGATTCGCAGCTTGGGTCACTGTCTGTGTGGAGCCTGCACATTCTCCCCATGTCTGCATGGGTTTTCTCTCAGTCTGAAACGTGCTGGTTAGGTGGATTGACCCGAAAGGCGCTGGAGTGTGGCGACTCGGGGGAATTTCACAGTAACTTTGTTGCAGTGTTAATGTAAGCCTGACTAATAAATAAACTTTAAATTTAACCGTTTTCTTTTTCAGACAGAAAAATATCATAAACGTCAGGAAGGAGTCAAAACACAGAGAGCTTGTGAATCTGATTTCCGGAATCATCTTTTGATAGGCGGATGAGGGTTCCTGGTGGATCAGTCGATGAGATTGCCCCTAAATCTCGATCAAGATGAGCAGCCAGGAACAACTATGATACAATCGACGGAGGTTTCATCATCCAAGTCTGAGCAAAGTAATCCATTGTCGGGAAACATTTCGAAACCAAAGCTGCACTGTTGTCATCTCTTCACTCCAACGTGCCCTTGAACTGATGTCTTTTGAATAAAATTGTTGAGGCGTTGACCAAGGTGTCCTGAAGCTGCTGCCCACCTCCTTACACTTACCTGGCCGTGGACAACAGCTTTGCAGGGGCAGCAGAACACCAACCTCCTCTGCAGGTACAGAGAGAGGGGAGGGCTGGGGCCTTACCTTATGAACACTCTGTGGATTCTCAAGCCAAGCAAAGTACATTTCCTCAACATAGTTCGAACTAGTCCCACTCAGAAAGGGCTCAGCAGCTACAGGCGCGGTGTAGAGGCGGCCGTGCTGAAACGTCCTAGACACTGCTGGCCCGTTGTGTGATAATTGTTTAACAGTCTGCGAGGCTGTCAACGGCCTCAACTTAGCGGCACAAGTCCTTAAGCGATGCATTTTTCACCTCGGGAGCTCACCACAGTGTCGCTGGAACCCAAAACAAGGTGGGGGGTGGGGGGAAGAAAACAAGAGGAGAATTAGCAATGCGGCAGAAATCTCAAAAAAAATAAACCAGGCCGACCGCCTTTCAAAAACTCTCTTTAGAGAACAAACCTGGAGCCAACAGCTTTTCCAGAAAAGGGCGAGCCTCTTTGAACCACGACAGCTGGAGAGAGGCAACTCACAGTGGACCATATGTCGGGAAGGAGTTGGGGAGGGACTGGACATGAAGAGGGGGCCAGGGGAGTGAGACTCACATTGGCAGCAGAGAGGAGAAAGCAAGCAGACAGGAAGGACTAACCTCTACTCTGTGAGCATGCAGGTGTTGTCTGAGGATGGTTCGAAATGAGCTGTGATTTCCCGCGCCCCCCTCCCCCTCCCCCTCTTGGCCAGTGCGGCCACATACAGAGAACCGGGGCAGAGTACGTCAAGCGACTGCAGGAGTCAGAGGGTGAGAAGGGGCAAGGTGAGAGAAGCACCGGCAACAGAACGTTCCCCAAACCGACGACGACGTGCTTCCGCTCGGTAACGATTGTGACGCCACAGATTCTACAATAGTGACCCACTGACAGTCTGGATTGCTGTTCGAACGAGCCCTTCAACAGAAACAGTGCGAATAGATCGCGAATCAGTCCCACCATCCTTACCTTGCGAAGCCAGGGCAGCAAGAGGGAGCGCCCAACGTCTCTCGGGGAGGCAGCCAATGCAGGAAGAAACTCTTAACCAAGCCAAGTGCAAGGTGGGTCACAAATCAACCAATTGGAGAGGTCTCAGCAGGGCCTTGCCCTGTCGCTGCATTTGGGAAGGGAACCTGGCCATTTCGACACCGTACAGGGCCAAAAACAAACATTGCAGTCCTGCTACGTTCCAGATTTGGGTTCCCGGATCCTGAGCAAGTTAATAACTTGGCCTCACGCACAGCCAGTGAATGGAACGTGGAGCAATATTTATTCTGGCAGGGTCCAGCGAGTGGCAAGGGTGGTACGATGGTATAGTGAATCACAGAATCCCTACAGTGCAGAAGGAGGCCATTCGGCCCATCGAGTCTGTACCGACCACAATTCTGACCCAGGCTCTCCCCACGTAACCCTTCACATCAACATTGCTGGTCTCCCTGACATTGGTGGTAATTTAGCAACGTCAATCCACCTAACCACATCATCAGTGGTTAACACTGCTGCCTCGCAGTGCCAGGGACGTGGCTTGGGCACTGTCTGTGTGGAACAAACAACAAAACAGCTCGGGAAACAGGCCCTTCGGCCCAACGAGCCCGCGCCGCCACTCCAGTGTTCCCACCTCTACCCGTGATCCCCGTCTGTGTTTATAGATCTATGGATTAAAAACCAAATTTGAGACAATTTAGGGAGAATTTGTTTTGCCAATTAGCCCAAGAGCACATCTTTGGAATGTGGGAGGAAACCGGAGCACCCGGAGAAAACCCACGCAAGCACTGGGAGAATGCGCAAACTCCTGCAGACACAGGCCCAAATCCATGTATCTGCACAGCACAGCGATAGTCACTGAGCTGTCGTGTTGCCCATCAAATGGTCCAGGTCAAGCGCATACTAACGACATGAGGAGTCTGCACGTTCTCCCCATGTCTGTGTGGGTTTCCTCCAGGTGCTCCAGTTTCATCCCACAATCTGAAAGCCCTGCTGGTTAGGTGCACTGGCTATGCTAAATTGTCCCTTCGCGTCAGGGGGACTAGCAGGACAAATATTGCAGGTTACAGGCAAAAGGACCCGGGTGGCATTGGGGGTCAGTGCATACTCGATGGGCTGAATGGCCTCCTTCTGCATTGTAGGGATTCTATAATCTTTCAATACTGCTTGCGGTCTCTCAAAAGTACCACGGGCAGAGAGCGTCAGGAGTTTAATTTCTGCAGAGTGATTCTAACTGGAATCCATACCGAGGGAGGAAGTGTTAGAGCTTCTAGGTAGCATTAAAACTGATAAATCTCCGGGGCCTGATGGCATTTATCCCAGGCTGCTTAGGGAGGTGCGAGGTGAAATTGTTGGGCCTCTGACGCAAATCTTTGTCTCTTCCTTGGACATAGGTGAGGTCCCAGAGGACTGGAGAATAGCTAATGTTGTACTGTTGTTTAAAAAGGGTAGTAGGGATAACCCTGGAAATTATAGGCCGGTGAGTTTGACGTCAGTGGTAGAGAAGCTGTTGGAGGGGATTCTTAGAGATAGGATGTATAGGCACTTAGAGCGTTGCGATCTGATTAGGGATACGCAGCATGGATTTGTTAAGGGGAGGTTGTGCCTTACAAATCTGGTAGAATTTTTTGAGGAGGTGACGAAAACAGTGGACGAAGGGCGAGCCGTTGATGTCGTCTATATGGATTTTAGTAAGGCGTTTGACAAAGTCCCTCATGGGAGGTTAGTTGAGAAGGTCAAGGCTAATGGGATACAAGGACAGGTAGCTAGACGGATAAGTAACTGGCTTGGTAATAGGAGACAGAGAGTAATAGTGGAAGGGTGTTTTTCTAGCTGGAGGTCGGTCACTAGTGGTGTGCCGCAGGGCTCGGTACTGGGACCTCTTCTATTTGTAATATATATAAATGACTTGGAAGAGGGAGTAAGTGGAGTGATCAGCAAGTTTGCAGACAATACAATGATGGCTGGACTTGAGGATAGTAAGGAGCATTGTCAGGCGATGTAGCAGGACATAGATAGGCTGGTAGCTTGGGCAGACAGATGGCAAATGGAATTCAATCCTGATAAACGTGAGGTGATGCATTTCGGGAGAAAGAATGTAGGGGGGAGATATATGATAAAGGGTAGACCTATTAAGAGTATAGAAACACAGAGGGACCTGGGGGTGCAGGTGAACAAGTCTCTGAAGGTAGCAGAGCAAGTTTTTAATCAGTTTTCTATTTCAATCAGAAGGTTGTGAAGAAAGCATATAGTATGCTAGCCTTTATAGGCAGGGGTATAGAGTACAAGAGCTGGCCTTTAATGTTGCATTGTTAGACCTCATTTGGAATATTGTGTCCAGTTCTGGTCGCCTTACTACCGGAAGGACGTGGAGACTCTAGAGAGAGTGCAGAGGAGGTTTACCAGGATGCTGCCTGGTATGGAAGGTCTGAGTTACAAGGAGAGATTAGGCAATTTGGGATTGTTTTCCTTAGAGAGACATAGACTTAGAGGAGATCTAATAGAGGTGTACAAGATTTTGAAGGGGATTGATAGAGTAAACAGGGTTAAGCTTTTTCCTAGGATGGACTCAAATAGCACGAGGGGTCACGGGCTTAGGGTGAGGGGGGTAAGGTATAATTTGGATGCTAGAGGGAGTTTTTTTTCACAGAGGGTGGGGGGGGGAATGGAATGCACTGCCAAGTAAAGTGGTGGAGGCAGGTACTCTGGAGTTATTTAAGAAATACTTAGATGGGCACATGAACAGAATGGGAATGGAGGGGTATAGAAAACTGATTTAAAATAGGGATCATGAGCCTTGGGAGTCCCTGGGAAGTGTGTAAATAGATGATGATATTGATGTACTTGTTTTCATCCTACAGGTGCTTTGGTTCACCTTGTTGTCTAACAAGGGGCATACACGCGATGGGTCGTGAGAGGACTGCTCTTGGATCTTTGTCGAGAGTATCCTAGTGCTTCACGTCGTTAGTGTACGCTTGACCTGGACCATTTGATGGGAAACACGACAGCTCAGTGACTATCGCTGTGCTGTGCAGATACATGGATTTGGGGCCTGTGCCTGTGGGAGTTTGTGCATTCTCCCCGTCTCACGTGGGTTTTCTCCGGGCGCTCCGGTTTCCTCCCACATCCCAAAGATGTGCTCTTAGGCTGATTGGCAAAACAAATTCTCCCTAAATTGTCTCATATTTGGTTTTTAATCCATAGATCTATAAACATGGACAGGGGTCGCGGGTAGAGGTGGGAACATCGGGGTGGAGGCGCGGGCTCGTTGGGCCGAAGGGCCTGTTTCCCGTGCTGTTTTGTTCTTTGTTCTTGAATATAAGCAGCCAATAAATGAAAATAGTAGACAGCTAGTAATTCCCCCTCCCCCTTGACTATACTAGTGGATCAAATTTACTCCCAATGGGCAGCAGAGATCACAAGCGAGGCTAAGGAGATGTTTGAAACAAAAAGCATCATTAAGCTGAGTCAGGGACTGTACTCTCTCTCTCTCTCTCTCCCCACCAGTACAACCCCAAAGCCAAAATGCAAGAGCAGGAACTGCGTTTAAAAAAAGGGAACTTTCTCACGGGATGTGAGTGTTGCTGGCTGGGACCAGAACTTGCTGCCTATCCCCCAAGTGCCTCTGGACAAGGTGATGGGTGAGCCGCCTTCTTGAGCCCACTGCCGTCTGTGTGGTGTAAGTGCACCCACAGTGCTGATAGGGAGGGAGATCCAGGATTGTTATTGGACAACAGTCAGTCCGTGTGGTGTAGGTACACCCACAGTGCTGATAGGGAGGGAGATCCAGGATTGTTATTGGACAACAGTCAGTCCGTGTGGTGTAGGTACACCCACAGTGCTGTTAGGGAGGGAGTTCCAGGATTGTTATTGGACATCAGTCAGTCCGTGTGGTGTAGGTACACCCACAGTGCTGTTAGGGAGGGAGTTCCAGGATTGTTATTGGACATCAGTCAGTCCGTGTGGTGTAGGTACACCCACAGTGCTGTTAGGGAGGGAGTTCCAGGATTGTTATTGGACATCAGTCAGTCCCGTGTGTGGTGTAGGTACACCCACAGTGCTGTTAGGGAGGGAGTTCCAGGATTGTTATTGGACATCAGTCAGTCCCTGGGTGTAGGTACACCAGTGCTGTTAGGGAGGAGTCGATGTTTGGACATCAGTCAGTCTGTGTGTAGGTACACCCACATCTGTTAGGGAGGGAGTTCCAGATTGTATGACATCAGCGTCGTGTGGTGTAGTACACCCGTGCGTTAGGAGGAGTCCAGGATTGTTTTGGATCAGTCAGTCCGTGGTGTAGGTACACCCACAGTGCTGTTGGGGGGGGGGGGGGCCAGGATTTTGACCCAGCGACAGTGAAGGAACGGCTGATATATTTCCAAGTCAGGATGGTGAGTGGCTCGGAGGGGAACCGGCAGGTGGTGGTGTTCCCCCATGTATCTGCTGCGCCCCTTGTCCTTCTAGATGGTGGAGGTTGTGGGTTTGGAAGGTGCTGTCTAAGGATGAGTTGCTGCAGTGCATCTTGTAGATGGTACACACTGCTGCTACTGAGCGTCGGTGGTGGAGGGAGTGAATGTTTGTGGATGGGGTGCCGATCGAGCGGGGCTGCTTTGTCCTGGATGGTGTTGAGCTTCTTGAGTGTTGTTGGGAGCTGCCCCCATCTAGGCAAGTGGGGAGTGTTCCATTACACTCCTGACTTGTGCCTTGTAGATGGTGGGACAGGCTTTGGGGGAGTCAGGAAGTGAGTTACTCTCTGCAGGATTCCCAGCCTCTGATCTGCTCTGGTGGCCACAGTATTGGTATGGCTAGGTCCAGCTCAGTTTCTGGTCAATGGAAACCCCCAGGATGTTGACAGTGGGGCAATTCAGTGATGGTAATATCATTGAATGCCAAGGAGCGATGGTTAGATCCTCTCTTGGAGGTGGTCATTGTCTGGCAGTTGTGTGCTGCGAATCTTAATTTGCGAGTCCATTATTCAAGGGCATTGAACTAAAGTGCTGGAGATAACAGATCAGAAAGAGATCCAACCTCATGATTCAGAGCATCAAAAGCATTGGATTTTACTGCTGCTGGCTGTAGCTTTTGTTGCTGCCTCTTTATGAAGACTCTGATGAAATTATAATACTGACAGACACTGTGCCATGTGCTACATATGTTTCTTTATTATTGCTGGGTCAAAATCCCAGAATTGAGACCCTAACAGCACTGTGGGTCTACCCAAACCACACGGACTGACTGATGTCCAATCACAATCCTGGCACTCACTCCCTAACAGCACTGTGGACGTACCTACACTACACAGACTGACTGATGTCCAATAACAATCCTGGAACTCCCTCCCTAACAGCACTGTGGGTGTACCTACACCACAGGGACTGCACTGGGTTCAGGATGGCAGCTCACCCACCACCACCTTCTCAAGGGGCAATTAGTTGGATTATAATTAATCCTAATTCAGGAATGGGCAATAAATGCTGGACCCGGCCAGCGATGCTGACATCCATGGGAGAATAATGTTTGGAACACATTGGGGGAAGTGATAATGTTCATGGTCAATGTTTTCTCAGAATTTAAAGTGTGCACAAAGTGTGTGCGTCTGTGGGAGTGGCAACCATTTTGCCATTTGAGGTAAAATTCAAACTCAGGTTCAATGGGATGGCACAGTGGTTAGCACTGCTGCCTCAGAGCGCCAGGGACCCAGGTTCAATTCCCAGCTTCGAGTCACTGTCTGTGTGGAGTTTGCACATTCCCCCCCGTCACAGTGTGGGCTGCCTCTGGTTTCCTCCCACAGTCCAAAAGATGGTGCTGGTTAGGTGCTAAATTCTCCCTCAGTGTACCCGAACAGGCACCAGAGCGTGACAACTCAGGCTCTTTCACAGGAACTTCATTGCCTACTTGTGACAGTAATAAATAACCTTTAATTGAGGAACATAAAAGGGCTTCGAATGCTTACTTGAACAGAAACAATCTACAGGGGGATGGGGAAAAGGTAAGGGAACGGGCATTAAGCCATGATGCCCGCCCAGAGAGACAGGGCAGTCATGATGGGCCAAAAGGCCTCCCCTTGCGCCTGAATAATGATTCTGATTTAATACGATTCAAATATCTTCGGTGTATCAGAAATCGCCACCCTGGTGCAACTGCTCTTCACAGAAAGCTTTCACATTGTACTTGTGAATGTATTTTGGAAAAGAAGCCAGGCTGTGATGGAATCACGTGAGGGAAATCACATCTCTGTCAGGCACTGTCTCTTATAGAAAAACACCAACTCATGCAGTTCACTATGGGGACAAGACAAGGAGCGAGAGATCGTGATTAAAGAGCAATTGCAACGTGCTGTCGATACCACAATGTGGATAGAAATCTATAGGCAAGAGGAGGCCATCTAGCCCATCAAGTCTGCACTGACAACAATCTCACCCCAGACCCTACCCCTGCAACCCCTCATATCTACCCCACTGATCCCAGGACTCTATGGGATAATTTAGCATAGCCAATTCCTCTAGCCTAGACATCTATGGACACTACGGGATAATTTAGCATGGCTAATCCCCCGACCAACATCTTCGGACACTAAGCGGCAATTTAGCATGGAAATTCCCACCTAACCTGCACATCTTTGGACTGATGCAAACTATTTTTGAAAAATACATGTGTTTTTAAAATCAGAAACATGACGGGTAGATGTGTGCAAGCGATTCTTCAGCCAAACTGCTTGCAAGTATGCAAAAGTACCCAGTGAGCATTCTGGATTTACCCTTTGCCAGTGCACAGCTCATGGACATATGGAGTGGTGCTTTTAAGGAGGGATTATTCTCTGTAGTATTTACAGCAGTCTGCTCACATCACTGTAGTTCACAGGGTTATTGCAGCACTAAGACAGGTCATTCGGTCCATACTGCCCTGAGTCCCCCCCCCCGCCTCCCCCACCAGCCCTGCACCTCCTTCCAAGTCAGTGAACAGTCCCAGTCCCCCTCGGCATGTTTCCATCGAACTGGTCTCCACCACATTTTTGGGCAATGCATTCCAGGGACAGCACGGTGCCACAGCGGTGAGCACTGTGCTCTCAGCACCACGGACCCCGGTTCAATTCTGGCCTCAGGTGAGTGTAGAGTTTGGCACGTTCTCCCCGTGACTGCGTGGATTTCCCCCCACAGTCCGAAAGACGGGCTGGTTAGGTGCTCAGTGTAACCCGAACAGGAGCTGGAGTGTGGTGACTAGGGGATTTTCACAGTAACTTCATTGCAGTGTTATGTAAGCCTACTCATGACACTAATAAGTAAAATCTGATGAATAAGCTGTAATTGAGGCATTCAAGAGGACATTGGATGCTTACTTGAATAGAAACAATGTGCCAATAATAAATAAACTTTAAACTTAGACTTTAACCACCCGCAGCGTGGAAAGGGCTTTCCTCCTATTGTTTTTGCAAGCGATATTAAAATTGTGCCCTCTCCTTCTCGGTGCCATGTTTACAGACTATTTCTTTTCTCAAAAGAGCGATAGGCTGACAGATTTGATTTGCACATATTGCACCATAATGTGCCCATTACTGGCTGGTTACAGATAAAGAAGAAACACGGTGCCTCAGCGGTCAGCACTGCTTCCTCACAGCTCAAGGGACCCGAGTTCAATTCCCGAGCCGGGTCACTACTTGTGTGGACTTTGCACCTTCTCCTGTGTCTACGTGGGTTTCCTCCGGGTGCTCCGGTTTCCACTCACAGTTCAAAGACGTGTAGGTTAGGTGTGTGTTATAACTTCTCCTTAATGTCAGGGGGACTAGCTAGGGTAAATGCATGGGATTATGGGGTTGGGGCCTGGATAGGATCGTGAGCAGCACAGGCTGGATAGGCCAAACAGCCTCCTTCTGCACTGTAGGTATTCTATGAAAAGCAATGAAGACACACCATGCAACCACCGAGGAACTGAGGAGTCCAAAGTTGCCCTCTTAAACGACATTAACACACCCCAGTGGGGCTCTCGGACCCCGCAGTGCGTCTGTTGGTGCGTAGCGTGCAAGACACCCCTTCTACAACGGTTCAACCCAAGTCACCCACTCTCACAGGTCACTGCCCCACGCAATCGAGAAACGGGGATCAAAGTTTCTCGGTCGAGTCCAAATCAGAGCTCAGTTAGCACAAGCCAACGAGTGCATTTGCTGAACCAGACCATTACTTCCCCATGGCTGGCCAGTGTTCCAACTGCAGTACAGCCTCGGCACCAAGAGGAATGAATTTGTCCCAGAGGGGGCGTCGATCACTGCTCTAGTGGATAAAAATAGACGCTTAATAAAAGGCTATGATTAAATAAAACCCTGCCGTTTGCAAGTGTTAATTTTTCTTTGCCAGCCTGTTCTTACTTACAATACAGAAAGGGCAGCATTTTTTTTTGTTTTTAGGAACTGGTGTACGGGATGTGGGTGTGGCTGGCTGGGCCCACCATTTATTGCCCATCCCAAAGCTGCTCCTTCAGAAGATGATGGCGAGCCTGTGAGCTGCCAGAGCAGGCCAGAGGCTGGGAATCCGAGAAGGCGAGAGAGTCTGGGAGAGCGAGGGGTGATCTTATTGAGGAAAACAAGATCCTGAGAGGGCGGATGCTGACAGGATGTGGGAGAGAGATTAGAGCAAGAGGGGCAGGGCACAGTTTAAAAATAATTAAAACGGGCATGAGGAGGAATTCTTTTCCTCAAGAGTCGTGAATCTTTGGAACTCTCCATAGAAAAGTTACAGCACAGGAAGTGGTTATTCGGCCCCTCTTGCGGACACCAGCCCAGGGATGCACATTGTAATCCTGCTTTCCTGCACTGGCCCCTAGCCCTGTATCTCTGTTTAGGATCTCTCTCTCCATTACCAATTCGGGCAGCGAATTCTGCACACCCACTGGCCTCTATGTTTAAAAAAAAAGGTTCTTCCTCATGTCCCCTCTAGTTCACAGTGGCACGATGGTTAGCACTGCTGTCTCTGTTCGATTCCCAGCTAGAGTCACTGTCTGTGTGGAATCTCCCCGTGGGTTTCCTCCGGGTGCACCGGTTTCCTCCCACAATCCGAAAAACGCGCTGGTTAGGTGCTAAATTCTCCCCCAAACAGGAGATTTTCGACCTGGAGATTTTCATAGTAACAGCATAGAATCATAGAACCCTACAGTGCAGAAAGAGGCCATTTGGCCCATCAAGTCTGCACCGACCACAATCCCACCCAGGCCCTATCCTCATATCTCTACATATTTTGCCCACTACTTCCTCTAACCTACGCATCTCAGTACACCGAGGGGCAATTTTTTTTTAGCACGGCCAATCAACCTAACTTGAACATCTTTGGAGGACGGGAGGAAACCGAAGCTCCCGGAGGAAACGCACACAGACAGGGGGAGAACGTGCAAACGCCACACTGACAGTGACCCAGGCCAGGAATCGAACCCGGGTCCCTGGAGCCGTGAACCAGCAGTGCTATCGAGGTGCCCTAAATTGCCGTGTTAAGTCTGCTCGTGACACTAATAAACTTCAGCTTTAAAAAAAAAAGAGATCACGCCAGAGCCTAACACAACTTTAGCTCCACAACGCGTACACCTTGCAACATTATCTATTTTTGGCTATAATGTAATTCTCCACCGTGTTTTAATAATACAGTCAGTGAGGGTGAGACTGCCTCACAAAGGGCATGCTTTCGGGAAAGCTTGAATAACAGCTTAGTCCAAACTGCACTCTTTCATGGGAGGATGCGGTTGGCTACACATTCTACGGCCGGGCTCATTCCAGTTGCCACTGCAAGTCCTCGGGGTTAAGGAGTGCGACGGAAGACGTCCTCTGCGTGTGTTGGAACAGCAGCTCTTGCAGTCGCCACTTTCAAAAATAAAAGCTCCACAATCCGCAGCCAGGCTCTGGAACCATCTCCGATGGCCGGCTTAGAAGCCAATGACAGAATGGGCCGCCACACGCTGCCAGAAGGCCGAGCTGGCAGATCTGATTGTCCTCTCTGAAATGCTGACTTGTACTGCCTGGTATTCATCACGAGTCATCAGGTTATCCTTGTCCCAGGCAGGAGTCTCTGCCAGCAATTCAAAATAAGGTCAAGGACTTAGCGGCAACGGCTGGCTAGGTCTAATTCCCTCTCCAACCTCCCGCTCCCAACCCTCCCCCACCCCTCCAGAGTCTGCCAGCAAGTACCATTGCCCCTGCCTCACCTGATCGGATTCCAGAGATCTGCACTGCCCTGTCCGGGCTGAGTTGGGAAATATACTCCCACTCCGCCGGCTCCTACACAAGGTCACTAGCTCCAACGATACACTCAAAGACGCAAGTAACACTGGCCTCCCTAGTGGCTCACTGTGAAAGGTGAAGGGCAGTGCTGCCGTGGAATGAGAAGAAACAGGATGCCCTATTGTTTTAGTCAGGGGAGGAAAGCTATTCAGGGCCTAAAGCTCAGGAGAGACTGGGCGGTGCTGCAGGCGTGAGAAAGTCCTCCTCTTGTCTGAATTCAGGGGAATAACTCCTCGAACAGATGTAACGCTTGCAGATGAGGGTTCGATTCCCGTCTTGGGTCACTGTCTGCCGAGTTTGCACATTCTGCCCACATCTGTGTGGGTTTCCTCCCACACTCTGAAAGATGTGCAGGTTAGGGGGATTGGTCATGCTACATTGCCCCTTAGTTAGGGTGAATGCATGAAGTTATGGGGCTAGGGCCTGGGTGAGGTTGTTGGTGCAGACTCAATGGGCCGAATGACCTCCTGCAATGTAGAGATTCTAGGATCCAAAGAACAAATCAAACTTGTCAAAAGATTAGACGTGTTTCTATGGTCTTGACTGATATCGCGTTTTCATTTGTATTGCGTTGTGGGTGTCACTGGCCAGGCCCAACATTTATTGTCTGTCCTTAATTGCCGCTTGGGAAGGTGCTGGGTGAGTCATCTTATTTATTTATTAATGTCACAAATAGCCTACGTTAACACTACAATGAAGTTAGTGAAAATTCAGTCTTCTTGAACCACTGTAGTCTGTGGTGTAGGTACACCCACAGTGCTGTTAGGGAGGGAGTTCCAGGATTTTGACCCAGTGACAGTGAAGGAACGGCTGATATATTTCCAAGTCAGGATGGTGAGGGGCTCGGAGGGGAACTTGCAGGTGATGGTGTTCCCCATGTGTCTGCTGCCCCTGTCCTTCTAGATGGTAGTGGTTGTGGGTTTGGAAGGTGCTGTCTAAGGATGAGTTGTTGCAGTGCATCTTGTAGATGGTACACACTGCTGCTACTGAGCGTCGGTGGTGGAGGGAGTGAATGTTTGTGGATGGGGTGCCGATCGAACGGGGCCGCTTTGTCCTGGATGGTGTCGAACTTCTTGAGTTTTGTTGGAGCTGCACCCATCCAGGCAAATGGGGAGTATTCCATCACACTCCTGACTTGTGCCTTGTAGATGGTGGACAGGCTTTGGGGGAATCAGGAGGTGAGTTACTCTCCGCAGGATTCCTCTGACCTGCTCTGATAGCCACAGTATTTATATGGCTGGGTCCAGCTCAGTTTCTGGTCAATGGTAACCCCCAGGACGTTGACAGTGCTGAATTCAGCAACAGGAGAACATCAAAGTAATATGGTTAGACTCGATGCTCTAAATTTATTTTATAAACAATGGATTCGACCTTCCAGAGGTCCAATCAATTTAACGAGGACTATGGGGAGAGGTTGAGTAAACTGGGTTTGTTTTCAGTGGAAAGACGGAGGCTGAAGGGAGACCTGATAGAGCTCTACAAAATTATGAGAGACAGAGACAGGGTGAATAGTCACAGGGTTTTTCCCCAGGATGGAAAGTTCAATTACAAGGGGATACAGTTTGAAGGCGAAAGTTTAAGGAAGATGTACAGGGGATGTTTTTCCACGCAAAGAGTGAGTGAGTGACCGGAACACGCTACCAGAGGAAGCAGGCACACTTGCAACATTCAAGAGGCATCTGGATGGGTACGTGAATAGGGAGGGAATAGAGGGATACAAACCAAGTAAGGGTTTGCTTTTAATAGTTTTGTTAGGGCATAAAGAGTGGCACACACGGGCTGAAGAGCCTCTTCCTGTGCTGTATTTTTCCTTTTTTCTTAATGTGTTGAACTGCTAAACCTCAACCTTGTGTCTGAAGGCTGAAATAAACAAAATCTAGGGAGGAACACCAGAGTCCAAAGGCTGAGAGCTCACGGGCGATGCTCAGATCAACCCTCAGAGCCCAGGGTCGCAGAGTAAGTGAATACCATTCTTTTGCAGCCTTTCAGCAAACTCCTGAGGCATCACTGCAGAGATAGCTCATCATGATATCAAATTACTATCAAGCGTACCATAGGGCAAGGCTCAAAAACAAATAACCTCTGTCTGGGTGTGCAATCAGCAACACATTAGTCAGGATGGGATTTATTGTTAGGGGGCAATGTACTGTGTTCTCTCCCTCTCTCACACACACACACGCACACTTGTACAGAGCTGACAACTCCTTATCGATCAGGACAGAGAGCAGGTATTGCGAAACTACGAGTTACTTTCCGAAGTTTAATCAGCGGTGTTGTTGAAGAAGAACAAATTGAAACTTGGACCAGATACAGTAGAATACCGGGCTGGGGTTAAAGTTTCGCCAACTTGCTCAGGAGCTTGTCTCTCCCCCACTCCGCAGATACTTGCTTCACCTCTGTGATCGCAAGAAGCACAGGCCAGCTTGCAGCTTGTGTTCCATTACTGTGAACTGGTGCCTCAAGGGTTTCAGTCCTTGGCTGGAATCCATAGGTTGTGCAAAAAGACAGCGCGCACACACATACATCCTCGTCACAAGGCGTGAGTCTTTTGCATTTCCTGTGTGTCACAAGAGACTCACCCACCTTGGCTTTTATCCGTTCCTTATTCCATGGCGTAAGGAATCATAGAATCCTACAGCGCCAAAGGAGGCACCTACAACAATCTCACCCAGACTCTATCCCCATAACTCCATGCATTTATTCTAGCTAGTCCCCCTGATACTTAAGGAGAATATAGCATAGCCAACCCTCCTAACCCACACACTAAGGGGCAACATAGCATGGCCAATCTACCTAACAGCTTTGGATCATGGGAGGAAACTGGAGCACCCGGAGGTAACCCATGCAGATGGTAGGGGAATGTGTAGACTCCACACAGAAGTGACCCGAGGCCGGAATCAAACGAGGTGCTGAGAGACAACGGTACTAACCACTGTGCTACCCCTATTACTAAACCAGATGGGTTTTTCCGACTATGGTTTCATGGTCATCAGTAGATTCTTAATTCCAGATATTTTTAATTGAATTAAATTCCACCAGTAGCTGTGGTGGCGTTCGAACCCAGGTCTTCATAACATCAGCTGAGCTTCTGGAATAGCAGTCCAGCGATAATACCACTAGGCCATCACCTCTCCCCCCACGTCAATCAATGATTTCCCAGGCAAACTTTGTCACCATGGATCAAATTATTTCAGCATTTAGCAACGCCCCACCCAATATTTCTCCAGTATCACTGTCTACCTGCGTCCCAATAAATGTGCTTCAATGTCACATTGAAAGAGTGAGCTGTTCTTCCTGTTCATAGCCTGGCTCCAGTCTGTCCAACACGTCCCTATGTCAGAGGGGGGATCTTACAATCCGTTGTAACAACTTCCTGCAATGTTAGCCCAAAAAAAAACATGTTGCGCACCAATTGCTCTTGCTGGCTACAGCTGCCTGTCCGACCAACTTGCCAGCCTCCCCCACCCCACCCACAACCCTGATCGCACCGTCCTAAGCTTTTGGTAGGCGAGGAAAGCTCCTGCGGACATGCCACTTTCTCTTCATTTGCTTTAACCAACGCAATCTGTCATAGCAAGGCCTCCTCGGTACATGAGGCTAAACTGGGAATTCTCTTTCCCCTTCTGGACTGCCACAGAGTTCCACGACCCAAAAGCACACCCGTGGCTCTCAACCGCACTGTTCTCACACCTAGTACAACGAACACAATGTCCCCTTGGATATGACTGTGCGTTTAAAAAAAACTGTCCTTGGTACCAACACCAGGGGACATGACAGATTCCTAAAAACTAGAAGCTGTCAGTCATGTCAGAGAGAACGGATGGAAAGAAGCTGAATAGGCGTCGACTGAGAAGGAAAAGAAATCAACTCCTCTTCTTCTCTACACGTATGATAACTGGATCATTGATTCTGCATATGAGTATCTGAAAACACAGATCATGTTTTCCTTTCCTATGCCTTAGTTTAAAAAAAAAAGCCTGCTCCTTCATTCTGCATGCAATGCCATGGCAATGGTGATGCTGGGGCATAGAAACATAAAAGATAGAAGCAGGAGGAGGCCATTCAGCCCTTCGAGCCTGCTTTGCCATTCATCACTGATCGTCCAACTCAATAGCCTCATCCTGCTTTCTCCCCATAACCTTTGATCCCGTTCGCCCCAAGTGCTATATCCAGCCATCTCTTGAATACATTCAATGTTTTGGCATCAGCCACTATAAGAAGGGCCTTGCCGAATTGACAGGACGCCTCATCACCAGAGCATTCAAACAATCACCAAGACTCGCTTGGGTGCTGACAAGAAACTCCGTCTCTTTCGGATCACTCAAGCAGCAAGGTGACAGTGCTTGGCACTTTTGCCCCACAGCGTCAGGGACCCGGGTTCGATTCCCAACTTGGGTCAGTGTCTTTATGGAGTCTGCACGTTCTTCTTGTGGCTGCGTGGGTTTTCTCTGGGTGCTTCAGTTCCTCACACAATCCTAAGGTGTGTGGGTTAGGTGGATTGGCCATGCTAAATTGCCCCTTAGTGTCATGGGGCTAGCAGGGTAAACATGGAAGGTTACAGGAATGGGGCCTGGTGGGATTGTGGTTGGAGCAGACTTGATGGTCCAATTGACTTCCTTCTGCACTGATTCTATGATTCCAGTACAGGAGGGGGACACAGCATTGGAAAGCATCCTTTCAAAGAGAGGCAGCAGTTTTCATAAAGGTTCATCCTGAGCTCCGTGGGCTGGTTCCCAGGCTCGCACACCAAAATGGTGCTGGAGGATCCTTAACTCAGTGAAGGACGCTCTTTGCTCTGAAATTTGCTCGTCTTCTTCCACAGCAGAGCTGCCCTTGAATGAGGGTTCCAGGCTGGCACATCCCAAGCTGCAGGACTGACGAGGAATGCCCTAAAGCTAGGGAAAGGTCACAGTTTAAGAACCTCCCGAGATCCCTGGATCATGCGCAAAACCCCACGTACTGTAGGTTGGCATGAAATGCATATTGTAAACATGACCGGTTTGGCATGAGACACGTCATAGTACTGAAGGGAAGGGAGGAGATGGTCATGAATTCCTACTCTGCAGAAGGAGGCCATTCAGCCCATCAAGTCTGCACAGACCACAATCCCATCCAGGCCCTACATAACTCCTACTAATCCCCTGACACTAGAGTCAATTTGGCCTGGCCAATCAACGTAACCTGCACATCTTTGGACTGTTCTAGGAAACTGTAGTAGCCAGAGGAAACCCACAGGGACATGAGAAAAGATGCAGACCCCACTCAGATAGTGGCCCAAGGCCAGACTTGAAGCTGGGTCCCTAGCGCTGTGGGGCAGCAGTGCTAACTATAGTACCATTGTCCTGTAGTGGTAAAGTGACTTAACTGGTCATTAAGTTTAAGGTTTTTTTTTATGGTCAGAAATCGGCTTGCATTAACACTGCAATGAAGTTGCTGTGAAAATCCCCCAGTTGCTACATTCTGGCACTTGTTCGGGTTACACTGAGGGACAATTTAGCACCTAACCCGCACATCTTTTGGAGTGCGGGAGGAAACCGGAGCACCTGGAGGAAACAAACTCAGACACAGGGAGAATGTGCAAACTCCACACAGACAGTGATCTGTGTCCAGAATCAAACTCGGTCCCTGGAGCTGTCAGGACAGAGCTAGGCTAATGCTCAAGGGATATGGGTTCAAATCCCACTACGGCAACTGGTGTAAATTAAATTCAGCTACTAAATTGAAACTACAAAGCAAGTTTCAGCAATCGTGGCCACGATTGCTGGCATTGGTTGTTGTTTTTCTTAAAATTAAAAAAAAACCTGGTTCTCCAACATCATCAGAGAAACTTGCGACATATACTCCAAAAAAGTGCAGATTAATTTGCTATGCTGATGTTCCCCTTCGTGTCAGGAGGCTTGGCAGGGTAAATACGTGGGGAGAGGGGGGCACACGTGGATAGGGCCTGGACGGGATTGTTGTCGGTGGGCTTGATGGGCTGAATGGCCTCCTCCTACACTAAGGACTCTGCGAACCCAACCTTGCCCCATTCTCATGCAATCTTCATTTCCACCTTCATCCCCAGCCTCACCATTTTGAATCCCTTTCCCGCTCCAGGCCCCACACCAATGTGCAGCAAACCACTGAGGGTGCCAGAAATTTGGAATAAAAACAGAAAGTGCTGTGGCTGGGGGAGACAGGAGGAGGAGGAAGAGGAAGACACTCTGTTTGGAGCTTTCCCAGCCTTTTCTGTTTCTGAAAGATTGACTGTGAAGTGGTCTCATGAGGAAATCAGGTCAAGGTGGCAACATGATTGAGGTGGGGGAGGGTCTTCACAATGTGACAGGGCGGGGCAGGGAGGGAGTCCTACTATCACAAGTCGGTCGATATTAATATAATCTGTGGGAAGTGGGGGGGGGAGAACCAGAGCACCCGGAGGAAACCCATGCAGACACGGGGAAGGACGTGCAGATTCCGCACAGACACAGTGACCCAAGATCAGGAATCGACCGCAGGTCCTTGGCGCTGTGAGCCAGCAGTGCTAACTAATCACTGTGCCAGCCCAGAGTGTCGAAAGCTCGCGGATTTACGATCAAATAAATTGGTTGGATTTAAAATTGGTGTTGTAAAACTTTACTGAGTTTACCCCAGTCCAACGCCAGCATCTCTACATCCAGCCCAGAGGACCAAGGTAACGGGGTGGAAGGGAACTGGAGCAAACCCACGCAGACATGAGGAGAACGTGCAGACTCCGCACAGGCAGCGACCCAAGGCTGGGAACCGAACCCGGGTTCCTGGCGCTGTGAGGCAGCCGTGCTAACTAACCACCGTGCTGTAAGAAGTCTGACAAACGCCAGGTTTAAGTCCAACCAATTTTCGTGTTGCTCCGGAAGGACCCAGGCTAACGGAGCGGGAGGAAACCGGAGCGTGCGCGCGGCAGAAACCCACACAGACACTGGGAGACTGTGCAGTCTCTGCACAGACAGTGACTCGACGCCGGGAATCGAACCAGGGTCTCTGGCCCTGTGAGGCAAGCTGCGTTAACCACCGTGCCAGGACATCCAGCGTGCTGAAAGGGAGACTTGGCACTTTTGATGCAATGTCAAATTGGTATTGTGGTTGTTTCTTCCCGCCCCAATGTATTTTATGAACGATAGATTGTAATGTGAGGGCTGGGGGGGGGGAATTGTAATGTCAGTGAGGGTTTTAGCCAAGAGCAGTGTGTTGTTGGTCACTTTGTCTGGTCAAGTGAGACAGGGGTCAAGGGGTCAGACAGACCTTGGGCCATGTACTGCAGAGGAGGGAATGTCTGGAGGGGGAGATGTCTGATGTAGTCTTGCTTCAAGGAGAGTGGGGTTGAGGCCAGGCCGGGGTGTGGGTGAGGTGAGGGGTGGTGGTTGGGGTGTCGCCTGCCAGCCTCAGGCCGGGGTGACCTTGCGGTATCTCCTCCCTGAGGCCGGCCGGCCCGCTCGCTCAGCCTGGGCTCCAAAGCCGCCCGTCCCGTCCCGCCCCGCCCCGCCCCGCCGGCCCGCTCCCAAGCCAGCGCCGCCACCCCACTGGCTGCCCCGGCTGTCACTCGGGCTGATCGACGGGCCGGAGCCGCTCCCCATTGGCCCAGTCGCCCCGCCCTCAGTCCCCGCCCACCCGGCCCGCCCCTTTGTGGCCGCCCCGCAGCCAAGCTCGGCGCCCTGTTGGCTGCCCCGGCTACCCACTCCGACTTGACTGACAGGCCGGAGCCGCTCTCCATTGGCGCGTCGCCGCCGCCTACTCGGCGGACGCATTTCCGGCTAGGTAAGCACCACCCCCTTTCTCATCAGCCTGACCGCCGCCTCGACCCCAGCCTCCCCTCCCCCTTCAAACACACACAAACCCCCTCCCCATCTATCTGGACCCCACCCCACTGAGGAAAGGGGGAAGACTTTAAACACCCGAAGCACGAATACCTCAGACCAGTGGGCCAGCCTTACCGAGTGCGATGTCTCCCGCCCTTGCCTCCGTGAAGAAAAAGAATCCGCCCTGCCGACGGCGTCCCGCTTGATTCCTCCTTGCAGCCGGCACTAGCGACCAATGACATGGAAACCGGCGCGCGCCGGCGGAAGGCGGGGAGGGAGGGGGCGGAGCCGAGTTCTGACCCCGCCCACCGCGGCGACGTCGTGCAGTCGGCCGCCTTCCGAGCCTTGCGTCGTGACGTCAGCCTGCCCGGAGGCCGCCGACGTCAAAACGGAAGCTCCAGCGTCCTGACGTCACACTTCCCACCCCCCCCAGCGACATGACGTCACACAGGGACAGCAGGTGGAGCCAGGTGTGAGGAGATAAGGTGAGTCCAGGTGGCGATGGGGAGAGCTACTGGGGTACCTTTGCTGGGCTGGCATTGAGTGAACTGCTTTACTATTGCCAGATGTATAGAGAAAAACATTGTTTGATTTGATTTATTATCTTCACATTGGGGCGCAGCGGGCAGTGTTTGACGCGTTGGGGCGCAGCGGGCAGGAGTTTGAGGCGTTGGGGCGCAGCGGGCAGAGTTTGAGGCGTTGGGGCGCAGCGGGCAGAGTTTGAGCGGTGTTGGGCGCAGCGGGCAGAGTTGACGCGTTGGGGCGCAGCGGGCAGAGTTTGACGCGTTGGGGCGCAGCGGGCAGAGTTTGACGCGTTGGGGCGCAGCGGGCAGTGTTTGACGCGTTGGGGCGCAGCGGGCAGTGTTTGACGCGTTGGGGCGCAGCGGGCAGTGTTTGACGCGTTGGGGCGCAGCGGGCAGAGTTTGACGCGTTGGGGCGCAGCGGGCAGAGTTTGACGCGTTGGGGCGCAGCGGGCAGAGTTTGACGCGTTGGGGCGCAGCGGGCAGAGTTTGACGCGTTGGGGCGCAGCGGGCAGAGTTTGACGCGTTGGGGCGCAGCGGGCAGTGTTTGACGCGTTGGGGCGCAGCGGGCAGTGTTTGAGGCGTTGGGGCGCAGCGGGCAGTGTTTGACGCGTTGGGGCGCAGCGGGCAGTGTTTGACGCGTTGGGGCGCAGCGGGCAGTGTTTGACGCGTTGGGGCGCAGCGGGCAGAGTTTGACGCGTTGGGGCGCAGCGGGCAGAGTTTGACGCGTTGGGGCGCAGCGGGCAGTGTTTGACGCGTTGGGGCGCAGCGGGCAGGTTTGACGCGTTGGGGCGCAGCGGGCAGTGTTTGACGCGTTGGGGCGCAGCGGGCAGTGTTTGACGCGTTGGGGCGCAGCGGGCAGTGTTTGACGCGTTGGGGCGCAGCGGGCAGTGTTTGACGCGTTGGGGCGCAGCGGGCAGAGTTTGACGCTTGGGGCGCAGCGGGCAGAGTTTGAGCGTGGGGCGCAGCGGGCAGAGTTTGACGCGTTGGGGCGCAGCGGGCAGAGTTGACGCGTTGGGGCGCAGCGGGCAGAGTTTGAGGCGTTGGGGCGCAGCGGGCAGAGTTTGACGCGTTGGGGCGCAGCGGGCAGAGTTTGAGGCGTTGGGGCGCAGCGGGCAGAGTTTGACGCGTTGGGGCGCAGCGGGCAGAGTTTGACGCGTTGGGGCGCAGCGGGCAGAGTTTGAGGCGTTGGGGCGCAGCGGGCAGTGTTTGAGGCGTTGGGGCGCAGCGGGCAGAGTTTGAGGCGTTGGGGCGCAGCGGGCAGAGTTTGAGGCGTTGGGGCGCAGCGGGCAGTGTTTATTTTTATTGTTGTCACTTGTCTGGTATGGGCAGTCTTCCTTTACCTCCTAAGAAGGTGAGGTGTGTTGGTCTTTCTCAACTATCTGTAATCAACTATTTGGACAGGTAGGTATGGTGGACATGATAGTTTGAGCATGCAATTGGCACACTGACGCTCTCGGATTATATTGGCTGGGAGCTTGCTTTCTATACCTTGACAGCGTATTGAAGTGGACTCCTGCAGGGTCAATTCATTAGAACCTCTATGGTGCAGAAGGAGGCCATACATCCCGTTGAAGCCGCACTGACCACAAAATTACCCAGGTCCTGTCGCGGTAATGCCACACATTTACCCTGCTAATCCCCCTGACACTAAGGGCAATTTTTAGCATGACTAATCCACCTAATCTGCATATCTTTGGTGCATGGGAGGAAACCCATGCAGACACTGGGAGGATGTGCAGACTTCACATAGAGACCCAAGCCAAGAATCGAACCCAGGTCCCTGGTACTGTGAGGTAGTAGTGGGGGTTAGGGGAATTGGCAGTGCTAAATTGCCCTTAGTGTCAAAGATGTGTGGGTTAGGTGGATTAGCCATGCTAAATTGTCCCTTAATGCCCAAAGATATGCAGGTTAGGGGGATTGACCATGCTAAATTGCTCCTTCGTGTCCAAAGATGTGTAGGTTAAGGGGATTGACCATGCTAAATTGTTCTTTAGTGTCAAAAATGTGCAGGTTAGGGGTATTGGCTGTATTTAATAGATTCATAGTGCAGTCTCTGCACAGTCCCTATCCCCATATCCCTATTTATTTTACCCACTAATCCCTCTAACCTAAGCATCTCAGGATACTACGGGACAATTTTAGCATGGCTAATTAACCTAACTGGCACATTTTTGGACTGTGGGGGGAAATTGGAGCACCCAGAGGAAACCCACGCAGACACGAGGAGAATGTGTGAACTCCAAACAGACAGTGACTGAAGCCGGGAATCGAGCCCCGGTCCCTGGAGCTGTGAAGCAGCAGTGCTCACCACCCTGTTACCGTGCTGCCCCTCTTGCTATGAAGGCCAACATACCATTTGCCATCACACCCATGGTCTCCACTGCTCTCTGAGGGAGAGAATCCCACAGACTAATGACCTTCTGAGAGAAAAAAATTCTGCTCCTCTCAGTCTTTGGTGGAAGACCCCATATTTTGAAGCTGTGTCGTTTGTGTTTTAGTCTCATCCACAAGGAGAAATGTCCTGTCAGCATCCGCCCTGTCAAGGGTCACTGGGATCTTGTAGGTCTCAGTGCTGACATCTAATGGGTATGCAGGCCCAATCTGCTTAACCTTTCCTCTTAGGAAGGTTGGGATGGTAGCACAGTACTTGGCACTGTTGCCTCACAGTGCCAGGGGACCCGGGTTCAATTCCTGGCTTGAGTCAACGTCTGTGTGGAGTTTGAAAGCTCTCCCTGTGTCTGCATGGGTTTCCTCCAGGTGCTCCAGTTTTCTCCCACAGTCCAAAAGATGTACGAGTTAGGTGCTAAATTCTCCCTCAGTCTACCTGAACAGATGCCGTGTGGCAACCAGGAGATTTTAACAGCAACTTCATTGCAATGTTAACTCAACTTTACTTGTGACACTGATAAATAAACTTTAAAACCAAATTGTCCAGTAGTGTCCAATGTGTAGGTTTCCCCTTAATGTCCAAAGATGTGTAGGTTAGGTGGATTGGCCATACTAAATTGTCCCTTAGTGTCCAAAGATGTGCGGGCAAGGTGGATTACCCCTGTTAAATTGTCCCTTAGTGTCCAAAGATATGCAGAATTGGCCATGCTAAACTGGGCTTCACTGTCCAAAGATGTGCAGGTTAGAGGCTAAACTCTCCCTCAGTGTGTCTGAACAGGCGTTGGAGTGTGGCAACTAGGGGATTTTCACACTAACGTCATTGCCGTGTGAACGTAAGCCTAATTGTGACACTAGTAAATAACTAATCGATGTACAACTCCCAACAGCAGGCATGCGTAGTCTCAGTACAAAACACTGGGCCGTGTACCCGCTGATCACCAACCTGTGGTGAACTGCCACGTGAGAATTTGGAAGCATTCTGACCTCCAGATTCCCCCTCTGTTTGGTTACAGTATCCAATGATAAGGAGTAAGGGGAGGTGTTGGTTCTTTCCCTAGTGTGCGATTGGATGATGTGCAGGGGGTGGCATGGGTGTGAATGAGTTTCTGATTTGGGTCTGCTAGGTTCATCTCGGTTAACCTTTAACATTCAACTATCGATCAGTTGATTCTAACACTCGCCCTGATATCCTTGTGTGATGTAGAATTTATTTATCTATTGAGAGGACGGGTCAGTGTTCCCCATTTTAACTCTGATAGAAAATAAATCACAGAATTCCTACAGTGCAGAAGGAGATCATTTGGCCCATCGAGTTTGCATCAACAACAATTTAAGCCAGGCCCTATCCCCGTAACCCTGCATATTTATCCTGCTAATCCCCCTGACATTAAGGGGCAATTTAGCATGGCGAATTCACCTAACCTGCACATCTTTGGACACTAAGGGGCAACTTAGCATAGCCAATCCACCTAACCTACACATCTTTGGACACTAAGGGGCAATTTAGCATGGCCAATCCACCAAACTTACACATCTTTGGACACTAAGGGGCAATTTAGCATGGCCAATCCACCTAACCTACACATCTTTGGACACTAAGGGACAATTTAAAGAACAAACAAAGAACAAAGAACAAAACAGCACAGGAAACAGGCCCTTCGGCCCAACGAGCCTGCGCCGCCACCCAAATGTTCCCACCTCTATCCGTGATCCCTGTCCATGTTTATAGATCTATGGATTAAAAACCAAATATGAGACAATTTAGGGAGAATTTGTTTTGCCAGTCAGCCTAAGAGCACATCTTTGGGATGTGGGAGGAAACCGGAGCACCTGGAGAAAACCCACGCAAGCACAGGGAGAATGCGCAAACTCCCACAGACACAGGCCCAAATCCATGTATCTGCACAGCACAGAGATAGTCACTGAGCTGTCGTGTTGCCCATCAAATGGTCCAGGTCAAGCGTACACTAACGACGTGAAGCACTAGGATACTCTCAAAAAAAAATCCGAGAGCAGCCCCTAATCCTCCTCAACTTTGGACACGAAGGGTTAATTTAGCATGGCCAATCCACCTAACCTGCACATCTTTGGACACAACAGGCAATTTAGTATTGCCAATCTGCCTAATCTACACATTTTTGGGCATAAAAGGGCAACTTAACATTGCCAATCCCCCTAACCTGCACATCTTTGGACTTGCATCTGAATGTCTTGCATTGACACCACACCTTTGATTGTCATTTCAAAGTACTTCACAGACACTGCTCTTTGAAGTGTAGTAATTGTTATCAAGTACAAGTTGCAGCTGTTGGGTAGCACAGAGCAAGCTCCCACAAATTGTCTTTTTTGTTACTGATTTAGGCATCGCTGGCTAGGCCCAGCATTTGTTGTCCACCCCTAACTGCCTTCACGCTGTGGTACAGGCTGGTCACTGTGCTCCTCATCCTGACTTTGTCACAAACGTCCAGAGAAGTCTCGTACGGTTCTTCTGCGATTACAGACTGCACTGGGTTCTTCTGCTGACGTTCTGTACCTCCCACTTGAGGAGGACAGTCAGGCACTGGTGTGCAATTTTCCAGACCCTGCAGAGAATACCGTAACGTCGAGCCTTCTCCACGTTGGTGTCCCCTGGCGACGTATTTCTTCCGCCAGGTGCAGGGCCTGAATTATGGCGTGCAGCTCCTGTCTGTGAATAAAGAACGAAGGACAGTACAGATCAGGAGACAGGCCCTTCGGCCCTCCAAGCCTGCACCACTCATTGGCCCAACTAGACCATTCTTTTGTATCCCTCCATTCCCATTCTGCTCGTGTGACTATCCAGATAAGTCTTACATGATCCCAGCATGTCCGCCTCCACCACCCTACCTGGCAGCGCATTCCAGGCCCCCCACCACCCTCTGATATCTGAGTTAAACCATGCACCCCCACCTCACCTTGTGTTCGTCACCTCCGACCTGGGGAAAAGCTTCACCCTATCCATAGCCCCTCATAATTTTCATACACCTCTATTAGGTCTCCCCTCATTCTCCGTCTTTCCAGGGAGAAGAGCCCCAGTTTACCCAATCCCCCCTCTTAGCTAAGAACCACCATAACCAGGCAACACCCTGGTAAACCTTCTCTGTAGTCTCTCCCAAGCCTCCACATCCTTCTGAGGATCTGGGGACCCTTCGGACCCCTTGCAGCTGTTTCCAGGACCTTCTCACGGTCTGGAACACGGTCCCCCCCCACCGTCCCCGGTCAGTGGTAGTGGTCATTGTACGAGAGCCGCTGCTCAGGAATCCACTCCTCAAACCATATAACTTCAGGTGGCTGACAGAGAGGAGGGTCGGGGACGGGCTGGATGGCGGAGGAGGAGTGGGCTGGAGGAACCCTCATGAGCTGGCTGAGCGCGAGGTGGCTGTCCAGCATGAGGCCTAGGCCACCCAAGACCTGAGGGACGGTTGTGCTTGGACCTGAGGGCAACTGTGGAGCAGGTGAAACCGTGGGGTCCCAGCCGAGCGTTCCCCTGCTTGGATGGAATTTCACATTGGCCCCGAACCTCGACACCCCCTTCAGGGTCAGGCACCCCCACAGCTTGAGCCGCCTCGTGGAAATGCTCTCTGTGCCCTTTCCCACCTCACAAAGACATTTCCTATATGGACTGCCACCACACACCTTCTACCACCACGTTCTTGCCTGTTTCCCAGATGCACCTTGGCGGACTTTGGTGCCGCTGGGTAGTGGAGGTCCCGCTCTATGGAGGGATCTTCCCCCGCTATCTGGGGGGACTTGGGGTGGAGGGTGCTGCACACAGCAGTACCATACAACTATACGTTCTGCTGGTTCATGGGCTCCCCAGCGTGTCCTTTTTTGCACCCTTGTGGACCCTGTCTGTGTTATCGGCTGCACAAACTTTTCAGCTTCCTCAAAAAACATTTTTGTTAATGTTTTGTTTGCGTTTCAATCTCACGCTCCTGATCTATGGGTGTCCAGTGCAGAGGCGGGGTGAGTGCGACGAAGGAGGAGGACCTTCTTGTGAACCTGCTCCTGGGCCTGGCAAGGTGTGCTGTCTACAGGTCCAGGCTGTGGGTGATTGAGAGGGTCGTCCAACCCAACTCTCTGCCCCTCTACCGTGGCTATATTCGTGCGTGGGGGTGCCCCTGGAAAGGGAGCATGCGGTACCCGAGGGCGCAGTTGATGCCTTCTGTGCCCCTGGACACTGCGGGGACTGAGATGTATTATTGACCCCTTTAATCGCATTTTCATTTGCTGTTTTAAGTTTCCTTTTAGCTTTGCCTTTTGTATCGGGTGGTTCCCCCTCCTTTTAGAAAGCTGCCCTTTTTTTGAGTTGTCTCTAAGTTAAGTTGATTTTGTTTATTTGGATGGGCATAGAAAGATGTTCCTAGTTGCCCCTTGAAAAAGTGGTGGGTGAGCCGCCATCTTGAACCCACTACAGTCCGTGTGGTGTAGGTACACCCACAGTGCTGTTAGGGAGGGAGTTCCAGGATTGTTATTGGACATCAGTCAGTCCCCGTGTGGTGTAGGTACACCCACAGTGCTGTTAGGGAGGGAGTTCCAGGATTGTTGTTGGACGTCAGTCAGTCCCCGTGTGGTGTAGGTACACCCACAGTGCTGTTAGGGAGGGAGTTCCAGGATTGTTATTGGATATCAGTCAGTCCCCGTGTGGTGTAGGTACACCCACAGTGCTGTTAGGGAGGGAGTTCCAGGATTGTTATTGGACATCAGTCAGTCCGTGTGGTGTAGGTACATCCACAGTGCTGTTAGGGAGGGAGTTCCAGGATTGTTATTGGACATCAGTCAGTCCCTGTCATATAGGTACATCCACAGTGCTGTTAGGGAGGGAGCTCCAGGATTGTTATTGGACATCAGTAAGTCCGTGTGGTGTAGGTACACCCACAGTGCTGTTAGGGAGGGAGTTCCAGGATTGTTATTGGACATCAGTCAGTCCGTGTGGTGTAGGTACACCCACAGTGCTGTTAGGGAGGGAGTTCCAGGATTGTTATTGGACATCAGTCAGTCCGTGTGGTGTAGGTACACCCACAGTGCTGTTAGGGAGGGAGCTCCAGGATTGTTATTGGACATCAGTCAGTCCCTGTGTGGTGTAGGTACACCCACAGTGCTGTTAGGGAGGGAGTTCCAGGGTTGTTATTGGACATCAGTCAGTCCCTGTGGTGTAGGTGCACCCCCAGTGCTGTTGGGGAGGGAGTTCCAGCATTTTAACCCAGTGACACTGAAGGAATGGCTGATATATTTCCAAGTCAGGACAGTGAGTGGCTCGGAGAGGAACTTGCAGGTGGTGGTGTTCCCCCATGTATCTCCTTCCCTTGTCCTTCTAGATGGTAGCGGCCGTGGGTTTGGAAGGTGCTGTCTAAGGATGAGTTGCTGCAGTGTATCTTGCTGCTACTGAGCGTTGGTGGTGGAGGGAGTGAATGTTTCTGGATGGGGTGCCAATCAAGTGGGGCTGCTTTGTCCTGGATGGTGTCGAGCTTCTTGAGTATTGTTGGAACTGCTGCTGTGCATTGGTTGGGGGAGAGCTTGAATATTTGTGGTGATGGGATGAGCAGATAATGCATTTAGGTGGTGTTGACAGGGGTCTCTCACTACGCCAGTGACTGTATGGAGATTGCACATTCTTCCTGTGTCTGCGTGGGTTTCTTCCAGGTACTCTGGTTTCCTCCCACAATCCAAAGATGTGCAGGTGAAGTGGATTAGCCATGGCAAATTGCCCCTTAGTCTCAAAGATGTGCAGGTTAGGTGGATTGGCCATGCTAAATTGCCCCTTAGTCTCAAAGATGTGCAGGTTAGGTGGATTGGCCATGCTAAATTGCCCCTTAGTCTCAAAGATGTGCAGGTTAGGTGGATTGGCCATGTTAAATTGTCCCTTAGTGTCCAAAGATGTGCAGGTTTGGTGGATTGGCCATGCTAAATTATCCCTTTGTATCCAAAGATGTTCAGGTTAGGTGGATTGGCCATGCTAAATTGTCCGTTAGTGTCCAAAGGTGTGCCGGTTAGGTGGATTGGCCATGCTAAATTGCACCTTAGTGTCCAAAGATGTGTAGGTTATGTGAATTGGCCATGCTAAATTGTCCGTTAGTGTCTGGGGATTAGGAGGGTAAATATGAGGGATAGTGCCTGGGTGGTATTGTTGTTGGTGCAAACTCAATGGGCCAAATGGCCTCCCTCTGCACTGTATGAATTCTGTGATTCTACAAATATCGGCCCTTCTTCAAAATAGAGCCACAGGAATTTTTTCTTCATCCAATCGTGAGGACGGATGGGATCTCAGTTTAGGCTGACAATTCTGCACCCCCTCAGTACTGCGCTGGACTGTTAGCCTTGACATCTGCCCTCCAGCCCTGCAGCGAGCGGGTGGAGAATCGCGTGACTTCCAGGCGAGATTGCGAGCAACTGAGACACAGTGCTTAAAAAAAATAGAAACTGGAGAAGTTACTTGGTGGAATTTACCCTTATACGTTTGACGACCTCAAACCCGTTTGGGTGTGACGGTGGTTTTAAAGTTTTCCATCGCCTGCTAGGGCGAGAATTCCATCCGCAAACCCTGCCTGGGAAGAGTTACTGTGCAGAGAGCCTTTGACTTGGCAGCTGAGCCCAGTGCTGTCGGCACTTCCAGTGGGGAGAGATGGAATGGAGTGAGTCACGCTACACTGGGCTGGAAGTAATTAAGTCACTGGCACAGCCACCATGAGCTCCGTCTCCACAATTCAAGCACAAATTGGAAAAGATTTTAATTAACCAAGGGTATATATTCTTTCCCCTTTTCTGTGGGGATTAAGTTGTTGTTTCTATTTGTTAAGAATTCCACAGGAAGATTGCCGTGCTCTTTGTCCCCGGAGACTCCAGACCTGGCTTATGAAATGTAGGTGGCCTTTTTATAATGCCGTTTCCAGGGGAGGCGATGGCTGAATGGTATTATCGCCAGACTAATCCAGAAACTCAGCTAATGTTCTGGGCACCCAGGTTCGAATCCCACCACAGCAGATGGTGGAATTTGAATTCAATAAAAAATATCTGGTCTTAAGAGCCTACCAGGAAACCACTTCCAATTGTCGGAAGAACCCATCCGGTTCATCTTTAGGGAAGGAAATCTGCTGTCCTTACTTGGCCTGGCCTCCAGAGCTACAGCAATGTAGTTGACACTGAAGTGCCCTCCAAGGGCAACTAGGGATGGGCAATAAATGCTGGCCCGGCCAGCAACGCCCATGTCTCATGAATGAATAAAACAAATATATTAGTGTTTCTTCAGAGATAACGAGGCACTAAGCCTGTGATACTGCCAAGCAGTTCTTCTTGTTGGAGGGTCATAGTCAGACAAAGCTTCAGCCATATTAGAAGGCCACCTCCATTTTTAAAATCTCAGAAAGTAGCTACAAACAAATAAATGCATCTTATAAAAAAAAATCAGCAGTGTGAGGTCTTAGCCCCTTTTCACAGTGGAGATTTCTGGCAATGAATTCCCAGTGTCTTGCTCCTGAAAGCAGTGGGTTTCTGGCTTGTATCTGTAATTTCATAGAAAAAGGCTACACTTCCTTTGCCTGGAAGAAGACACTAGGCAGGTCCATAAAATCCCTGCCATGCAAAAAGAGGCCATTCAGCCCATTAATTCTGCATCAACCACAATCTCGTCCACGCCCTATCCCCATAACCCCGCATATTTACCCCGCTAATCTCGACTCTAGGGTCAGTTTAGCATGACGAATCCACCTAATCCGCACGTCTTTGGAGTGTGGAAGGAAACCCACGCAGACATGGGGGAGAATGTGCGGACTCCGCACAGGCAGCGACCCGAGGCCGGAATCGAACCCGGGACCTTGGCGCTGTGAGGCAGCAATGCTAACAAGTGTGCCACCATGCGGTCTTTGCCTTTGCTGACAGGATCCTTTCATCTTGTAGTTTCTGTCTCCCTGACTGAGCCGGGCTGAGGCTGGAGCTGTGAGTTGAGTAAGGTATTCCTCAGTGGTTTTGATCATGAAGTGTTCTCATTGTCCTCAGGAGCCCTATCGGCATTGAGACAATGGAATTTGAATCTCATCCATTATCTCCACAAAAGAATGTCCAAAAGATTGTTTACATTTTAAAGCCCAGCAGTTTCATGTTTCTCTCCAGATAAAGGGAAAAGGTCACCTAATCACCTGCCCCCGACTCCATTTTGTGTCAAGATAAATTGTCCATTTGCCACGCTGCTTTTTAAAAAGTGTCTACCTTTTTCATAACTCTGCAGGCATGATAAACTTTATTTGTTTCTGTTCCCCGGAAGCGCCTCGGGAGTTCTTGCTACGTGAGAGGCATTGTTTTAAAAAATACAAGTTTGTTTCCTCCATCTCACCTGCCTGTGTACATTGTAGAGTATCTGATGAAGTTCAATATGAATGTTGCGGCCTCTGAATCCAGTCTTTAAATCGACCACAATTTCATCCTTCGAGCAACCAGACCAAGTCTTTTAAACAGCTGTTTTAATGCAAGAACATACTCTACACTTGGGATTGTGGCACGGAAGTTAACACACTGTTGTCTCACAGCACCAGGGACCTGGGTTCAGTTTTGACCTCCGACGCTGTCTGTATGGAGTTTGCACATTTTTTTCCCCCATGCCTGCATGGGTTTCCTCCGGATGCTCTGGTTTCCTCCAAAGATGTCCTGGTCAGGTGGGCTGGCCATGCTAAATTGACTCTTAGTGTCAGGATTAGCAGGGCAAATGTGTGGGATTACAGGAGTAGGTCCTGGGTGGGATTGTAGTTGGTGGAGACTCGAGGGGCCGAATGGCCTCATTCTGCACTGTAGGGATTCTATGATCCTTCCTGATTTTTTTTTCCTGGCAAGGAAAATGTAGCCTTATATATATAACGAGGACGTTGGAGAGGTCACTGTTGGTCAAAATTTAGAAACACACAAACAGTTATAGTTTCAAATTGATTACAGGTAATTAGCAAATACCAATCAAAACACAGGAGTTTTCTCTATCCACTCACAGTTATTGATTAAGGTTACGTCATGCATGCATAAGGGTTATAATTGTCCATTTGTAACTTGTGCATGTTATGCCATCAACCAATGATAGCTCTGACCAATGGGTGTCAACTTCTCTTTCCATTGTTCTAATGGGCAAACATGAAGTGCAGCTGCACATGGTTCAGTTAAATGGTCCGTGACTCTTATCTGGTTCTGCTGTGGTTTTCACATGGAGCGTGGCTGAGAACAGCTTGCAGCTGATGAGATTCTAAAACTTGTGTGATTATTCACCCTTTCAGTACAGATCTTGCGCTAGTGATGGAGCTTCTTTCTTCTGGGGACCAGGGCTCCTTTCTTCCATTCATTTTTTTTTATTCATCTGGAGGACATGGGTATCGCTGGGCTGTGCCAGTATTTATTGCCCATCCCTAGTTGCCCTTGGAGGGCAGTTAAGAGTCAACCACATTGCTGTGGCTCTGGAGTCACATGTAGGCCAGACTGGGGTAAGGACAGACAATCGACAATGGTTCCGTGGTCATGGGTAGATTATTCTTAATTCCAGATTTTTTTTTTTATGAATTCAAATTCCATCATGTGCCGTGGTGGGATTCGAACCTGGGTCTCCAGAGCATTCACTGAGTTTCTGGATTAATAGTCTAGTGATAATACCACTAGGCCATCACCTTCCAAGATCTTATCCTTGGCCTCCACCTCAAGCCTCGACTATTGTGACTCGAATTTGCGGAATATTTAATCAGCTTCAACCCTCCGTCTATTCAGAGTCTGCATATTCTCCCCGTGTCTGTGTGGATTTCCACTGGGTGCTCTGGTTTTCTCCTACAATGCAAAGATGTGCGGGTTGGGTGGATTGGCCATGCTAAATTGCCTCTTAGTGTCCAAAGATGTACAGATTAGGTGGATTGGCCATGCTGAATTGCTTCTTAGCGCCCAAAGATGTGCGGGTTAGGTGGATTGGCCATGCTAAATTGCCCCTTAGCGTCCAAAGATGTGTGAGTTAGGTAGATTGGCCATGCTAAATTGCTCCTTAGCGTCCAAAGATGTGCGGGTCAGGTGGATTGGCCATGCCAAATTGCCCCTTAGTTTCCAGATATGTGTAGGTTAGGGAGATTGGCCATGCTAAATTGCCTCTTAGTGTCCAAAGATGTGTGGGTTAGGCGGCTTGGCCATGCTCAGTTGCCCCTTAGTGTCAGGGGGATTAGTGGGGTTACGGGAATAAGATTGTGGTGGGTGCAGGCTCGACGGGCCGAATGGCCTCTTTTTTTTTTGCACTGTAGGGATACCATGATTAACATTTACTGAGAACTTAAAACACCGATCACGCTATCCTGACTGATCCAGAAGGGTTAAGAGACAATGGCAGGAATTGACTAGAAGTGGAGCAAAGGGAAAGAGAGAGTGTGTTTGAAATGCAGGACTGGGTTTTCTGTAAGGCTGCCTCCAAAAAATCTGGCAGCGGTTAGAAAATATGTCAAACATTTTTTTTTGATGTAACCTCCCACTTTGTGCACTGCACAGATGACGGTGCATTGGATCAAATGAAAGAGTCCTCATTTTGCCTTTGATATTCTGCTCTTGATGCATTGTGTTTATAACCAGGACTTCATTTGTTGAAAAAAAAATCAAGTTAAAAGGGGCCTTTGTAGATTTTTTTTTGTTTAAATCACCTCAACAGTTATGGTTAACTTCCTGAGTGAACGCGACACATTTTCCAAAGCTCGAGTTTGAGGTTGTAAAAAAAAAATTCCAGAGCCAAAAGCTCCCGCCTAGCGCTTGCCAACTGTTCCAGCGGTTATCACTGCTGCCTCACAGCGCTAGGGATCCGGGTTCGATTCCGCCCTTGTGTGACTGTCTGTGTGGAATCTGCATGTTCTCCCCGTGTCTGTGTGGGTTTTCACCAGGTGCTCCGGTTTCCTCCCACAGTCTAAAAATGTGCAGTTCAGATGGATTGGCCATGCTAAATTGGCCCTTAGTGTACAAAGATGTGCAGGTTAGGGTGGATTGGCTATGCTAAATTGCCCCTTAGTGTACAAAGATGTGCAGGTTAGGTGGATTGGCCATGCTAAAATGTCCCATGATGTGATTAGATGGATTAGCCACGGGACATGTGTGGGATTAATGCCATGGGGCAGGGGATAGGGCCTGGGTGAGAAAGTCTGTCAGAGAGTCGGTGCAAAATCAATGGACTGAATGGCCTCCTTTTACACTGTCTATGCTATTCTCCATGAATCCAGTCTGCTCCAGAACAGGGCCAATCATCATCAAAGTGAACAGTGACACATGAACGGTTGTCTAACCAATCCTTAGGTTTTCACCCTGAGAGGTATGAGCATTGTCCAATTTTGTAGAAGCCTTTGTAAGTGCCACACGCAGGGTATTGGTACTCTTTCTTTGCTCCAGGTCCAAGCAGGTATCGGTCAGAGGAATGCTGAAGCCTTGGGATCGTTAAGAGGACGCGTGGAGGTTAGTCTCTTTACTCCACTGAAATTTCTTCCCTCCCCCTACCTGAAGGTGTCAATGGGATTCAAACCTAATGGCTTCGCCCAGACCACTTAAAAATAGGGGAAGGTCCCCCACTCCAAACTCAGGAATGGACTGAGATTAAGCCAGCCTGCGTACGACCTGTGTCCTTCGAACCCCCCACCCCTCCCACCCCCAGATTGACACCATCTGGCAGACTGCCTATTTCCACCTCCCTTGCCTCCACTCCTGGAAGCCTCTCTTACTAGCTTTGGCCTGACTAGTGACACACTTCTGGCTTGTCTCCCCATTCTATCCTTCAGAGCTCATCCAAAACTCAACTCATGACCAGTCACGTTGCCCCCCTCCCACCTCCTCCCCCACCCTCCTCCCCCCCCTCCCTCCCCCCCACCTCCCCAATGCTTGCAGACCTACACTGGCTCCAGGTCAAGAAACACTTTGACTTTTAAAAGTCTCACCCTTATTTTCGCCATCCTCACTGGTCTCATCTCTCTGCATCTCCTCCCTCCACCATATCTACGCTCCCCTAATTCCGGCCTCTTAGGCGACTTTGGTTTTAACTGTTCTCCCGTTGGCGGCTCTGTCTGGGTGGGGGATCCCCACCCTACCCTTTGGAATCCCCTTAAGACCCTTCTTAAAACCTACCCCATTGACTGAGCTTTTTTATTTGGCTGACCTGTTCTTGTGTGGTATGGTGGGTCAGTTTGTTTTGCAATAGTCTTGTAAAGCGTGCTGGGATGTTCACTCACGTTGACGGTGCTATATCAATGTAAGTTGTTGAGTCTGAGCCAACAGCCTAGCTGTTAAATAGCAGGCAACGTGGAGGTGTTCCACCCAAGCCTGCTTTTAAACTTTCGACCCACGATACAAAGGTAACTTGCAGCGGTGAGCGGGAAGAGACTGGCTGATTTTCCTCTTGTAGAGCATGGGCCTATTCAGAGATAAGCAACTCCTTATCTCTGTAACACCAGCTTGACTCATTTCAACCTCTGTCAAAGCCGAATTTGCTGATGTTTGAATACAAGCAGCGATGAAACAAGGTCCATTGTATTAATCAGTGGCAGGTTAGCAAGTGTTGCAAAGTTTCTATTTTGCAAAGTGTAAACAACGTGCCCCTATCTATATTAATGGGAATGAATAGAAATGGTCGAGAGCTTCAAATTTTTAGGTGTCCAGGTCACCAATAACCTGTCTTGGTTCCCCCCTTCATGCCAACACTACAGTTAAGAAAGCCCCCAACGCCTGTACTTTCTCAGGAAGCTAAGGAAATTCAGCATGTCAGCTACCACTCTCACCAATGTTTACAGATGCACTATAGAAATATCCTTTCTGATTATACCAAGCCGTGATACAGGCTCCTGCTCTGCCCAAGACCACAACGAACTAGAAAAGGTTGTGAATGTAGCCCAATCCATCACGCGAACCTCCCATCCATTGACTCTGTCCACGCTCCCCGCTGCATCGGCAAAGCAGCCAGTGTAATTAAGGATCCCACGCACCCCGGACACTCTCTCTTCCACTTTATTCCGTCGGGAAAGAGATACAAAAGTCTGAGGTCACGTACCAACCGACTCAAGAACAGCTTCTTCCCTGCTGCTGTCAGACTTTTGAATGGACCCTACCTCGCATTAAATTGATCTTTCTCTACATCCTGAGTATGACTATGACACTACATTCTGCACCCTCTTGCTTCCTTCTTTACGAGTGGTGTGTTCTGTCTGTATAGCGCGCCAGAAACAATACTTTTCACTGTACACAGGACAATAATGAATCAAATGTGTGCAGGAATTTTGGGTGTTTCTTTTGGATGTTAGTTCTCAGAAGGGGGCTTGATAACACAAGGTTAAGTTTGATCAGGATATTAACATGGGTGTTGCAGTGTCTCTCCCAATCAAATCCTGAACGCACGCAAATCTGCGTTCCAAACATTATTGGAACAGTTAAAAATAAAACATTAACAGTAGTTCATGAGCAGCTGACTGCAAAATAGGCACACGTGAACTAGGAATCTCTGCATGTCGCCCACACTCTATCAGCTTTGCCTGTCTCTCTGTCTTGGCAGCTGTGCCTGTTTTACTGTGAAGCATCTCCCGTCCCTTCAAAGGTTGTGCACGCGTGGGAGTACACCAGGATAACAGAATGATGCTTCTTACAAGACCCGTGTTCGCAAAGCTGCACGGCAGTAAAAATCAGGCAACCTGAGGAATCACTTTGGTTAGCACTGCTGACCCACAGCGCAAGAGACTCGGGTTCGATTCCAGCCTCAGGTCACTGTCTGCGTGGAGTCTGCACGTTCTCCTGCATCTGTGTAGATTCCTCTGGGTGCTCCGGTTTTTTACCGCAATCCAATGACGTGTAGGTTAGGTGGATTGGCCATGCTAAATTGCCCCTTCGTGTCCAAAGATATGCAAGTTAGATGGATTGGCTATACTTCATTTCCCTGAGTGTCCAAAGGTGTGCAGGTTAGGTGGATCGCTATACTAAATTGTCCCTTAGTGTCTAAAGTTGTGTAGGTTAGGTGGATTGGCCATGTTAAATTGCCCCTTAGTGTCCAAAGATGTGCAGGTTAAGTAGATTGGCCATGTTAAATTGCCCCTTAGTGTCCAATGACGTGTAGGTTAGGTGAATTGGCCATGCTAAATTGCCCCTTAGTGTCCAAAGATGTGTAGGTTAGGTGAATTGGCCATGCTAAATTGCCCCTTAGTGTCCAAAGATGTGTAGGCTTAGTGTGTTGGTTATGTTAAATGACACTTAGTGTCAGGATGATTAACAGGGTAAATATGTGGGATTTTGGGGATTGGACCTGGGTGGCATTTTTGTTGGCACAAACTCGATGGGCCGAATATCCTCCTCCTGCACTGCATAAAACGTGAATTCTACGTGAAGAAGCTCAGCACGCTCTGTCTTTATTGTCTGCCGTACCTTCGTGGTATATAACAGCGCAGTAAAGATCACAAATGTGGCAGTCCCTTCAAAGGTGGGAGTTTCCGAGCACAAACCAGACAGAAGTGTCTTTGATGGGTTGGGCTTGTCTGCAAGGAGGAGGTATCCGGGGCCAGGCTCTGCGTCGAGAACAAGCCTGACTGGAAGGCCCGAAACATCGACTCTTGTCCCTAGGCCTTAGGAGTTGGTGGAAGAGGGGATGGTGGCACTTCCTGTCGGCAGGTGTGGACTTACCCGGACAGCCAGCAGCTTGAGGCAAGAGGCATCAACGGCAAAAAAACACCAACCAACCAACACCACCACCAGCACATGGCATTTTGGGACAGAACCTGTGTCTTGAGGGTTGACATTTGCCTTGGTGAATGGAAGCTCCCTTTCCCCGCCTTTAAATGGACTTGCTTCCAATTAGAAGGATGTCAACAACAAGTTTATTTATTTATCAGTGTTGCAAGTAGGCTCACATTAACGTTTCAATGAAGCTACTGTGAAAATCCCATGATCGCTACTCCAGCACCTGTTTGGATACACCGAGGGAGAATTTAGCACCTAACCACCAAGGTCTGTCGGACTGTGGGAGGAAACCCACGCTGACGTGGGGAGAAGGTGCAGACTCTGCGCAGTGACCCCAAGCCAGGAATTGAACTCGGGTCCCTGGCGCTGTGAGACACCCAGTGCTAACGACAGTGCTACCCCAGGCATATCAGTGCACTGATTTAGAGGGGAAGGAAATCGGGTCTCGATATTTACCAGCATGCTATGGGGGGAGGGGGAAGGGGGGGCAGTGGGGGCAGAAGGGATGTTAATGTGAGTATAGTGGTTAGTATTCCCACCTGTCACATGAGAAACTGTGGTTCAATTCCCCGACGGGGAGCTGCCAAAGTTCCACGAATGCGTCCCCGCAGTGTCTGTTTATGGGGTGGCACAGTGGATTAGCACAACTGCCTCACGGCGCCAGGGACCCTGGGTTCGATTCCCAGCTCAGGTCACCGTCTGTGTGGAGCCTGCACATTCTCCTCGTGTCTGCATGGGTTTCCTACCTCAGTCCAAAAGATTAGGTGGATTGGCTTTGCTAAATTGTCCCTTAGTGTCAGGGAGGCTAGCTAAGGTAAATGCATGGGGTTACGGGGATAGGGCCCGGGTGGGATTGTGATTGGTGCAGATTCGATAGGCCGATTGGCCTCCTACTTTGAAGGATTCTTTAATTCTGTGGAACATGATTTGCAATATAGTTTGGGGACAATGTAAGGATGACACAGTGGTTAGCATTGCTACCTCACAGCACCAGGGACCCGGGTTCAATTGCTGGCTTGGATCACTGTCTGTGTGGAGTCTGCATGTTCTCCCCATGTCTGCGTGGGTTTCCTCCGGGTGCTCAGGTGTGCGGGTTAGGGAGATTGGCTATGCTAAATTACCCCTTAGTGTTAGGGGGACTGGCTAGGGTAAATGCATGGGGTTAAGGGGATAGGGCCCGGGTGAGATCGTGGTCGGTGCAGGCTCGATGGGCCGAATGGCCTCCTTCTGCACAATGGGGATTCTACAACGACCTGCGATAAGCGGCCAATCCTGTCTCTTCATACTGTCACCCGACCGGGTTCCAACTCCTCACAGGGGAGATCCTCCAGGTCGCTGTCTCACAGCTACAGGGCAAGAAGAAGTCTCACAACACCAGGGAAAAGTCCAACAGGTTTATTTGGGAGCAAAAGCCACGAGCTTTCGGGACTGGCCGTTCCCCACCTGGCCAAGGGGCAGCGCTCTGAAAGCTGGTGCCATTTGCTACCAGCAAATAAACCTGCTGGACTTTGGCCGGGTGTTGTGAGACTTCTTACTGTGTTTAGCCCAGTCCGACACCAGCATCTCAACAACGGAGCCCAGGGGCGACCAGCAGCCCATTGCCCGCTTGTCCTACCCCGGTTAGTCACTCAATTTTAGAAATGAGACAGGGCCCCATGACACCAGCACCAGCCTGGGCCTTGCCGGGGGCTGCTGCCATCTGCAGCGCTGCCCACACCACATTATAGTGGTTTCTGCAGTGGGATTTAGAGGTAAAACTCAGGTGCGGAGGCTCAAAAATGTGTTGATACAAACGGGGGGGGGAGGGAATATTCACCCACACCTCTTTGCCTCCTACACCGAGAAGGAGCTGCGAGGGTGACGGTTCACAAGATCCCTACAGCACAGAAGTAGGCCATTTGGCCTATCGAGCCTGCACCCCAACCACAATCCTGCCAGGGCCCTATCACCATAACCCTATGCATTTACTAGTCGCTAGTTCCCCCCCCCCACCCCCCCCAGCATGGTCAAGCCCCCTAACCCGCACATCTTTCGACTGTGGGAGGAAACCGGAGCACCCGGATAAAACCCATGGGAAGAATGTGCAGACTCCACACAGACCCAAGCCGGGAATCGCACCCGGGTTCCTGGGTGCTGCGAGGCAGCAGTGCTAACCACTCTGCCGCCCTGATTGACTTCGAGTCTGTCAGCTCTGTCTGTGCTGTAGGTCTGCAAAGGGATGTGGTCTAAGTGAGTGGGGGGTGAGGGTCTGGCAGATGGAGTACAGTGTCGGTAAATGTGAGGTCATCTGTTTTGATAGGAATATCAGCAAAATAAACTATTATTTAAATGATAAAAAAATTGCAGCATGCTGCTGTGCAGAGGGACCTGGGTGTCCTTGTGCAGGAATCTCAAGGAGTTGGTTTGCAGGTGCAGCAGGGAATGAAGAAGGCAAATGGAATTTTGTCCTTCGTTGCTCAAGAGGTGGAGTTTAAAAACAGTGAGGTTATGTTGCAGCCGTATAAGGTGCTGGTGAGGCCACACCCGGAGTTACTGTGTACAGTTTTGGTCTCCCTACTTGAGAAAGGATAGACTGGCACTGGAGGGGAGGGGGTGCAGAGGGGATTCACTAGGTTGATTCCAGAGTTGAGAGGGTTGGCTTATGAAAGAGAGACTGGGACTATACTCGTTGGAATTCAGAAGAATGAGGGGAAATCTTATAGAAACATAGAAGATTATGAAGGGAATAGATAAGATAGAAGCAGGGAAGTTGTTTCCACTGGTGGGTGAAACTAGATCTAGGGGGCACGGCCTCAAAATAAGGGGGAGCAGATTTGGGACTGAGTTGAGGAGGAACTTCTTCACGCAAAGGGTTGTGAATCTGAGGAATTCCCTGCCCAGTTGAGGCTCCCTCATTGAATGTTTTTAAGGCAAGGATAGATAGATTTTTGAACAGTAAAGGAACTAAGGGTTATGGTGAGCGGGGCGGGTAAGTGGAGCTGAGTCCATCGAAAGATCAGCCATGATCTTATAGAATGGCAGAGCAGGCTCGAGGGACTCCAAGTTCGTATGTTCTGATTTCCAAAGGCAGTAATAATAATAGGCAGGAGTCAGCGTCTTTGCCATTTAATCAGAGCAGCCAGAAACAAATTAACCCGCTGCAGTTTCTCCAACTCCACCCTGCCGTCTTTATTCAGACACAAACTCCACGATAACTCAGCAGCAGTTTCAGTTCTGGGACATGTCTGTCAAAAAGGGGAAAGCAGCTTGGAACTTGCTGAACCTGTTCCAATTTTTGCCTTTCCAGTGGCCACATCTCACGTGAAGGTGCCTGTGGTTTGCTTCAGTTAAAAGACTTCATTTTAACGTGTGTGCTCAATGTACCAGATCAAACCGTGACCTGATCACTAACACCTACTGTTGCCCAGCAGTACAGAACATGAGTGAGAGATGCTTTCTCAAAGCTTTTCATCTTGCACTGGCATTCTATGATTGAAATTTATAATTCTACGTGGCATCTTTATCAAGTGTAAACGAACCACGCTGTGAACTGGACCTGTTATCTTAAAATAGCTGTTAGTTTGGCCATTAGTGAACGGATATCGCTCCTTAGCAAAGGTAAATGAAGCATAGAATCCCTACAGTGAAGAAAGAGGCCATTTGGCCCATCAAATCTGCACCGACCACAATCCTACCCAGGCCCGACCCTACATATTTTACCCACTAATCTCTCTAACCCATGCAGCTCATAACACTAAAGGGGCAATTTTTTTTAGCACGGCCAATCAACCTTTCCTGCACACTCTTGGAGAGCGGGAGGAAACCGGAGCACCCGAAGGAACCCATGCAGACACTGGGAGAACGTGCAAACTCCACACAGACAGTGACCCAGTCTGGGAATTGAACCCAAGTCCCTGGAGCTGTGAAGCAGCAGTGCTAACCAGCGTGCCAAGTTATAAGTTATGCTCAGTTCCCAGCTTAGGTCATTGTCTGTGTAGAGTTTGCAGGTTCTCCCTGTGGGTTTCTTCAGGGTGCTCCAGTTTCCTCCCACAGTCCAAAGATGTGCGCGATAGATAGATTGGCCATGCTAAATTGTGCCTTAATGTCCAAAGATGTGCAGGTTAGGTGGATTGGCCATGCTAAATTGTCCCTTAGTATCCAAAGATGTGCAGGTTAGTAAGATTGGCCATGCTAAATTGCTCCTTCGTGTCCAAAGGTGTGCAGGATCGGGAGATTGGCCATGATAAATTGTCCCTTAGTGTCCAAAGATATTCACGTTAGGGGGATTGGCTATGGTAAATTGTCCCTTTCTGCCCAAAGATGTGGAATAGCCAAAGGGATATGCTATTTGATGCCATCAGGTGGGACACACATACCCATTGTCACCCCAGCACTGAAATTCACACCTAACATTGCTCGCTTCTGCAGCAGGCAGGATGTCTTAATGGACGGCTGGTGATGGATGTTAGGGGAACATAGCACCTGTACAGTCACTGCTTACTAGCAGCTTGGAATTTGGTTAAACCTGTTCCAATTTTTGCCTTTCCAGTGGCCACATTTCACATAAGGGACCTGTAAGACTTCATTTTAAGATATTTCTGACTACCGTGCCGAGCTTTCGTTTAACCTTGGCCACGTTTTGAAACTCAACTGGGAACGCTGGGATGAGTTTGGAAAGTTGACTATATTCTTTGAAAGTAATCCTGCAAAAGCAAGGCTCTCTTACAAGCCTAAACAGGAACTTTCACGGCTTCACAGCTGCCAATTGTTTATGAGAGTTAGGGACACGGTCTGCACCAGCTTTTTCAATAACATAGATTATGAACAACATATATTGTGCATTTCAGCGTGTGTTTTCGATTCAGAGTTCAGTGAGTATTCAAAATTAGCACAGGAGGCCAGTATTTAAAAAACCAGTTTGTCCCATTTTTCTTTTTTTTTATTTCTATAGTATTAATTGCAGGTTTCATTCAACAAAGAAAATCATTTAAAAAAAAAAATCGTACCAAGTGCTGCTGACGTCTATTCTGAGGAATGAATAGACATTACAAAGGGTTATGTATGAACGCTGGGGGTCATCCTCCTGCCAGTAGCTGCCCCCCATTTATAACGCGAGATGGAAGATTAGCTAATTTTCCTCCTGTCTTTCCTCAGGATCTGTCATTGCACCCAAACGTCCTAACCTGGGGCTTGAGATGTGAGCAGATCACACAGAGTTTAAAGTCTCGAGAGGCTGCGTTTTCCGCTGCCTTTGTCTGCTTGTCCTGGGGCTCTACGAAATCACCCAGTCAATCGGTTTATAAGTCAAAGTGTCACCGAGACTCAAAACATTGGCTCTATTCTCTCTCTGCAGGTGCTGTCGGACCTGCTGAGATTTTGCAGCGTTTTATGTTTTTTGTTTCAGATTCCAGCATCCGCCGTACTTTGCTTTCGATTTAACCGGTTTTTAGCTCGTTTGAACCAACAGTCCCGAAGTTTGATTAGGGCGATTCCTAGCGACGCCCTCATTACTGAAATCCTCTTTTTAACAAAAAAAGAGAGACAGAAGGTCTAATAAATCTCAATTAGTTCAAACACCTGTGATCGACCTGTGATTTTTTTAACTTGAACCGAGATTCCACTCTGTTTATCAAGGCGGCACAGAGGTGAGCATTGCTGCCTCACAGCGGCAGGAATCTGAGTTCAATTCCTGTCTCAGAAAGGAGGAATTTCTGTCTCTGATGGTGACACAGTTGTTTGCGCTGCTGCCTCTCAGCGCCAGCGACCCGGGGTTAAGTTGAGTCGCTGTCTGTACGCAGGTTCACTCTGTGTCTGTGTACGTTTCCTCCGGGTGATCCAGTTTCCTTCCACACTCCAAAGCTGTGTCGGGTTAGGGGGATTGGCCATGGTAAATTGCCCCTTAATGTCAGGAGGGATTAGCTGATTAAGTACCTGGGGTGGGGCTTCAGTGGGATTGTGGTTGGTGCAGGCTCGATGGGCTGAATGTGACACAGTTGTTTGTGCCCAATCAGAGACAGAAAATCCTCCTTTCTGCCGATCCCCTTACTGCCAGCTCGGACTCTGAGCTTGTCAGTCCTCATATCTAAGCTGAACTGGAACCCAAAGATACTTCTCCAGCCCAGACAACAGCATCTTATCAGAATCAGCTTCAGTTAACTGCATTAGTTTCCTTTGATTGACTTTAATGATTAAAAGGAAAAGGATGTGTTTTACGTTGGATATTTTGCTCTGATTGCACTTGCCTGGTTCTATTTGTTTCCATGATACAGTAGCTAATCCCACCCTGCAGTTACAATGAGCCTCAGCCTTTATCTCTCTCTCTCTTTGCGCACCGCCAATTTCCCCTCAGCAGGGCCTGCCCCTCCCCTCCCCCTCTATTCTCATTGGCGGACGAGTGAGGGGATGGTGCTAGCCCATTGGCTACGAGGTTGGGGGGGAGGAGGTTGGGCTCAGTGACCCACCTCCCTCAGTAAATCTCGGGAGTTGTATCCTTTTCTCCAGCAATATGACATTGCTGCTTTAGGAGGCATCTGGATGGATACATGAATAGGGAGGGAATAGAGGGATATGGACAGTGTTAGTTGGAGCGTTATGATCAGCACAGTCTTGCAAGGCTGAAAGGCCTGTTCCTGTCCTGCTGTACTTTTCTTTGTTCCTTTGAAAACTTGGCATTCTCGCATCTGTCATGATGAGTGCAAGACGAAAAACTTTGACAGCACGTATCTTTATTCAGCAACCAATCCCCAGACACTTTAGTGATGAGAAAGGGGAATTTCCTTCAAGGCTCGAAAGTCTAGTTGAGATGAAAGGACAACACCTGTGGGCACCCTTAACCGGAGTTGTGCCCATTTCCCTCTCCCGTCAGAGCCTTCCTTTGCAGTGGGGAACATTTCTGTGACTGTCCCAGAGCACCAGTGACAATTGCGTCCCTTGTTAGGACGCAGAGAATGTGCAGGAACTCTGGATTAATCCTTTAGCAGACTGAAAAAGGTGCCAGACCAGGGTGAGGGTCTAACCCAGAGTGAGTCTGCAGGATAGATCGATAACAATGCCTGAATTATCGAGAATATATTTGACTGCCGTCTCTCTCTCTCTCTCCCCTGCCTTCCGTGGAACGGCCGAACCCCGAGCTCGGCATCACCGCGTTGCTGCAGTGGGGGTTTACCTCATTCTCTCCCCCTCGGTGGCATCGGGAACGCTGGGACTCAGGCATTCACTCAGCTCCCCTGCAGCTGGCACCACTGACATTGACTTCCAGCCTCCGACCCGCTCCGCCACCACATTCCTGAGTCCGAAGTCTTGCCTCAGTCAGACTCCCAGCCCTCTGTCGGAGGCGGGTCACCAGTGCAAAGCCTGAAAGTAGAAGGGTTGAATTTTAATTCAAACGGATTGTAAAATGCAGCGGCAGCTGGAAATCTGAAACCGCTCAAGTGGCTCAGTCAGCATCTGCAAAATGGCAGAGTGGCCACTCCCGCCAAGAAGAGGGACAGAGTCCCCACCCCCCACCATGAAAGGAGGGACAGCATCACCCCCTACAGTGCGAGACTTGTTGTCCCAATTGGACTGTACTATAGAACAGATAATGATAGAATTATAGAATCCCTACAATGCAGAAGAGACCATTCAGCCCATCGAGGCTGCACCAACCAAAATCCCACCCAGGCTCAATTCCTGCAATACTTACCCTGCTAATCGAGAGTAGGTTATATTTGCCATCGTCACCAGGGCCACAGAGTGGTTCAGAGATTTAATCGATGGAGGAAGCTCTGATCATTACAATCCCTGCAGTGCAGAGGGAGGCCATTCGACCCACTGAATTTGCACTGATCACAATCGCACCCAGGCCTATCCGTGTAACTCCACGTATTTACTCTACTAAACCCCACAACGCTAAGGGGCAATTTAGCACGGCCAGTCCACTTGACCCACACATCTGTGGACTGTGGGAGGAACCCAGAGAAAACCCATGCAGATACAGGGAGAATGTGTAGACTCCGCACAGACAGCAACCCAAGACGGGAATTGAACCTGGATCCCTGGTAGCAGTACTAATCACTGTGCCACTATCAGAGACAGGATGTCCTTCTTTCTGCCGATCCCCTTACTGCCAGTTCGGACTCTGAGCTTGTCACTCTAAGCTGAACTGGAACCCAAAGATACTTTGTCCGCCCAGACAACTGTGTCTTATCAGAGTCAGCTTTAGTTAATTGCTTTCATTTCCTTCGATTGCCTTATGATTAAAAGGAAAAGGACATGTTTTATGTTGGATGTTTTGCTCTGACTGCACTTGCCTGGTCTTATTTGTCTACACTGTACAGTTAATAGAGTAGCTAATCCCACCCCACGGTTATAATGAACCTCAGCCTTTATTTCTCTCTCTCTTTGCGCAGCCGCCATTTCCCCTCAGCAGACCCTGGCCCTGCGGCCCCTGCCTTTTCTCATTGGCAGATGAGTAAGGGATGGCGCTAGCCCATTGGCGACGAGGTCGGGGGGGCTCAGGAGTTGAATCCTGTTCTCAAGCAGTATAAAGTTGCTTCTTTCAGAGGCAGCCGGATGGATGCATGAATAGGGAAGTACTAAGAGGATATGGACCGAGTAAAGGCACAAGGATATTTTTGTAGTTTAGTTAAAAGTTATGATCGACACGCACTTGCAGGGCTGAAGGACCTCTTCTTGTCCTGCTGTACTTTTCTTTGTTCCTTTGAAAATTTGGCATTCTCACATCTGTCATGATGAGTGCAAGTTCAAAAACTTTGACAGCACGTACCTTTATTCAGCAACCAATCCCCAGACTCTTTAGTGATGAGGAAAGGATGTAGTGGATAATTTCCCCTCAAGCCTAGAAGGTTTGGTTGAAATAAAAGAACAACGTGGAAGAACTTCCTTTCCGGTGGGAACACTCCTGTGACTGTACCAGAGGACCCGTGACAATTGTGTTCCTTATTAGGGCACAGAGAATGTGCGGGAACTCTGGATTATTCCTTTAGCAGACTGAATAAGGTGCCAGACCAGGGTGAGGGTCTAACCCAGACTGAGTCTGCAGAGTAGATCGATAACACTGCCTGAATTATCGGGAATATATTTGATTGCCGTCTCTCTCCCCTGCCTTCAGGGGTGTTGCCGAATCTCGAGCTTGGCATCACTGCATTGCTGCAGACGGGTTTACCTCATTCTCTTCTCCTCAATGGCATCGGGAACACTAGGATTTAGGCCTTCGCGCAGCTTTCCTGCAGCTGGCACCAGACTTCCAGCCTCTCTCTTGTTCCGTCACCATATTGAAGTCTTGTATGAATCAGACTCCCAGTCCTCTGTCAGAGGCTGGACGCAAGCACAAAGCCTGAAAGCAAAAGAGTTAAATTTTAATTCGAACAGATTGTAGCACATGGCAGTAGCTGTGAGAGAGAGAGAGAGAGCACAAATTGGTGCTGCAACAATAATCTCTCCCTCAACGTCAACAAAACGAAGGAGACTGTCATCGACTTCAGGAAGCATTGTGGAAAACGTGCCCCTGTCTACATCAATGTGGCAAAGTAGAAATGGTCAAGAGCTTCAAGGATCCAGATATCCAGATCACCAACAACCTGTCCTGATTTCTCCATGCTGATGCCATAGCTTAAAAAGCCCACCAACATCTCTACTTTCTCAGGAGACTAAGAAAATTTGGTGTGTCCACTATGACTCCCACCAACTATTACAGATGTACTGTAGAGAGCATTCTTTCCAGATGTATCACAGCTTGGTATGGCTCCTGCTCTAACCAAGACCACAAGAAAATACCAAGGATTGCAAATATAGCCCAGTGCATCACACAAACCAATCTCCCATCCATCGACTCCGTCTACATTTCTGACTGCCTCAGAAAAGCAAGGACCTCACGCACCCGAGACATTCTCTCTTCTACCTTCTTCCATCCGGAAAATGATACAAAAGTCTGAGGTCACGTACCAACCAACTCAAAAACAGCTTCTTCCCTGCTGCCATCAGTTGTTCGAATGGACTTACTTTATGTTAAGTTGATGTTTATCTACACTCTAGTTACGATACTATATTCTGCACTCTCTCCTTTTCTTCTCTATGAATGGTATGCTTTGTCTGCATAGAGCGCAAGAAGCAATATTTTTTACTGTATCCCAGTACGTGACAATAATAAATCAAACAATACTTTTCACTGTATCCCAATACACGTGACAATAATAAATCAAACAATACTTTTCACTGTATCCCAATACATGTGACAATAATAAATCAAACAATACTTTTCACTGTATCCCAATACACGTGACAATAATAAATCAAACAATACTTTTCACTGTATCCCAATACACGTGACAATAATAAATCAAACAATACTTTTCACTGTATCCCAGTACACGTGACAATAATAAATCAAACAATACTTTTCACTGTGTCCCAATACATGTGACAACAATAAATCAAACAATACTTTTCACTGTGTCCCAATACATAACAATAAATCAAACAATACTTTTCACTGTATCCCAATACATGTGACAACAATAAATCAAACAATACTTTTCACTGTGTCCCAATACATAACAATAAATCAAACAATACTTTTCACTGTATCCCAATACGTGTGACAATAATAAATCAAACAATACTTTTCACTGTGTCCCAATACGTGACAAAACAAATCAAACAATACTTTTCACTGTGTCCCAATACATAACAATAAATCAAACAATACTTTTCACTGTATCCCAGTACACGTGACAACAATAAATCAAACAATACTTTTCACTGTATCCCAGTAAATGGGACAATTATAAATCAAATCAAAATGATCCCCTCTTTATTGCAGCCATTTTTAGTTATCAGAATTAGTTTTGATTATTTTCTGTTTAAAGGATGTGATTTATGTTGGATATCTTTGATGGGACTTGCCTGGCCCTATTTATTTCTATTGTAAGTATCTGTTACCACCCTCTGGTTACAATCAGCCTCAGCCTGGTCTCTCTCTCTGCAGCTCCCATTTCCCCTCAAGAGTTCCTGCTCCCGCCCCCTCTATTCCTATTGGTTGATGGGTGGAGCTGGCGCTCGCCCATTGGGTCTCTGGGCTGTCAGTCAGTCGCCTGCCGCAGTGCAGCCTGGGAGTTGTAGTTTTTCTTTCCTTCCTGGGCCCGTCTGGACATAGAGCAACTGTGGGGAAGAAAGACGGCCTTACCGGTGTGAGTGGAATAGGAAGCAATAGTCTCTGGAGATATTAACTCGGACTCTGTCTACAGATGCTGCTTGATCGAGAACCATATAATCGCTGTTCTCCTGGTATGCACACGGTCGTTGTCGCCCTTCCCTGGTGTGCGCATGCTCAGTAACAGTCCGGCAACACCAATGTTAGATTTATTTGATAGCAAAATGTGTAAGAATTCGCAGAAGGAGACCATTCAGCCCATCGAGCCTGCACCAACCACAATCCAACCCAGGCTCGATTCCCGCAAGCCTGCAATACTTACCCTGCTAATCGAGAGTAGGTTAGAATCCTTAATCTTAGATTAGGTGTAAGGATTCACATTCTAATCAGCAATCTGTGACTGTCTGTGCTGATATGTGTGCTATTACAGACCAGAACACTGCATTTGCCTGACGGAGACGAAAGTTGAAAGCTCGCTGATTTACTATCAAATAAATCGGTTGGATTTAAAATTGTTGTTGCTAAATTCTTACTGAGTTTACCCGAGTCCAACACTGGCATCTCTACATCGTGCGCATGCTCTCAATGCCTTGTGTGCCTCCGGTGTGCGCATGCTCACAATGCCTTGTGTGCCTCCGGTGTGCGCATGCTCACAATGCCTTGTGTGCCTCCGGTGTGCGCATGCTCTCAATGCCTTGTGTGCCTCCGGTGTGCGCATGCTCTCAATGCCTTGTGTGCCTCCGGTGTGCGCATGCTCTCAATGCCTCGTGTGCCTCCGGTGTGCGCATGCTCTCAATGCCTCGTGTGCCTCCGGTGTGCGCATGCTCTCAATGCCTCGTGTGCCTCCGGTGTGCGCATGCTCTCAATGCCTCGTGTGCCTCCGGTGTGCGCATGCTCTCAATGCCTCGTGTGCCTCCGGTGTGCGCATGCTCTCAATGCCTCGTGTGCCTCCGGTGTGCGCATGCTCTCAATGCCTCGTGTGCCTCCGGTGTGCGCTGCTCTCAATGCCTCGTGTGCCTCTGGTGGCATGCTCTCATGCTCGTGTGCCTCCGGTGTGCGCATGCTCTCATGCCTGTGTGCCTCCGGTGTGCGCATGCTCTCAATGCCTTGTGTGCCTCCGGTGTGCGCATGCTCTCAATGCCTCGTGTGCCTCCGGTGTGCGCATGCTCTCAATGCCTCGTGTGCCTCCGGTGTGCGCATGCTCTCAATGCCTCGTGTGCCTCCGGTGTGCGCATGCTCTCAATGCCTCGTGTGCCTCCGGTGTGCGCATGCTCTCAATGCCTTGTGTGCCTCCGGTGTGCGCATGCTCTCAATGCCTCGTGTGCCTCCGGTGTGCGCATGCTCTCAATGCCTCGTGTGCCTCCGGTGTGCGCATGCTCTCAATGCCTCGTGTGCCTCCGGTGTGCGCATGTTGCACATCCCCGTGAGCTGCGCATGCCCACAGTGTGCCATCCGGGTCCGCGCATGCTCAGTGTCTCCCATAGGCCTCTGGCCGAAGCATGCTGTAACCTTGTCTTGCGCATGCCCAAGAACCTTCCCGACGCCTTTGGCCGCGCTGAGTTCAGATCCCGGGCTGTAGCGCGTGCTTTCAGTCCCTCGTCAATGAATAATTCCTGAGACAAATCTCCCGCTAACAACAAGGAAAAAAAAAAGGTCTTCGTCGCCCCAAGTGCGAATGTTATAAAGCCTCGGGCTGCGAGGCGAGGCCCAGCGGTGAACAGCAGCTTGCTGGCGGGTGAGTGACAGGCGGCCTGGGCCAATAGGAGGGGGCGCCATGGACAGGCCTGGCCAATCAGGTGGCGGCAGCGGGGAGGCAGCAGGTTAGGGTGTACAGGGACAGGCATGATTGACAGGTAGGGGCTGTCTGGGCCTGAGGGCGCTGCCACAGCCTGGTACTGGGGTCAGGGCGCTGCCACAGCCTGGTACTGGGGTCAGGGCGCTGCCACAGCCTGGTACTGGGGTCAGGGCGCTGCCACAGCCTGGTACTGGGGTCAGGGCGCTGCCACAGCCTGGTACTGGGGCCAGGGCGCTGCCACAGCCTGGTACTGGGGTCAGGGCGCTGCCACAGCCTGGTACTGGGGTCAGGGCGCTGCCACAGCCTGGTACTGGGGTCAGGGCGCTGCCACAGCCTGGTACTGGGGTCAGGGCGCTGCCACAGCCTGGTACTGGGGTCAGGGCGCTGCCACAGCCTGGTACTGGGGTCAGGGCGCTGCCACAGCCTGGTACTGGGGTCAGGGCGCTGCCACAGCCTGGTACTGGGGTCAGGGCGCTGCCACAGCCTGGTACTGGGGTCAGGGCGCTGCCACAGCCTGGTACTGGGGTCAGGGCGCTGCCACAGCCTGGTACTGGGGTCAGGCGCTGCCACAGCCTGGTACTGGGGTCAGGGCGCTGCCACAGCCTGGTACTGGGGTCAGGGCGCTGCCACAGCCTGGTACTGGGGTCAGGGCGCTGCCACAGCCTGGTACTGGGGACAGGGCGCTGCCACAGCCTGGTACTGGGGTCAGAGTGCTCCAACACTGTGGGGCAGCCTGGTACTGGGGTCAGGGTACTGCCACACTGTGGGATAGCCTAGTAAAGGGAGCCAGGGTACTGTGCAACATTGCGGGGCAGCTTGGTATTAGGGGTGGGGCGTTGCAACACTGCAGGGTAGCCTGGTACTGGCGCCGGGGCGCTGCAACATTGTGGGGCAGCTTGGTATTAGGGGTGGGGCGTTGCAACACTGCAGGGTAGCCTGGTACTGGCGCCGGGGCGTTGCAACACTGCAGGGTAGCCTGGTACTGGGGGTGGGGCGCTGCAACACTGCAGGGTAGCCTGGTACTGGCGCTGGGGCGCTGCAACACTGCAGGGTAGCCTGGTACTGGCGCCGGGGCGTTGCAACACTGCAGGGTAGCCTGGTACTGGCGCCGGGGCGCTGCAACACTGCAGGGTAGCCTGGTACTGGCGCCGGGGCGTTGCAACACTGCAGGGTAGCCTGGTACTGGGGGTGGAGCGTTGCAACACTGCAGGGTAGCCTGGTACTGGGGGTGGGGCGCTGCAACACTGCAGGGTACCTGGTACTGGGGGTGGGGCGCTGCAACACTGCAGGGTAGCCTGGTACTGGCGCCGGGGCGCTGCAACACTGCAGGATAGCCTGGTACTGGGGGTGGGGCGCTGCAACACTGCAGGGTAGCCTGGACCACATGTATAGCTAGGGTACTAGGGTGCTGCACACTGCTGTCCAGCCAGGTAAGGGAACCAGAGCACTATGCCCTGTGTTCCAGCAAGGTAGAGGGAGCCAAGGCACTGCACACTATCTTCCAAACTGTTAAGAGAGCTAGGGCATTGCACACTGCTCTCCAGCCTGATACTGGAACCAGGGCACTGCCCTCTAGCTTAGTACAGGACTCAGGCACTGCACGCTGCCCTCCACTACAGAAACCTCCTTTGAATTCACTTTCCCAGAGGAATGACCCCATTTGCAAGGCCCAAAACAATGAAAATAAGCCCACTCCCCAAGAAAAGGAAGTAAGTAGTCTACGAGCCTGTTAAAAATAGAGTATTCTGTCCAGCAACGCCCAAAAATTAGACTCGACTCCTCAACAAGTTGTCCACAAGTTCCAGCTGCGTATTAAAAGGACAGTATTGTCCCTTGCGACGTTCAGTTTACTGATGTCTCTCTCTCTCTGTCTCGTTCTCCTTTCAGCTGAGCGCTGACTGCTGCCCGTACTGAGCACCATGTTGTCTGTGAGGAGGCCAGCCGTGCTCCTGAACCAGGCCCGCTCCCAGCCGCTGGGCGGCCAGTGGGCACGGTCCGCCTGCTCCTCAGGCCAGCCCACCAGCTGGCCCGTGGCCGGCCAGCTGGAGGCCTGGACCAGGCGAGTGGGCGGCGCCCTGCGGCGGGCGCTGGGCCTGCTGCGGGTAGGCCCGGCCGGAGGAGGGGCGGCCAAGCGGAAGATGGTGTCGATCCTGGCCAGCCAGTGCAGCTACGTGACGGGCCAGAGGCTGAGGAGGGCCCTGCAGATTGGACAGCTGTACAGCAACCTGTACTCGGAGCACTCCCGCCGCAGCCTCTTCACCAACCTGTGGCGGAAGTTCCAGAGCCGGCACGCGGGCTCCGGCAAGCTGGTGGCTGCTTTTGCCGCTGTCTTCATGTGGGACAACGAGAGGATTCAGGACGAGGAGCTGCAGCGGTAGGTGCACTGGAGTTTGGAAGGCTGAGAGGGGATCTTATAGAGATGTATAGCGAGGGGGATAGAATATAAAAGTAGGGAGGTTCTGTTGCAGCTGTATAGTGTGTTGGTGAGGCCGCAGCTGGAGTTACTGTGTGCAGTTTTGGTCGCTGCATTCGAGGAAGGATATATTGGCCTTGGAGGGGGTGCAGAGAAGGTTTACTAGACTGATACCGGAGATGAGGGCGTTGGATTATGAGGAGAGACTGAATAGGCTAGGTTTGTACTCTTTGGAGTTTAGAAGGCTGAGAGGGGATCTTGTAGAGACGTATAAGATAATGAAGGGGATGGATAGGGTAGAGGTTGAGAGACTCTTCCCGCTTAGCAAAGATAGCAGGGCACAGCCTCAAGGTTGGGTGGGGGGTGGTTCAGATCGGAGTTGAGGAGGGGTTTCTTCACGCAAAGTGTGATGAATCTTTGGAATTCTCTGCCTGATGAGGTGGTGGAGGCTTCCTCGCTGAATATGTTCAAGTCAGGAGTCGATAGGTTTTTGATTGACAAGAGAATTAAGGGTTACGGGGAGAAAGTGGTACTGAACCACTACAGATCAGCCATGATCTGATTGAATGGCGGGGCAGGCTCGAGGGGCTGGATGGCCGACTCCTGCTCCTATTTCTTACGTTATGTTCACTGCGTGCTGATCCAGTAATGGCAGGAAACTCACAGCAAAAGTCGCAAAGAGCCGCCAAAAAAATTTCCTTACAGCAACGTAGCTAAATTTGGGAAGTTGCAGCACTGGGAACGGTGGGTGAAGATAGAAGTAAGGCAGAACAGTGATTAGCACTGCTGCCTCTCATGCCAGGGACCCGGGTTCGATTCCTTGGATCACTGTCTGTGCGGAGTCTGCATGTTCTCCCCGTGTCTGCGTGGCTTTCTTCTGGGTGCTCCAGTTACCTCCCGGTATTTCCTCCGAATGATGTGCTGGTCAGGTGCTACATTCTTCCTCAGTGAACCACAGCTGGCACCGGGGTGTGGCGACGCGGAGATGTTCACAGTAACTTCATTGCAGCATTAAATAAACTTTAAACTGCAGGCTAGCTTTCTGGCATTCTTAAACAAGGACCCTGTCTTTGCACTCCAACCTTCTGCAGCCAGTGTCAAGTGTTCAAAGATTATGTGTGTTGATTTGACTAGATTTATTATTGTTGCATGAGGTGACACAGTGGTTAGCACTGCTGCCTCAAAGTGCCAGGGACCCAGGTTTGATTTGCGCTCCACTGTCTGTGTGGACACCGTAAGTAGTCTCACAACACCAGGTTAAAGTCCATCAGGTTTCAAAGCATCACTCCTTCATCAGGTGAGCACCGACCTGTGTTATCAAACAGACTTGTTGGAATTTAACCTGGTGTTGTGAGACTACTTACTGTGCCTACCCCAGTCCAACGCTGACAAAGCTTCATCATGTCTGTGTAGACTTTGCACATTCTCTCTGTGTCTACATGGGTTTCCTCCCACAATCCAAAGATGTGCAGGTTAAATGAATTGGCCATGCTAAATTGCCCCTTAAGAGAAGTAGCCAGGAAAAATGTGTGGGGTTACAGGATTTGCATTTGGTTGGGATTGTGGTCTGTACAAATGTGATGGGCCAAATGGCCTTCTGCACTGGAGGGATTCTATGATTCTACCTTGGCGTGATGAGTTATTTGTGACCTGCTTACTACTGGCATCTTTGATTTGATTTATTATTGTCACATGTATTGGGATACAGTGAAAAGTATTGTTTGATTTATTATTGTCACATGTATTTCTTGTCAGACCCCAGTTGGGGTATTGTGCGCAGTTCTGGTCGCCTCATTATAGGAAGGATGTAGAGGCTATTGAGAGAGTTCAGAGGAGATTTACAAGGATGCTGCCTGGATTGGGAGGCAGGCCTTATGAAGATAGGTTGAGGGAGCTGGGACTCTTCTCACTGGAGAGACGTAGGTTGAGAGGCGACCTGATAGAGGTTTATAAAATGTTGAGAGGAATAGATAGGGTGGACTCTCAGAGACTATTTCCCCGAGCTGAAATGGTCAATACGAGAGGACACAGATTTAAGGTGCAGGGAAGCAAATACAAAGGAGATGTCAGGGGTAGGTTTTTCACTCAGAGAGTGGTGAGTGAATGGAACCGACTGCCGTCGGAGGTTGTTGAGGCAAACTCACTGGGGTCTTTTAAGAGACTTCTGGATGAGTATATGGAAAAGAATAGGATAGGGGGTTATAGATAGGTCTGTGGATTGGTAGATGTGATCGGCGCAACTCGTGAGCCGAAGGGCCTGTTTGTGCTGTATTGTTCTATGTTCTGTTGGGATCCAGTGAAAAGTATTGTTTGATTTATTATTGTCACATGTACTGGGATACAGTGAAAAGTATTGTTTGATTTATTATTGTCACATGTATTGGGATACAGTGAAAAGTATTGTTTGATTTATTATTGTCACATGTACTGGGATACAGTGAAAGTTTGTTTGATTTATTTTGTCACTGTACTGGGATACAGTGAAAGTATTGTTTGATTTATTATTGTCACATGTACTGGGATACAGTGAAAAGTATTGTTTGATTTATTATTGTCACATGTATTGGATACAGTGAAAAGTATTGTTTGATTTATTATTGTCACATGTATTGGGATACAGTGAAAAGTATGTTTGATTTATTATTGTCCACTGTATTGGGATACTGAAAAGTTTGGTCATGTTGGGATACAGTGAAAAGTATTGTTTGATTTATTATTGTCACATGTATTGGGATACAGTGAAAAGTATTGTTTGATTTATTATTGTCACATGTATTGGGATACAGTGAAAAGTATTGTTTGATTTATTATTGTCACATGTATTGGGATACAGTGAAAAGTATTGTTTGATTTATTATTGTCACATGTATTGGGATACAGTGAAAAGTATTGTTTGATTTATTATTGTCACATGTACTGGGATACAGTGAAAAGTATTGTTTGATTTATTATTGTCACATGTACTGGGATACAGTGAAAAGTATTGTTTGATTTATTATTGTCACATGTATTGGGATACAGTGAAAAGTATAGTTTGATTTATTATTGTCACATGTACTGGGATACAGTGAAAAGTATAGTTTGATTTATTATTGTCACGTGTACTGGGATACAGTGAAAAGTATTGTTTGATTTATTATTGTCACATGTACTGGGATACAGTGAAAAGTATAGTTTGATTTATTATTGTCACGTGTACTGGGATACAGTGAAAAGTATTGTTTGATTTATTATTGTCACGTGTATTGGGATACAGTGAAAAGTATTGTTTGATTTATTATTGTCACATGTACTGGGATACAGTGAAAAGTATTGTTTGATTTATTATTGTCACATGTATTTGGATACAGTGAAAAGTTTTGTTTGATTCATTATTGTATTGGGATACAGTGAAAAGTATAGTTTGATTTATTATTGTCACGTATTGGGATACAATGAAAAGTATTGTTTCTTGCGCACTGCACAAATAAAATATACGGTTCATAGAGAAGGAAAGGAGAAGGTGCAGAATGTAGTGTGAGAGTTATAGCTAAGATGTAGAGAAAGATCAACTGTAAAGTAGTCTGATGGCAGCAGGGAAGAAGCTGTTCTTGTCTTGGTGGAGGAAGATGGAAAAGAGGATGTCCAGGGTATGTGGGGTTGTTGATTCTACTGGCTGCTTTTCCCGAAGCAGCAGTAAGTGTAGACAGAGCAGTGGATGGGAGGCTGCATGATAGACTGGGCTATTCATGATCCTTTTGTAGTTTCTTGCAGTCTTGGGCAAAGCAGGAACCATACCAAATTGTGACACATTTGGAAAAAATGCTTTCTATGGTAAAAGTTGGTAAGAGTTGTGACGGACATGTCGAATTTCTTTTGTGAATCAATCCCTGTGGTCTCAGTTGTTACTGGACATTTCTCTCCACAGAATGTCCCCATGTTCATTAGATTGACTGGTTTGCTGAGCTTGGGACAGGTGAGAGGGGGACATCGGGGAATTCCAGCCCTGTCAGCCTAATTGCTCATAACACCAGGTTAAAGTCCAGCTAGTTTATTTGATACTAATCCCACAAGCTTTCGGAGATGCTGTTCCTTTGTCAGGTGTGTAGAAGTTCTGGACTTTAACCTGGTGTTGTGAGACTTCTTACTGCGTTTGCTCCAGTCCAACGCCTGTATCTCTACATCGCAGCCTAATTGCTGTCAGAGTTGTGACTTAGAATCTTTAGTTAAGAATTGGCTGTGTAAGCATATTGAGCATTTTCAGATAATCAGACAACCAGAACAGATTTGTTAAGGACAGGTTATATTTGACATCCTGATTGAATCTTTCAAAGAGGTGACAGATGCACTGAACTGAGAATGTTATCTATATCATTAAAGTTTATTTGTTAGTGTCACAGTAGGCTTAGATTAAGAATGCAATGAAGTTACTGTGAAAATCCCATAGTTGCCACACTCCGGCACCTGTTCAGGTTATACTGAGGGAGAATTTAGCAACTAACCAGCACATCTTTTGGACCATCGAGTCTATTCCACCAACAATTCCACTCAAGTCCTGTAATCCCATGTATTTACCCTGCTAATCCTCCTAATACTAAGGGTCAATTCAGTATGACCAATCCACATATCCTGCATATATTTGGAGTGTGGAGAAAACCCACGCAGACACGGGGAGGATGTGCAGACTCAACACAGACAGTGACCCACGGCTGGGAATTGAACCTGGGTCTCTGGCGCTGTGAGGCTGCAGCGCTCACCCGCTGTGCTGTCCACGAGGACAGACTGGGTAGAGGTGCCAGCGGTGATTCACGGGGATGATACCAGAGCTGCGAGATTCCTGCTGTCAGGAAAAACTGGAGCAGCTGTCTTGTTGACAGCCTGCTGGAGGTCAGGTAGAGGTTAACAGAGGCCCTTTGCCCTATTGTCTTCTCAAGTGCAGGATTGTGAAGCAGTTTGATAGTCGGGTGGCACAGTGGTCAGCTCTGCTCTCTCACAGGCACACGGGTTCGATTCCTGTCTTGGGTCACTGTCTGTGCAGAGTCTGCACGTTCTCCCCGTGTCTGCGTGGGTTTCCTCCGGGTGCTTCCGTTTTCCTCTCCCCCCCCCCCCCCCACAGTCGTCACGTTCTGGCGCCTGTTTGGGTTACACTGAGGGAGAATTTAGCCCCTACCCAGCACGTCTTTCTCTCAGTCCCGTTCCCTCTCTCTCACTCCGTCGCTTCCCCCCCACTGGGACTGAGAGAAAGACGTGCTGGGTAGGGGCTAAATTTTCCCTCAGTGTAACCCGAGCAGGTGCCGAGCTGTGGGGATTTTCATGCTAACTCCATCGCAGTGTTAGTATAAACCTTCTTGTGACGCTAACTTCAAGAAAGTGGCAACGTGGGGGCAATATTTCCATTCCTGACTACAATCGCAGCTTGTGAGTGTGAGGTGGTGGTTAGTAATTCCAGCAGGAAGAGGTTTGTTTACTCGGGGGACACTGAGAATGTGGACGTCGCTCCCACAGAGAGTGCCTTGAGGCAAACTGGGGAGGGAGGGAGAAGTTACAGGGTGCTCAGAGTTCAGGAAAAGGGGATAGAAGGAAGAGGCTGGCAAATCATTGGGGCCGAATGGCCTGCCTCTTGCTCCAGACTCATTGCTAGGTGATCCAAAGGACAGATTTAAAATAGAATATAATATGAATGTGTGTGTGCTGTTAACTGATTAGAAACACATCAAGGAATTCAGGCTGAACTGAAGGCGAAGAGGGTAAGGAGTGACTGGGAGTGAAGTGGGGGGTTGGTGGAGAGTGGCTGGGAGGAGTGGTGGGGGGAGTGGAGAGTGATTGGGAGGAGGAGAGACGGAGTGGAGCGTGACTGGGAGTAGGGGTGGGGTGTGACTGGGAGTGAGTGGGATTTGGGGGTGGGCTGTGACTTGTTTTGAGGGGCAGGATGTGGGATTGAGGAGATTGGGGTAAATGGGGGGGGGTCTGTGTGCGTCTGGGAGTGAAGGGGAATGGAGAGGTTGGATTTGGTGTGATTGGGGGTGAATGGGATGGAGAGTGGGGGGGAATGGAGACGATGGGTGGTTGTGATGGGAGTGAGACGGGGTTGGATTTGGTGTGATTGGGGGTGAATGGGATGGAGAGTGAGGGGGATTGCCGGGGGGGATGGAGAGGGTGGGTGGTTGTAACGGGGAGTGAATGGGACGGGAGTGAAGGGGAATGAGAGTGAACGGGGAGAGTGAGTGGTTGTTTCGGGGAGTAAAGGGGGACGGGGGATTTGAAGGGGAATGGGGACGTTGTGATTGGGAGTGAATGGGGAAGGTAGGTGATTGTGATGGGGAGTGAGAGGGGGATGGGGAGGTTTGGTTTGGTGTGAATGGGGGCGAATGGGATGGGGAGGAGGGGGATTGCGGGTGAACGGGATGAAGATTGTGGTGTTAATTGAAGCTGTTTTTCTGTTTGGTTGCTGCTATCTGCTGTAGCCGCTGTCTGCACACAGGCCTCTTGTTGCTGGATCGTACAGGCTGCACTGTAGTTCCTCACTCGAGCAGCCTGACTGCAGACAACTAGTTCCTCTTCTGAGTCTAGATCTCTGTCATGCTTTGCCTTTGACCAGAAAGAACCATCAGAATGGTGTGACTGGTTTACTGTGTTCCCCTCTCAGGAGAAACACTGTCTCGTGGGGATTTTCCGGGTGACTGTGTTTCCCAGAGTAATATTTCTGTATTCTGCAGTTAGTGGTTTCATAACCCACCAATGTTTGAGCTGTTATTGCTGCCGTTTTGTTTAAAAGCCCTGTAAGAAAAGCGGATGGGGAGAAAGCTGGGAATTGCCTTCGTAGCCGGGGCCTGGGAGGAGAAACGGGGTAATATTCCTCTGAAGTACCACGGCAATGAATTGTTGCCGTTCCCTGAACTGGCAGTCTCCTGTTCTCCTTGCCTGACGTACCATCCCAGGGATCATTACCTCCATTCCCGATTAGATGACATGCCTGAAGAGGATAGGTTGAGGGAGCACGGTGTTTTCTCCTTAGAGAGGCGAAGGGTGAGAGGTGACCTGATCGAGGTGTATAAGATGTTGAGAGGTATTGATCGAGTGGATTCTCAGAGGCTTTTTCCCAGGGCTGAAATGCCGCAAGAGGACACAGGTTGAGGGTGCTGGGGAGCAGGTACAGAGGAAATGTCAGGGGTAAATTTTTAACTCAGAGGATGAGTGGAATTGGCTACTCGCAGTGGTGGTGGAGGCAGATTCGATAGGGTTTTTTAAGAGACTTTTGGATAAGTACGTGGGACTTAGTAAAATAGATGGTTATAGGTAAGCCTAGCAAGTAAGGACATGTTTGGTGCAACTTGTGGGCCGAAGGGCCTGCTTGTGCTGTCGTTTTTCTATTTTCTTTGTTCTATTTTCTCTAAAGTTCAATCAAAAGCAGCTCAGAAAAGTTGGGCAGGTCAGTGACTGTTTATTGATTCATACCACTTCCGGTATTGCTGGAGAAATACCGTCTTTATTTTGGATTCTGTGTAAACTTACTCCTCATAAATAAATTCCTTTCAGGGGTCTTAGCCTGAGCAGTGACTGAGGGGCGTAAGTTACGGCTTTTATTTCCCGACCTGATCTAGATTGGCCTCCGTTTGTGAGGGCTGGTGTTGTGGGGGGATATCAACTTTCAGAGGTTCTCCCTGTGGCCACTGACTCTGTGATAGTCCAGGCAAGCTAGGCTCGTCAGCTTGTGGTGAAGAGGGTAAGCAATATCAGAACCCTTTCTTTTGACCTTTAGTTTGGTAGCTGGCAGGCAATTGGCCGATAAAGGGTTAACAGCGTCAGCATTGCTCAGAGTCCCTGGTGAGTAGCTGACTTTGAGAATGTGGCAGTCGTTCTGAGGGGAGTGACAGAACCAGCTGCCAAGTAAAGTGGTGGAGGCAGGTAATCTGGAGTTATTTAAGAAATACTTAGATGGGCACATGAACAGAATGGGAATGGAGGGGTATAGAAAACTGATTTAAAATAGGGATCATGAGCCTTGGGAGTCCCTGGGAAGTGTGTAAATAGATGATGATATTGATGTACTTGTTTTTATCCTACAGGTGCTTTGGTCCGCCTTGTTGTCTAACAAGGGGCATACACGCAATGGGTCGTGTGAGGGCTGCTCTTGGATTTTTTTTCGAGAGAATCCTAGTGCTTCACGTCATTAGTGTACGCTTGACCTGGACCATTTGATGGGCAACATGACAGCTCAGTGACTCTCACTGTGCTGTGCAGATACATGGATTTGGGCCTGTGTCTGTGGGAGTTTGCGCATTCTCCCCGTGCTCGCATGGGTTTTCTCCGGCCAATCCACCTAACTCGCACATGTTTGGACTGTGGGAGGAAACCGGAGCACCTGGAGGAAACCCACGCAGACATGGGGAGAATGTGCAAACTCCACACAGACTTGTGACCCAAGCTGGGAATCGAACCCGGATCCCTGGCGTTGTGAGGCAGCAGTGTTAACCCACTGTGCTATTGTGCCGCCCCATTATCTGGGATATTCAGCAGGTCTAGCAGCGTCTGTGGAGAGAGAAGCAGAGTTAACATTCTGAGCCAGAAGGTAGGGTGGCACGGTGGGTTAGCACTGCTGCCTTACCGAGCCAGGAACCTGGGTTCGATTCCCAGCTTGGGTCACTGCTGTGTGGAGTTTGCACATTCTCCCCGTGTCTGCGTCGGTTTCGTCCAGGTGCTCCAGTTTCCTCCCACAGACCAAAGACGTGCGGGTCAGGGAGATTGGCTGTGTTAAACTTCCCCTTAGTGTCGGGGGGACTAGCAAGGAGAAATGCGTGGGGATAGGGCCTGGGTGGGAATGTGGTCGGTGCAGACTCGATGGGCTGAATGGCCTCGTTCTGCAACGTAGGGATGCTGTAACATGACTCTTCAGAACTGAATTTTGCAGTATTTTGAGATGTTGCCAATCCCCAATTCTGGCTTTTTGACCGTCCCCAGTTTTAATAACTCTATTCTCTCGTGGCCCCCTTGCCGCTCGCACCAGCCCGGGGAGTGCAGGCGGCGGGGAAGGGAGAGGGTGTGGGAGAGGGAATGAGAGCTCGGCTTGTTTCTGGTTTTGCTGACCGGCCCCGTTGCTTTGCTGTCTCCCCCCCCCCGACACAGGTGCCTGAGCGACTTCAAGAACCTGGAGATCGCGGCCCCCAGCGGGAAGGAGCAGCAGCCCAAGAGCCGGGAACCGGCCGAGTCGGAGCGGCACCGCAAGCCGGATAACACGTGGGAGCTGGTGATGGACAGGCCCAGCTTCCGACTATGGCGCCGCCCCATTCCGGGCAGCCACCTGTACCAGTATCGAGGTAAGAGCCATGTCCCCGACCACCTCCGGCTGGCAAGCGTCTCCTCGGGCACGAGCTGCTTCTCGTGGAGTGCACCAAATGGCGCTCAGCCTTGCTGGATCCTTACCGAAGGAAGGATAACCTTGTCATGGAGGGAACGCGATTAAACTTCACCAGGTGAATCCTGGGATTGTCCCGTGAGAGACTGGGCCTGGGTTCTCTGGACTTGAGAAGATTGAGGGACAGTCTCGTTCAAACAGGGAAAACTCTTAGAGGGTGGATGCGGGAAGGAAGGATCCCCCTGGCTGGGGACTGTCTAGAGCCGGGGGACACAGTCCATTCAGTGTCTTCAGACAGAGATAGATAGGTCCATGATTAATAAGGAGATCAGGGATTATAGGGAAAAGGCAGGAGAATGGGGATGAGAAAAATAGCAGCCATGATTGAATTGTAGAGCAGACTCGATGGGCTGAGTGGCCTAATTCTGATCCTATGTCTTATGGTCTTGTATGAGTTGAGGAGGAATTTTTTCAGTGAGGGTGGTAAATCTTTGGAATTTTCTATCGCAGTGAAAATATAATCCTTTAATATGCTCAAGAGGAAGAGCAATAGATTTCTAGATGTTAAAGATATCGAGGGATGTGGGGATAGTGTACAGTACTGGGCAACGGCATACAGTTCTGGTCACCCTACTATAGAAAGAATATAATTAAACAGAAAGAATGCAGAAAAAAATTTGCTAGGATGTGACCAGGTCTTGGTAGTTTGAGTTATAAGGAGAGGTTGGATGGACTGGGTCTTTTTTCCCTGGAGCATAGGAGGTGTAGGGGTGATCTTATAGAGGTCTATAAAATAATGAGGGGCACAGATCAGCGAGATAGTCAATATCTTTTCCCAAAGGTAGGGGAGCCTAAAACTAGAGGGCATAGGTTTAAGGTGAGAGGGAGAGATACAGAAGGGTCCAGAAGGGCAATTTTATCACACAGAGGGTGATGAGTGTCTGGAACAAGTCTGCCAGAGATGGTAGTAGAGGCGGGTACAATTTTGTCTTTTTTTTAAAAAAAAAGCATTTAGACAGTTGCATGGATATAGAGGGATAGGGCCAAATGGGGGCATTTGGGATTAGCTTAGTGGTTTTTGGAAAAAAAAGGGGGGGGGGGGCAGCACGGACAAGTTGGGCTGAAGGGCCTGTTTCCATGTTGTGAATCTCTATGGCTCTGGTGTGGGGAAATTGGTGGGAGACAGAAGTTCAGCCATGATTGATTTGAGTGGTGGAGCGGACTCGAGGGGCTGAATGGTCTGTTCCCCCGAGGTTGGAGTGTGTGAGTTGGAAGGGAGGGAGGTTCAGAGCGTTGCGTGGGGTCAGGATGTGTGCAGTGATCTCTGTCGGCCTGTGTACTGACATGTCTTCCCTTTCGCCTCTTGCAGTATTTGGAACGTACACAGATGTTACTCCTCGACAGTTCTTCAATGTGCAGGTACAGCTTCCACATCGAGTGCTCAAACCCAACTCCCCTACCCTGCCGATGAGCGAAAGGTGGCAAGCTCCTGTACTTTATACAGCACCGTATCGTATCACTTAAGCATGTCATAAGAACATCAGAAATAGGAGCAGGAGTAGTCCTTTGAGCCCGCCCCGCCATTCAATAAGATCATGGCTGATCTGAAATGGATCCGTTCCACTTCCCTGCTTTATCCCCATAACCCTGAATTCCCTTATCGATCAGAAATCTACCTACCTGTGACTTAAACATATTCAATGAGGTAGCCTCCAGCACTTCAATGGGCAGAGAATTCCAGAGATTGACCACCCTCTGAGAGAAGTTGTTCCTCCTCAACTCCGATCTAAACTGTCCGCCCCCTCCCCCCGCCTTATTTTGAGGCTGTGCCCTGAAGTACCCCAAATACAGCGAGTGGCTTTGAAAGGCAATCGTTAATATCTAAGATCAAAGGGAAGATGGAGTTTCTGTATCCCTCCCCCCCTCACCTTCGCCTCTTCCCCATTTCCTGACCTTTTGGCACCAGACCGGCAGAAATGGGAATACTGATCCCTGGGGTTAGTGATTTGGTTATTGTCAACTCCGGAGGTGCTGGTGTCTTGGTAACCTTTCAGGATTTGAATAAATTAGCCTTCTGTCGATAACCTGAGGTTTATCCACCTCTCTCTCCAATAAGGTCTTATCCACCTGTCAGCCATGGGTCCATCTTTCTTTCCGGGTCCATCACTGTCCACTGGGCCTCTTGGTTGGCTTCAGTCATAGAATCCCTACAGTGCAGAAGGAGGCCATTCTGCCCACAGAGTCTGCACCAACCACAATCCTACCCAGGCCCTATCCCTGTAACCCCACCCTGTTAATCCCCTGGATACTAAGGGGCAATTTAGCATAGCCAATCCACCTAATCTACGCATCTTTGGAATGTGGGAGGAAACCCATGCAGGCGTTGGGAGAATGTGCAAACTTTACATTGACAGTGACCCAAGCCAGGAATTAGATCCGGATCCTTGTTGCTGCGAGGCACCCGTGCTAACCACTGTGCCATCGCACTGCCCATAGCTTTGCAGTTGCCATTGACATGCTGCCTTGAACAGGCCGCGTTGCTCCTGCCGCCAGTTGGTGATAAACGTGGGGAAAGGATTCCCTTTCTGTGCCAATCCCTCTAACAGTGTTTCTCCGCGCAGCTCGACACGGAGTACAGGAAGAAATGGGACAAGCTGGTGATCAAACTGGAGGTGATAGAGCGGGACGATGTGTCTGGATCAGAGATAGTCCACTGGGTCACCCACTTCCCGGTAAGGCCGCGCTGCCGTTTGTCTGCCTTCCCCCCGCCTGCGCGTGGGCCTCGACTCCTTCCGAAACTCGACAAGCCCGTGTAACGCTGCCCAGCCTTCTGCGGGTTTGTGCATCCCAGCAGCAGTGACAGCAGTTGACAAAGTAGCCTTGATTCTTTTAAACTTTATCCTAATCCAATCAAATCAAATTAAATCCAATTCAGAGTCCCAACAAGTTGAGACATTCCCGATCCAAGCTGACAAGACAGGGCTCTCAGTTCCTGTCTTGTGTTTGATCGACGTGGTCCAAGCTGATTGGAGTAGGTATAACTCCTCCTCCAAGGCTTGATCTTATTTGCACCTTAGCCAAAAGGCTGAGATTCCGCTTTAAAAAATTGCTTCAAGTGAAGCTGAAGTGTAACCTAATGGCTGCGACCAAGTGCAGCATGTCGATACTATACTTGATCTTAGCCAAAATGCTGAGAAGCAATATGACTTGATGGCATCTACTCCAAGTGGAAGTGTGGCTGATCCCATCTGGAATATCGGATGGGTCAGCTTTTAAACTCTCACTAACACTCCTGGTGCAGTTAGTCCCCCTGTGTTCATACCGTTGTTTTAAGTTTTCTTTTGCAAGATATTGGCCTTGCTGGCAAAGCCAACATTTTAACACCCATCCCTAATTACCCCATGAGAAGTTGGTGGGAACTTCTGCCTTCTCGAAGGCAGCTTTCGAGAAGAGCTGCCTTCTCGAAACTGCTGCAGTACCCACAGTGTTGTTAGAGAGGGAATTCAGTGTTGTTATTGGACATCAGTCAGTCTGTGTGGTGTAGGTACACTCACGGCGCTGTTAGGGAGGGAGTTCCAGGATTGTTATTGGACATCAGTCAGTTCGTGTGATGTAGGTACACCCACAGTGCTGTTAGGGAGGGAGTTCCAGGATTGTTATTGGACATCAGTCAGTCCGTGTGGTGTAGGTACACCCACAGTGCTGTTAGGGAGGGAGTTCCAGGATTGTTATTGGGCATCAGTCAGTTCGTGTGGTGTAGGTACACCCACAGTGCTGTTAGGGAGGGAGTTCCAGGATTTTGACCCAGTGACAGTGAAGGAACGGCCGATATATTTCCAAGTCAGGATGGTGAGTGGCTCGGAGGGGAACTTGCAGGTGATGGTGTTCCCCATGTGTCTGCTGCCCTTGTCCTTCTAGATGGTAGAGTTTGTGGGTTTGGAAGGTGCTGTCTAAGGATGAGTTGCTGCAGTGCATCTTGTAGATGGTACACACTGCTGATACTGAGCGTCGGTGGTGGAGGGAGTGAATGTTTGTGTATGGGGTGCCGATCGAGCGGGGCTGCTTTGTCCTGGATGGTGACGAGCTTCTCGAGTGTTGTTGGGAACTGCATCCATCCAGGCAAGTGGGGAGTGTTCCATCACACTCCTGACTTGTGTCCTTGTAGATGGTGGGACAGGCTTTGGGGGGAGTCAGGAGGTGAGTTACTCTCCGCAGGATTCCCAGCCTCTGACCTGCTCTGGTGGCCACGGTATTGATATGGCTGGGCCCAGCTCGGTTTCTGGTCAATGGTAACCCCCTCAGGATGTCGAGTGGTGCTATTTCACACTACCAGGATGAGTGTAGTGTGTCTGTCACATTTTCACATTCGGGGTTGCCTAATAAGCCTCGGTCTGAAACATCAACTCACGTTGAACAAAAAAAAAGTAAGGTTCATTCTCAGCTATTTCTGAATTCCGGGTCCAGCTGCAGTGCAAAGAAAGGTGTTAAAAATGACCCAAAGTGGCAGTGATAGGTGTGTTAATCCTCCTGTGTTTATCTCTGCTTTCAGTACCCCCTTTACTCACGGGATTACTTGTATATCCGACGCTATCACGTGGACCAAAATAACAACCTGATGGTACTGGTGTCGAGGTGAGACTTTGTGGATTTTCAGTAGTCCTGTGCTCTGCGCCCCCTTTGGGTTGCCCCCCAGACTCTCACTCTCTCTCTTTTTTCTCTTTTACAATATGTGTAAGAGCTGCTGCGGTGTATCTTTTAAAGTTCAAAATTTATTAAGTGTCACAAAGAGGCTTGCACTAACACTGCGATGAAGTTACTGTGAAAATCCCCTGGTCACCCACACTCTGCCACAGTGGGTTAGCGCTGCTGCCTCACAGCGCCGGGGACCCGGGTTCGATTCCCGGCTTGGTTCACTGTCTGTGTGGAGTCTGCACCTCCTCCTCTGTGTCTGTGTGGGTCTCCTCCCACAGCCCAAAGACGTGTGAGTTAGGTGGATTGGCCACGCTAAATCGCTCCTGAGTGTCGGGGAACTAGCTAGGGTAAATACGTGGAGTTGGGGGGGGGGTTGGCGGCGGCGGGACAGGGCCTGGCTGGGATTGTTGTCATGCAGGCTCGATGGGCTAAATGGCCTCTCTGTGCTCTATGGGGATTCTATCTCTGTTTGCTGATTTGTGAGTTAAAATATATCCAGTCTGACCATCACAGCAAAGTTGCAGAAATGAAAAATTTAATGATTTCCTCGTGAACTGTACATATATCTTTTTCGAAGGAGAACATGATTGTGTGTCTGTGTGTCTGTGTGTGTCTGTGTGTGTCTGTGTGTGTCTGTGTGTGTGTGTGTGTGTGTGTGTGTGTCTGTGTGTGTCTGTGTGTCTTGTGTGTCTGTGTGTGTTGTGTGTGTCTGTGTGTGTGTGTGTGTCTGTGTGTGTGTGTGTGTCTGTGTGTGTGTCTGTGTGTGTGTGTGTGTCTGTGTGTGTGTCTGTGTCTGTGTCTCTGCACACTGTTGCTCGATCTGAGAGTGTGAGGGTTCTGAGCTGTGTGGGAGTGTGAGTCTTTGTTGAACTGTTCTCAGCAGGGAGCACGGCTCCTCTGCAGCTCAGAGAAAGCTGTGGCAGAGTCTGTAACCTTTCCAGTATCTCGTTCTCTCTATTCAGGGCTGTCGAGCATCCGGATGTTCCAGAAAGTTCCAGCCACGTGCGAGTCTCCTCTTATCAGTCCCAGATGGTGATCAAACCACATCGATCCTTTGATGAGGTATGATTCTGCGGGCACACCTGCCCATGCATGTGCACGGACACACGGGTGTGTGTCTTTGTATTCACATGCACCTGGAAACGTCTGGATGTCTGTGTGTGTGTCTGGGTATGCCTCTGGGACTGAAGGTGTGTGCACCTCTTTCAGGCAGTGTGTGCCTGTCTGTGTCAAGCTGTGTGTTTGTGTGTGTCTGACTGTGTCAGGTTTTGTGTGTGTGTCTCTGTACCAGTCTGTGTGTATGTATGTCTGTGTGTGTGTGTGTCTGGCTCTCTGTCTCTGTGTGTGAAGGTACAGTAGCTCGGAGTTTTCACCATGATTGTGGATACTGTATGGCCTCCTCCAGCCTGGCAGTGACTCTGTAAAGTTTATTATTTGGATCCGTGTGATTGGTGTATCTCCGGCTCCCCGGGAAACTTCCTCACCCTGCTCTCTGATCCCCAGCCAACGGGAGACCTGCCGCTGCCAAGGCCTGCCCTGTTGTTTAATTCCAGCCCCACGGTGCACGGGTTTGTGGATGGCACCTGTCTTCAAGAACCGCCTGCCCACGGGGCAACGAGTGGTGTGCAGGCACTCACTGTCTACACAGAGACTGTCCTTGCCAAACCTTGGCAGGAGCTGATCGTAGAATCTCCCCGGGCTGAAGGTTATAAAGCCGCAGAGATTTACAGAATGGAAACAGGCCTTTGGACCAACTTGTCCACGCTGCCCAGTGCTTAACCACATGAGCTAATCCCAATTGCCTGCGTTTGGTCTATATCCCTCTATGCCCATCTTACCCGTATAACTGTCTAAATGCTTTTTAAAAGACAAAATTATACCCGCCTCTGCCAGTTTGTTCCAAATACTCACCACCCTCTGTGTGAACCATATTGCCCCTCTGGACACTTTTTTGCATCTCTCCTCTCTCCCCTTAAACCTGTGCCCTCTGGTTTTAGACTCCCCTACCTTTGGGAAAAGATGTTGTCGATCTAGTTGATTTATGCCCCTCGTTATTTTATCGACCTCTATAAGATCATCCCTCAGCCTCCTACACTCCAGAGAAAAATGTCCCAGTCTATCCAGCCTCTCCTTATAACTCAAACCATCAAGTCCTGGCAAAACTCTTTCTAGTTTAATAATATCCTTTCTACAATAGGGTGACCAGAACTGTACACAGTATTCCAGATGTGGCCTTACCAATGTCATGTACAACTTCAACAAGACGTCCCAACTCCTGTATTCAGTATTCTGACCGATGAAATCAAGCATGCTGAATGCCTTCTTCACCACTCTGCCTGCCTGTGACTCCACTTTCAAGGAGCAATGAACCTGTATGCCTCAATCTCTTTGTTCTGTAACTCTCCCCAGTGCCCTACCATTAACTGAGTAAGTCCTGTCCTAGTTCGATCAACCATAATGCATCAACTCACATTTACATAAATTAAACTCCGTCTACCGTTTGTTAGCCCACTGGCCCAATTGACCAAGATCCCATGACAATTCTAGATAATCTCCACTGTCTGCTATCTTGGTTTTAGCCATAAAGCTGAAATTGCTTTTCAAAGTGGTGTGTGAGCATTGACTCATTTTTGTAGGCCTTGTGTTTGGCAATGTTGTGACCGAGCCTTCGATTCTTCTTGACTTTCAGAACGGCTTTGACTACCTGCTTACGTACAGCGATGACCCACAGACTGTTTTCCCTCGTTACTGTGTCAGTTGGATGATGTCCAGTGGTAAGCTGGCTTTTCAGTTTCGGCACAAGAAGCCAAGTCCCTGAAAAGTCCCTGAACAGTCCCACACGGGTGCTGGGGCGGGAGGGAGGGAGAGGTGGGCTGGGGTAGGAGGGACGGCAGAGAGAGCACTGGGGAGGGAGGGAAGGTGGGGACGCTGAGGCTGGGTTGGGGTGGGAGGGAAGGTGGGAGGCTGAGGCTGGGTGGGCTTGGGTGGGAGGGAGGGTGGGGGAGAGCACTGGGGAGGGTGAGGCTGGGCTGGGGGTGGGAGGGAGGGTGGGGAGAGCACTGGGGAGGGTGAGAGTGGGCTGGGGGTGGGAGGGGGGGGGGGGAGAGCACTGGGGAGGGTGAGAGTGGGCTGGGGCGGGAGGTAAGGTGCTAAGGACAGTCCAGGGTGACTGGCTAGGTCAGGGTTAGGATCCCCAAGAGGAAGCATACGTGTAACGTAGGCCGAAGGTCCAAGGAGAGGCGATAATGGTATTATCGCTAGACTATTAATCCAGAAACTCGGGGTTCAAATCCCGCCACGGCAGATGGTGGAATTTGAATTCAATATTAAAAAAATCTGGAATTAAAAATCTACTGATGACCGTGAAACCATTGTCGATTGTCAGAAAAACCCACCTGGTTCACTTATGTCCCTTAGGGAAGGAAATCTGTTGTTCTTACCTGGTCTGACCTACATATGACTCCACAGCAACGTGGTTGACTCTCAACTGCCCTTGGACAATGCCCATCGGGTGGCACAGTTGTTCATACTGCTGCCCGACAGCGCCAGAGGCCCAGGTTCGCTTCCAGCTGACCGTCTGTGTGGTGTCTGCGCGTTCTTCCCGTGTCTGCGTGGGTTTCCTCCTGGTGCTCCGGTTTCCTCCCGCACTCCAAAGATATGCGGGTTGGGGGGTTTGACAGTGCTAAATTGCCCCTCAGGGTAAATACGTGGAGTTATGGGAATAGGGCCTGGGTGGGATTGTTGTTGATGCAGGCTCTGGACAGAGTGCAGCAGGCGGTAAAGAGGGTAACTACTATGCAGGCTTTCATAGCGAGAGGATTTGAGTACAAAAGCAGAGATTAGTTGCTTCAGTTATACAGGTGAGGCCACATCTGTAGTTTTGTGTGCAGTTTTGATGTCCTTATCTGAGGAAGGATGGTCCTTGCTATAGAGGGAGTGCAGCGAAAATTTACCAGGCTGATTCCTGGCGTGGCAGGTCTGTCACATGAGGAGAGACTAAGTCGGTTAGGATAATATTCACTGGAGTTTAGAAGAACGAGGCGGGATCTCGTCAAAACCTGTCAGAATTCTGCAGAGAGAGGATGTTCCCAATGGTGGGGGCGTTCCAGAACCAGGGGTCATGGTCAAAGAAAACAGAGTAAACCATTTAGGACTGAGATGAGGGGAAATTTCTTCACCCAGAGACTGTGGAATTCGCTGGCACGTATCAGGCCAAAAGATTGTTTGTTTTCAAGAAGGTATTAGATAATCAGAGGGTGTGGGGCTAAGGCAGGAAAGGATTATTTAGATGGATGATCAGCCATGATCAGAATGAATGGTGGGTCAGTCTCAAAGGGCTGAATGGCCTCCTCCTGATTCTTGTTTCTATGACCAAGAGAACCTTTGAAATTTTTTTTATTCACTCGTGGGACATGGGCATCGCTGGCTGGACCAGCATTTATTGCCCATCCCTAGTTGCCCTTGGAGGGTAGTTGAGATTCTATCACATTACTGTGACTCTGGAGTCGCATGTAGGCCAGACCGGGGCAGATTTCCTTCCCCAAAGGGAACCAGATGGGTTTTTCCAACGATCCACAATGGTCTTGCGGTCATCAATAGATTCTTAATTCCAGGTTTTATTTTATTGAATTCACATTCCGCCGTCTGGAGTGGTGGGATTCGAACCCGGGTCCCCAGAGTTAATAGTCAGGTGAAATACCACCAGACCATCACCTCCCCTCTTACGGTCCGGCTCATTCCCAAATCGAGCCCTTTTTCTTTCATGGTTAGCACTGCTGCCTCACAGCACCAGGGACCTGGATTCGACCCCTGGTTTGGGTCACCGTCTGTGTTGAGTTTGCACATTCTCCCCCGTGTCTGCGTGCGTTTCCTCCCACAGTCTGAAAGATGTGCGGATTAGGTGGATTGGCCATGCTAAATTGTCCCTTGGTGTCCAAAGATGTGCAGGTTAGGTGGATTGGCCATGCTAAATTGTCCCTTGGTGTCCAAAGATGTGCAGGTTAGGTGGATTGGCCATGCTAAATTGTCCCTTGGTGTCCAAAGATGTGCAGGTTAGGTGGATTGGCCATGCTAAATTGTCCCTTGGTGTCCAAGATGTGTGGTTAGTGATGGCCATGCTAATTGTCCCTTGGTGTCCAAAGATGTGCAGGTTAGGTGGATTGGCCATGCTAAATTGTCCCTTGGTGTCCAAAGATGGGTAGGTAGGTGGATTGGCCATGCTAAATTGTCCCTTGGTGTCCGTGTGGGTTGTGGTGGCGCTAAAATGTCCTGGTGTCATGTAGGTTAGTGGATTGGCCATGCTAAATTGTCCCTTGGTGTCCAAAGATGTGCAGGTTAGGTGGATTGGCTGTTAATTGTCCTGGTGCAAGATGTGCAGTGGATTGGCCAGCTAATTGTCCTTGGTGTCAAAGATGTGCAGGTTAGTGGATTGGATGCAATGTCCTTGTGTCCAGATGTAGTTAGGGAGACATGCTAATGTCCCTTAGTGCCAAGATGTGCAGGTTAGTGGATTGGCCATGCTAATTGTCCTTGGGTCCAAGATGTGCAGGTTGTGGATGGCTCTAATTGTCCTGGTCCAAAGATGTGCAGGTTGTGGATGGCCATGCTAAATTGTCCCTTGGTGTCCAAAGATGTGCAGGTTAGGTGGATTGGCCATGCTAATTGTCCCTTGGTGTCCAAAGATGTGCAGGTTAGGGAGATTGCCATGCTAAATTGTCCCTTAGTGTCCAAAGATGTGCAGGTTAGGTGGATTGGCCATGCTAAATTGTCCCTTGGTGTCCAAAGATGTGCAGGTTAGGTGGATTGGCCATGCTAAATTGTCCCTTGGTGTCCAAAGATGTGCAGGTTAGGTGGATTGGCCATGCTAAATTGTCCCTTGGTGTCCAAAGATGTGCAGGTTAGGTGGATTGGCCATGCTAAAATGACCCTCATGCCAGGTGATTAGTGGGGTAAATAAGTTGGGTTAAATAAGTTAGGTGGGATTGTATTTGATGCAGACACAGTGGGCTGAATGGCCTCCTTCTGCACTGAAGGGATTCTAACGACAGGGGAGGTGAAATTAATCATCATATGACAGTGCGGCACTCCCTCAGTGCTTCACCGATTTCGGTTAGAACATAGAACAATACAGCACAGAACAGGCCCTTCGGCCTTCGATGTTGCGCCGAAGGGCTTGAGTATCCAGGGGCTGGATTTGAACTCGCAGGCGGGGGGTGGGTGGACACTCCCTTGCCGAGCCCTCCCCCCTCTCTCTGATGGCCTTGTCTTCAATTCCTAGGCATGCCCGACTTCCTGGAGAAGCTGCACGCGGCGGCCGTGCGAGCGCGGAACATGGAGATCAAGATTAAAGACTACATCAGTCCCCGCAGCACCGAGAGCCTAGACGCCAAGCAGGTGCAGAGCCAGGAGCGCAAGGAGAGCGGCTGCACTTCACAGCAGATGGAGTACGCGTAAGATTTCCTCCCTCCCTCCCTCCCCTCCTCCTCCCCGGGGCGGCTGGAGAGCCGGCACTGAGCTGCTGTGTCCACAGAAAGAGGGGGTCTGGCTGTGCCTTTGCCAAAACAACAGCGGGGAGCCGCTTTCCACTCGAGCAGCACTCTCAGGAAGACACGTTGCCTTGGAGCATCCGCCCTGGGGCACTGCACGGGTAGAGGGCTTCACACACTTTTACCAGCAGACGGTAGAAAGAGTTAACGACAAAAAAATTGGAATTATTGAAACCAGAAAAAAAAGTGCACGCACCCACGCTTATCCCAGCACTGCATTTGAAACTAAACATTTTCGAGTGTAGAGTCAAGGTTCGGTCAAAGCTGCTTCCTTGGTATCTTGAATTTGCTTGAGTATTAGGAGCCAGATTCCTGATCCGGGAGAGAGGGGGAGGCACGTCCTTGCCTTATTCCCAGTTTGTTGCTCACCCCTGTGAATTTCTACGTTCTGCTGTCATTTCTACTGGTATCGCACATCTATCTTCCCACGCAGGAGATTGCCGGAGTATTTTCCAATAAAAGCTGCTTATTTTGTAATGGGTTCTGTTTTTCTACCCTGAGTCGACACGGTGCCGCCCTGGGAAGCATCTCAGACTTTACCTGGAAAGCGCGCTCACTATGTTGCGCTCCTCCTTCCCCCTTCTAGCAGCCCTTCCCTCTCCACTCCTTCCTCCTTCTCCATATCTCCCCCCTTCCCTCCCCTCCTTATCTCCCCCCTTCTCCCCGATATCGCCTCCCTCCCCTCCTATCTCCCCCCTTCTCCCCGATATCGCCTCCCTCCCCCTCCCCCCCCCCCCCACCCCCCCGCCTTTGCTCCCCCCGCTCCAAAAGAAAGAACGATATTGGCAAGTTGGGCCGAAGGGCCTGTTTCCATGCTGTAAACCTCTACTGTCTCCCTCTCCGTTGCTGTGGGAGGAGAACAGGAAAAGAATGTTTTGCTGTTGGCAGCGTGCTGGGCAAGGTGAAATAATCCCCTCCCCCCCCCCCCCCCCCCGTCCTGTCTCCTCCCAACCTTGTCCAGCTGACCCCAGCCCCCCATTCATTGTGACCGTGAGAAGTTGCCCAGTTTAGCTGCAGTGTTGACCCTGCACCAGGAGATGGCAGTCTGGCATTGGGCAACGCAGGAGATTAAGAACATAGGAATCTTCATTCCTGCCGGGAACTCCGCTTCCTCCCTCTCTCCCACCCCAGCGTGGATATTCCCAACTCGATAGTAGTCATGCTTTGGAGATTACGGCGTTGGACTGGGGTAAACACAGTAAGAAGTCTGACAACACCAGGTTTAAGTCCGACCGATTTATTTGATAGTCAACTCACGAGCTTTCGAGGTTCCCCTCTTTGTCAGGTGAATGGAGCGTTTTGGCCTCAGACAGAGCGTATAACAAAGAAAATTACAGCGCAGGAACAGGCCCTTCGGCCCTCCAAGCCTGCACCGACTGAACTAAAACCCCCTGCCCTTCCAGGGAGCATTATAGAGAACACAGCAGGTTCGAAGTTTGCAAATGTAATTCTGTTATTCAAGAGTGAGAAAATGGGGAGCTCGTTAATCTGACATCGGTTATTGGCAAAGTGTTGGAATGTATGATTAAAGAAGTCTTTCCTCCGTGTGCTTTGAAAATCATAGCATGATCAAAGTCAACATGGTTTTGCGAATGAACAATTGTATTTGGTAAATTTAAGTATTTGCAGATGAAAATAACAGGGACGCCATCCCTGGCAGTACAGACAGTTTACAGATTACTGATTAGAAGGTGTAAAGGTTGATATTCTAGTCAGTAATCTGTAAACTGTCTGTGCTGTTATATGCTCTGTCAGAACTCTCCATTCACCTGACAGAGGGAAACCTTGAAAGCTTGTGAATTTACCATCAAATAAATCAATTGGACTCGAACCTACTGTTGTCAGACTTCTGACTGTATATTCCCAATTCCCCAGCCACCTGTCTGGAAGTCTGCTTCACTGTTGGAACACAGGGAATCAATCCTTCCCACCGCGCGTGTTGGGAAGGAGGCACAGAAGGGTTGACGTTGAAAACCCTGCACCTCGCCATTTGACCCTGTTCCCAGCCAGTTACTGCTGCAGCCTCCGATACCCCTCCCATCCAGGGCAAGCTGTCTGCGATAAGTATTTGGGCTGTTTGACCACAGAAGGCATCACAGTCTGAGAGAGGTCTATGCCGAACTCCCGTGGTGACCCCTCCTTGTGCACGATCGTCACTGGCATGGTTACCAGGCGGTCGTGCTCCTCTTCCCGAGGGATCGGCGATGCTTGGGGAGGCTGCGTGGGCGAGAGATCGATTTCCCCGACAGTCCTTCCCCTCTGACTGGATTAGCGGTTTGTCCCTGTTTGGGCATTAGCGCTCAAAGGATCACAGACACCCGCAGTGCAATAGGAGGCCGTTCGGCCCATCACGTTTGCACCGACCCACAATCCCACCCAGACCCTATCCTATCTGATCACCTCCATCTCACCCTAATTCCACGTGCCTGCCTTTTCCCTATAATTCTGCTTTTGTTCAAGTATTAATCAATATCGTTCTCGAACCTATTGCTTTCTTTTGTATCCACAATATTCTGGGACTGTGAATTCCATCGATTCACAACCCTTTGTGAGAATTAGCTGCTCCTTATCTCTCTCTTGAACCTCCGCCCCTCTTGCTGTACAACTTTTCCCTCTTCTCAACTACCGTTCGAAAAGAGTGAACATTTGATTAACATTTGTATTCTTAATACTGTTGAGTATTTTACAGCCGTCGATTAAATTCCCCCTCATCCTTCTGTAGTTCAGCACGTAACAATCCCAAGCTACTCAACTGTTCCTCTTCGAACCTGGAGTCTGAACCACCTCTAGTGCCATAAGACTAGTCTTCAAAGATGATCCCCGTAACCCCATGCTTTTACCTCAAATAGTTTCCCCTCTCACTGAGGGGCAATTTATCATGGCCAATTTACCGAAACACGCACATCTTTGGATTGTGGGTTGTGCTTGTACTAAAGCTAGTTTAAAACCAGTTATCTGTAAGAAAGATAACGCTGACCTGAGCCCTGTTTAAGCAAATCCACTTCTCTTTGACGTCTCAGTGAAAATGAAAGCATTTCTGATCTCCTTTTCCTTCCGGTTGCGCCCATCATTTGACCTTTTCCATCGTCCTGTTCCTGCTAACCTCATCACCCCCCGCCCTCCTCCCCACCCCCCACGCACCCCTCCCCAGCGATCAACCCCCTCTCCATTCTCCTGCACACACACTCTGCTCGACTCGGTCAGCATTGAGAAAAAAAACGACGGGGCTGCTGAAGTTTTGCGGCTTGCACTCATCAGGGCGAACGGAATTTCAGTCGCTCGCAACGGTTTACAAGACGGGCGACGAGGGCAAGTGAGCTCTTGATTGGCAGAGGCATTGCCGTGGAGCAAATGACAGGGAACTGACGCCACACCAGATTGCTGGGTAATTCGAAAAGGTGGGGCGCAAGGCTGGGACATATTCCTTTGCTTGCAGAGGACGGAGCCCTGCTTATGAATATCTCTCGCTTTGATACATTTTTTTAATTTGTCGGTGGCACATTGGTGTCGCTGGCTGGGTCCAGCATTTATTGCCCATTCCTTGTTACCATTGAACTGAATGTCTCACTCAGCCATTTCAGAGGGCAGTTGAGGGTCAACCACATCGCTCTGGAGTCACGTGTAGGCCAGACCGGGTAAGGATGGCAAATTTCCTTCCCTCAAGGACATTAGTGAACCAGATGGGTTTTTCCAGCAATTGACAATGAGTACCATAAAACTTGACAGATACTTAATTTCAGATTCTTTTAAAAAATTGGATTCAAATTCCAACCATCTGCCATGGTAAGATTCGAACTCAGGTCCCCAAACATGAGCTAAGTTTCCGGTGACACCACTTGATCATCGCCTCCCCCTGTAAATGAACCCTTTTACCAGTCTGACTGATTTATCTTAAATTGGTCGTTAGTGCAGCAATTAGCACATTCGGTGTTATAGAGTCATAGAGATTTACAACATGGAAACAGGCCCTTCGGCCCAACTTGTCCATGCCGCCCCATTTTTCTTTAAAACCCCTGAGCTAATCCCAATTGCCCGCATTTGGCCCATACCCCTCTATACCCATCTTATTCATGTAACTATCTCAATGCTTTTTAAAAGATAAAATTGTACCCCCTCTACTATGACTTTTGGCAGCTTGTTCCAGACACTTACTACCCTCTGTGTGAAAACATTGCTCCTCTGGACATTTCTCCAACCTGTACCCTCTAGTTTTAATCTCCCTGACCTTTGGGAAAAGATTTTGACTATCTAGCTAATCTGTACCCATCATTATTTTATAAACCTCTATAAGATCATCCCTTAGCCTCTTATGTTCCAAGAGAGATAATTCGCAGTCTATTCAGCCTCTCCTTATAACTCAATCCACCAAGACCTGGTAGCATCCTAGTAAATCTTTTTTGCTACTTTAATAATACCCTTTCTATAATAGGGTGACCGGAATTGCACACAGTATCCCAAGTGTGGCCTTACCAATATCTCGTACAACTTCAAGTGTTGTTCAGCAAGTGATGCCCCTGTTTGGAACACTTCTGTCCCGTGGTATAAGTTGGAGTGGCAGTTTGAAATTCTTGTGTTCGTCCTGTTGGGTGCAAGACGGGAAACTTCAACAACACATCTCTCTTTCCAGCAATGTCCAAGCTCTGTACGTTCAAGTGAGGCTGCTCTGGGCCACTTGGAAATTCTCCCCCTGTGTTACAGACCTGAACTAACCTCAAAAGTTTGAAGCCTGTTTATTAGTGTCACAAGCAGGCTCACGTTAACACCGCAATGAAGTTAGTATGAAAGCCCCTTAGTCGCCACGCTCTGGCGCCTGTTCGGGTACACTAAAGGAGAACTTAGCACCTCACCAGCATGTTGTTCGGACTGTGGGAGAAATCCCAGGCAGATATGGGGAGGGGGGAGGGGGCAGAAGGCACCAGCTCCACACAGACAGTGACCCAGGAATCGAACCTGGGTGCCAGGAGGCAGCTATGCCAAGGCGAGTTGGATAGATTTTCGATAGGCAGGGGAGGGGGGGGGGCAAGGGTTGGAGGAAGGAGGCAGACAGGAAGGTGGAGAAAGTTGGGGCCATAGCCAGAGTGCATTTAGACAGAGCAGGCTGAAGGAGCATCCTGAATTCCATGTTCCTGCTTCCTTTGAGAGTGGATTTGAGGGTATTTTTGGGGCTGATCAATCTGATTACAGCACAGGTTTACTCTTGAGTAACGGTCTCAGTCCTCTTTTCTGGAGTCCAAAAAGTACTGAAGTGATACAGCGTGGTGCAAATGCAGGCACACAGAAAGGCCTCTGGTGCTTTCTCGTTACCTGGTATCACTGTCAGGAAGGTAGGGGACTCATTGACGGACTCCGGGGAGGTCAGCCACAGTCTCTGTCTCCCCAGAAGATTCTGCACTGCCTGCAGGTTTGCCCCTCAGGTGGGAGATCATTGTTTAAAAGGTTGAAATGACTTGCGTTTTCTGTGGGTTTGTGGTGTTGCATTTTGTCATATGACTTGCTTTTAACCTGTGTGTCTTTCAAAAAGAATGCATTTCCTCCACAAAGTGGTGATCTTTCTCTGTAATGCCTTTACTCGTGTTTTTTTTAAATTAAATCTCATTCTCCATCTCTCCCACTTTGTTTCCTTCTGTGTTTGAGCTCTGATTTCTGTCTAGATGTGTTCTTATTACTTCCTGCTTGTTTACCTGGGGTTCCTTTCCTTATCAGAGTCCCTTCCCCGCCCCTCTGCACCAGTTTTCCACTTCAATCTGCTAGCAAAACGGCAGCAGAATGTGTGTGGGTTATTTGGGCAACTTGCCGGCACGTTTTCCGACACCTGTGGCTCACGTAACTGCGAGCAACACGGTGGCACAATGGTTAGCACTGCACTGCAGCACCAGGAACCGGGGTTCAGTTTCCCGGTTCAGATCACTGGAGTCTGTATGGGTTTCCTCCAGGTGCTCCCCTTTCCTCCCACCGTCCAAAGATGTAGAATCATAGTGCAGAAAGAACCCATCAATTCTATACCAACCACAATCGCACCGAGATCTTATCCCCTATAACCCCTGTTCATTTATCATAGCAAGTCCCTGTAACACTGAAAGGCAATTTAGCATGGCCAATCCACCTAACGTGCACATCTTTGGAGCGTGGGAGCAAAACAGAGCATCCAGAGGAAACCCACACAGACACAGGGACAATGTGCAGGCTCTGTACAAAGTGACTCAAGCTTGGAATTGAACCCAGGTCCCTGGCACTGAGGGACAGCAATGCTACTGTGCCACCTGAATTGCACAGAGCAAAGTTTCCCAATTTCCTTCATACTCCTGTGGTTACAATGGAATATTGTACCTGGCCTGGCAGTGTTTGTTCATTTGGGCTGCGAGGAAGGGTCATTCAAACTCAAAATGTTGGCTCTATTCTCTCCACAGCTGCTGCCAGACCTGCTCGGATTCTGCAGCATCCGCTGCATTATATCAGATTGCTCACTTCTAGTTCAAAGATGTGCAGGTTAGATGGATTGGCTATGCTAAATTGACCTTTAGTGTCAGGGGCATTAGCTGGGTAAATATGTGGCATTATGGGAAAGGGGGTAGACAGGACAGAGGTTGGTACAGATGCGATGGGCCAAATGGCTCCTTCTACAGTGCAGAGATTCTATGATAGAGAAGCTTAGGTGAAGGGGAGACTTATCCATAGGATAGAATCCATCCGATAAATTTAGCACGACCAATCCATCGAACCTACGTATCATTGGGCTGTGGGAGGAAACCCATAGTGACCCAATGCTGGAATTGTAGGGGCAATGGACCAACTTGTTTTGTTGATTGCATCCAACTCTGGAGTTCTAACTCTCAAATCTTCAACATTTGGTGAACATTTTATTTGTCAGCTGTGAAGAAGGCAATCTTCTCAACCCTGTAAATAGGGTTATGTTCTATTTTGCTGTTTGCTGTGAGCTCAGTGGTCAACACCAGCTGCCTCTCCCCTCTCAAATGTAGAAGGTTGCAGGTTCAGGACCTGCATGTGTGTGAAAAGAGCTAGACTAACACAAGCCTGGGTCTCTGGCACTGAGAGGCATCAGTGCAGTAGTTGCTAAGTAAGAAATATAATTGGTTTTGAGCAGGAAGTAGGTGGGATAAGGACAAAGTGATGACAGTGGGAGATTGACTGACAGAAGGATGGGTGGGACTGAGGTTTCCAATGCCAAAAGGGAATTATGGATCCATAGAATGGCAATTGGCCCATCGAGTCTGCACTGACAATGCCAATCAGGCCCTATCCCCATGCACTTACTCTAGCTTGACCCCCAGACACTGAGCAACAATTTAGCATGGCCCATCCACCTAACCTGCACTTCTTTGGACTGAGGGGGGGGGAAGAACCAGAGCACCTGATGGAAACAGACACAGGGAGAACATTCAAACTCCAAATAAACAGTGACACAAGGCTGGAATCAAACCCAGGTCCTTGGCCCTATGAGCCAGCAGTGCTAATCACTGCACCATCCCACTGGAGGAAGAAACAAAATGTACACTTGAGAAAAACTGCAACAACCAGTGAGAAAGAGAACAGAGCAGTGGTGCTGGAAAATGCCCAGTTGAAAGATATGGTGCTGTTTTGTCACTGTTAAGGACAGATGTCAGCATAAGTGATGGGGGGAATTAAAATGGCAGGCCATTAAAAGCTCAAGTAGTGCTTATAGACTAAACAGACAACAAAGCAGCTATCCATACTACATCTGATAGCAAGAGCACCCTCTCAATTGCTGCACCTGACAGGGGTTCCTGGTCAAATGGAAGGGACTGACATACGAGGACAATCCTTGGTTAGGATTGTTTTTAATACTCAAGTTCAAATGAATGAGGCAGGGATCTCAGACTTACAAACTTCTAACAGGACTAGACAGGGAGGATGTTCCTGCTGGTGGGGCAGTCCAAAACCAGGGGGTCACAGTCTGAGGATTCAGGGTAGACCATTTAGGACAGAGACATTTCTTCAGCTGCCTGTGGAATTTATTCCCACAGGAAGTAGTATTGAACGTTTTCAAGAGGCAGCTGGATTATAGCGCTTGAGGCGAATGGGATCAAAGGATATGGGGAAAAAAGATTAGAGAAAGCAGGATGATTAGCCATGACTGTGCTGAATGACCTCCTTCTAGCTTCTATGTTAGAATCATAGAAACCCCACAGTGCAGAAACAGACCATTCAGCCCATCAAGTCTGCATCAGTCACAATCCAGATCCTATCCCTGGATACTGACACTACCAATCCCCCAACATTAGGGTCAATTTATCTTGGCCAGTCAGCCTTAACTGCATTGCACCTCCTGTATCTGCCATGAGGGGGGGGGGGGGCGTGACTGAAGGGGGAATATTTTAGGTTGAAAGTTTCATTACGAGAAAGATTCAGATGGTTCAGTATTTTGGAATCCCAACAGTTTAGAAGTGGTTAGTAAAAGAGATAAGCACCCATTCCAATCACCTCATGTTTAATTTAAATTTCTCCATGATAAATAACAGCAACATTTTTTAAAAAATGGTTCGACGGCGAGTATGGTAGTATTTGGAAACTCGGCGTGTAGTCATTTTCAGGCACTGGAAGGCTAGCAGGACATTTCTCTGGGCTTCACTTCTTGACCTTGCCTTGTGCTGCTACGGCCTCCATTGCTGCCTTCACGGTCGCCTCATCTCCCAGGAACTTCATGGGGCCGGTGGGTTTCAGCTTCGCATCCAGCTCGTACACAATCGGGATGCCGGTGGGCAGGTTCAGCTCCATGATCGCAGCATCAGACATACCTGAAATCAGAGAGAGAGAGTGGCCAAACTTGGGACATTTCCCCAATGAGGAGGAGAATTCCAAGGATCAGTGAGTAGAGTCACCAGGAGTAATGGTCACCACGTTGCTGAGGAAGTGGCACTACAGTCAAGTACTGTCTCTTCCACACAACTTTATGTTCCCACCTTATAAAATCACAGTGCAGAACAGGTCCTTCAGCTCATAGGGTCTCACCAACACAAGAAATACCTGAACTCCCACTTACTCCCATCTCCCAGCCCATGAGAATCCTACCATGAAGCAGGAGGGTATTCGGCCCATTGAGTCTGCACCAACAGTCCTATCCGGGCTCTATCCCTGTAACCCAAACTATACTAGTCCCCCTGACACTAAGGAGCAATTTAGCATGACCAATACAGTAAACTTACCCATCTTTGAAAACTTTGGGACAATTTAGCATGGCCAGTTTACCTAACATGCACATCTTTGGACTGTGGGAGGAAACCAAAGCACCTGGAAGAAATCCACACAGATACTGGGAGAATGTGCAAACCAAGGCTGGAATTGAACCTGGATCTGGGGCAATGTGAGGCAGCAGTGCTAATCACTGTGCTGCCCCCATGTAAGCCTGAATGTTATAATGTGCCAAGTGTCATCCAGGTACTTTTTAGAAGGATGCAAGGCAACCTGCCTCTACTACCCTCCCAGGCAGTGCATTCCAGAACATCACGACCCACAAAATATCTTGGGATTGTCCCTATTGTTTAACCAGCCAGAGCTTTCTCATCTCCCTGCTTTGCTTTTCTAAGTTCCAATCTGCACTTTCTGTACTGCCTGCACTGTTTTGTTCCCCATGCTAAAAGCCTCTCTTTTCCTTTCTCATTGTATCCTGAAATCTCTGGTCATCCACAGTTCTTTGGACTTGTACTCTTCCCCCATTTCCTTTTTTTAAACTTCTGTAGATTTTCCCCCATTAGGAACTGTTCCCAGTATACTTATTTTACTGAACTCCACTCTCCCCCAGTCCAACAAAAACTTGTTTTTTTTTTTGGCAACTTGTCTGTTTCTTGGTCCATAACAAGCTTGAATTGTATACCACGATGTGATCGCTATCACCAAAATACTCCCCCAGCACCACCATCTGTGGGGCTTCATTCCCTAGAATTAGATCCAGCACAGCTCCATTCCTTGTTGGACTCTCTAGAAAGTAGCCTAAATAGTTCCCAGAGATTTGTGTTCAGTTTTGGTCACCGAATTACAGGAAGGATATTAATAAAAGGTTGAAAGAGTGCAGGGAAGGTTTACAAGGATGTTGCTGGGACTTGAGAAGCCGAGTTACAGAGAAACGTCGAATAAGTGAGGACTTTATTCCCTGGAGTGTAGAAGAATGAGGGGAGATTTGATAAATGGGTATAGATAGAGTGAATGCAAGCAGGCCTTTTCCACTGAGGCTAGGGGGAAAAAACCCCCCACAGGACATGGGTTAAGGATGAAGGGGGGGGTGTTTAAAGGGAATATTGGGGTGGGGTGGGGGGAACTTCTTCACAAAGAGTGGTGGGAGTGTGGAAATGAACTGCCAGATGAAGTGGTGAAAGCAGGCTCACTTAACATTTAAGAAAAACTTGGACATGGATGAAAGGGGTATGGAGGGATATGGTCCAAGCATAGGTCAGTGGGACAAGGCAGAAAAATGCTTTCGACACAGCCAAGGGCCAAAAGGTCTGTTTCTGTGCTGTAATATTCTATAGAACATTGAGTCCGAGTCACCATTTTCAGAATTAGTTAGACACGAGAGGTGTCCACTGTCTGAAACAAATTGCCAGAGGCAGGTACAATTTTGTGTTAAAAAGCATTTACAGTGTTACACGGATATAGAGGGATATGGGCTAAACAGACAGTTGGGACTAGTGTTTTTAAAAAAAACGAAAGAATGGACAAAGGGCCTGCTTCCATGCTGTAAACCTCTGATCCTGTCCCCTAACCATTAGTTGGGAGTGGGGAAATCCCACTTGATTTTAGCTTCTGTAACTGAGGGACAGAGGCCAACAGTCACATCCCCAACACATCAGCCAGCCAACTGGAAAGGTTTTTAATAAGGGCTAATGGCTCAGTAGAAAGGTCAAGGAATACAAGACAAGTGCAGTAGATCTTGCAAAGATATCAATTCATATTCAGTTATGTAGAACCAGTGAATGAAGTGCTTGTGATGTAAATTTACAATTCCACTTTAATATTATTCAAATTGTTCATTTAGGAAGTGCAGGGAATTCAATTCCTTTGTAAAATAAATTGCATAGTTACCAGGCCAACAGGAGTAGTCTGCGCAGGTCAAGTTATAGTGACAGGGCCTTCTTGGAATGCTGATGACCTTTACTGAGTGGGCCTCTGCTCACTCATGTTACACTGTCTGGGTTTGCCACGCTACTTATAGCATCTGAATCTTTGGCAGCAAGAGGAGCAGGCAAATGTCAGAAATAGTAACACGACCTGCAATCTTCATGATGGGGCAAATCAGTGACCTTTCCATAGCATCAGTGAGTGAACTGCTCTCCTCAGAGCCAGTATATTAGGAAGAGGGCAGGTTAAGTGATTAACCGCAGCGAGGGCGGTCTAGGTCACTGAATCAGCACTGTGCAGAGTTGGTCTAGACCCGATGGGCAAAGGTGCATCCTACTCAGGGTGCTATCCTCCTGCAATCCCATGCTTTTACCCTGCTAATCTCTTAACTCTGTTTGGACACGGAGGGGCAATTTAGCATGGCCAATCCACCAACCTACACACCTTTTGGAACAGAGGGGAAACTCACAGACATGGGCACAGCATGCAGATTTCACACAGTGACCAAGCTGGGAATCAAACCTGGGTCCCTGGCACTGCAAAGCAGCAGCACAAACTACTGAGCTACCCACCAAGCACTGTCTGGAATGAAACAGTTAACACCTCAGGTCTATGACCTTTTGTTTGAATTAGACAGTTTGCAGCATTTACTAAGTTTGGAAAATAGCTGTGCTGGAGTGCACTGTGGAACACTCAATAGGAACACAGTAGACCATTCAGCTCCTCAAGCCACAACTAGATTGTGGCTAATCTAGCTCAATGCCATTTTCTCCTCATCTCTCTCAATAGCTCAACAATTGAGCCTCCAGAGCCTTCAAGAGTAGAGAAATCCAAAGATTCATAATCCCCTCAGTGAAGAAATGTCTCCACATCTCCGTCTGAAATGGATCCCATCCCGAGACTGTCTCCTGGTTCTAGGTCTTTCCCAGCCAGGGGAAAACAGTCTTCCTGTCTCTACCCTGTAAAGTTCAGTATACTCAGGTGAAATCTCCTCTGAGAATACAGACCCACTCAGTCTCTCCTCCCAGGACAGTCCTGCCATCCCAGGTATCCATTTATTACTCCCTCTATTGCATTATATTCTTCCTTGGGCAAGGAGACAGAGTGGCAAGTGGTTAGCATTGTTGCATCACAGTGCCAGGGACTTGGGTTCAATTCCAGGCTTGGTTCACTCTGCGTGAAATTTGTTCATTACAACACTGGGGACCCAGGTTCAATTTCGGTATGGGTCACTGTCTGTGCAGAGTCTGCACGTTCTTCCCGTGTCTGAGTAAGTTTCCTCTGCATTGCTCCCATAGTCCAAAGAAGGTGGGTTAGGTAGATTGGCCATGTGAAACTGACCCTGGTTCTAGTAAGATAAATACATGGGAGTACAGAAAGAGGGCCTGGGTGGGCTTGTGACCAGTGCAGACTTGATGGGCTGAATAGCCTCCTTCTGCACTGTAGGGATGCCCCACAAAGGCTCTATATAACTTCAGCAAGACATCTTTACTCATGTATTCAAATCCTCTAACAAAGGCCAACATACCATTTGCCTTCTAACTGCATGGTGCACCCTGTGTTCTGGCTTTCAGTGACTACTAACACACTATTACCTGAATTTAGTAGAAGGTAAAAGGGAGCAGTGGCATTACTGGGGCAGGTGGTAAATACACAGGAGTCTGTACAATTTCTCAATCGCACACAATCAGGTTTATATTCACAGCACAGACTATGATCTCTCCAATCTATCCCTCCCAACTGATTGAGTTACTCCAGGCCTTGGGATCTCTGAGATCTACCCCTCCCAACTGAATGGGTTAGCTGCAGTCTGTACTGCAACTGGGCTACCAGGGAGCATGCATCTCCCTGTCACTGTAACAAGGGGGCAGCAGAACTGGGCTATGTATGGTACAAAGGGTACCCATTTAGATTAATTATTTACTTCAGCAGGTTAACAAATCCTGCCACCACACTGCAGCTTTTAACGTTATTATTTTTTGGAATAGGACCAGCCTTAATAAAGATAGGCTGAGGGGGAAGAAAAGCTGCTGTGTCACTCCGATGTTTAAATTTATGTAAAAAAGCAGAACTATTCACCCTTGCTATCGCTTGCAATACACACTCAAAGAGGCAGCCTGACTGAATCAACCCTGTCACTGTACAGTTTAGACTTTGCTACTTTTAAAAAACACACACAGAACGATGGCACAGTGGGTTAGCACTGTTGCCTCAGTACCAGGACCTGGGTTCAGTTCCTAGCTTGGGTCACTGTGCAGAGTCTGCACGTTCTCCCCACATCCAGGTGCTCCGGTTTCCTCCCACAGTCCGAAAGACTTGCTGGTTAGGTGCTAAATTCTCCCTCAGTGTAACCCGAACAGGCGCCGGAGTGTAGCAACTAGGAGATTTTCACAGTAACTTCGCTGCAGTGTTAATGCAAGCCTACTTGCGACTAATAAACTTTTCTCTGCCAGGTATCGCTGGCAATGGAGGATAGTGATTGCCAGCATGATCAAAACCTACCAGACCCAGGGGGCACCACAGGGGATGGACATAATGTTTACCCCTTTTATTTAGGCATTTTAAGTTTCCTTTGATGCAGTCTCCTTTTGAGGGGCTGCTTTCTTACTTTACCTCTCAATCTATCAATTTGTCTCTAAGAAGCAAACTGCAGCGTGGCTGCGAGTTGGTCTTTTGCGACCCTAGGTTGGGTATGAAGCCTACTGTAACTCCAAATGTCAAACGTAATCCACACCTTCCCGAGTAACCAGCTTACTTAATAACGGCTCACCCTCAGTGACATTTAAAGGACTACAGCACGCTGTGATTGGCATTAACACATGTGGCACTAGTGCAGATTGTGCGTCTGTGTGTGGGGAGCTTAAAAGATCGAGCAATATCTAATGCAAGAGAAGGTAAAAGGGAAGGCAGATTTCCTTCCTAATGGACATTGCTGACCCAGTTGCACTTCTAATAACAAATCCTTGGGCAAACTTTATTGATACTAGGATTCTCAAATCAATAATGTTCAACAATAGAATAGAATGTCAGCATAAAATAGCCCCTGCTTCATCTCAGGTTCAAATCTCCTTGGAACCCTCAATGGCTGGCGTGGGACAGCAAGCACAAGCTGGTCAACACTCAAGTTCAGCACCCTCAGTGAGTGCTGCAAAGATGGAGTGGTGGAAACAGTTCTTTTAAAGCCCATGAGGCCTACCCTAGTCAAATAGCTTCCCATCAATTCTAGCAAAACAAGGGAATCACGATGATGCATGTCAAAATTAACCTAGAAAGGGCAGCACAGTGGTTAGCACTGCAGCCTTATGGCACCAGGGACCCAGCCCAGGTCACTGTGTGTGGAGTTTGCACAGACATAGAAATATATACATCAGGTCCTTTGGCCCTCAATGTTGTGCCAAACTATGTTCAAACCCAAGATCAAGCTTTCCCACTTGCTTTTTAAAAGATAAAATTGTACCCATCTCTACTACCTCTGGCAGCTTGTTCCAGACACACACCACCCTATGTGAAAAAATTGCCCCTTTTGTATCTCTCTCCTCATTCTATCTGTTCAAATTAAATCTTGAAAAAGATCGATTGACCCATTCAGAACAATAGCATCTCTATACTACAGAAAGAGGCCATTTGGCCCATTGAGATTGTGTAATTTCTCATGATGTAACCCTTCCCTCCAAGTGCTCTGGTTTTTCTTCCAACATCCAAAGGTGTATGGGTCAGGTGGATTGAGGTGACTTCACTGAATGTTTCTAAGACAGATACTAAGGAATTGAGGGTTATGGTGAGCGGGTGAGTAAGTGGAGTTGAGTCCATGAAAAGATCAGCCATGATCTTACTGAATAGTGGAGCAAGCTCGAGGAGCCAGATGGCCGACTCCTGTTCCTAGTTCATAGAAACAGAGCACTACAGCACAATACACCGAGCTATGTCCGAACCCAAGATCAAGCTATCCCACTCCCTATCATTCTGGTGTGCTCCACGTGCCTATCCAATAACTGCTTGAAAGTTCTAAAGTGTCTGACTCCACTATCACAGCAGGCAGTCCATTCCACACCCCAACCAGTCTCTGAGTGAAGAATCTATCTCGGACATCCCTCCTACATCTCCCACCTTCTAGTTATGCCCCCTAGTAACATGTACATCCACTCGAGGAAATAGTCTCTGCACGTCCACTCTTATCTATTCCCCATCATCATCTTATAAACCTCTAAGTCGCTTCTCATTCTTCACTGCTACAAAGAAAAGCCCCAGCTCCCTCAATCTTTCCTCATAAAACCTACCTTCCAAACCAGGTAGCATCCTGGTAAATCTCCTGTGCACCATTCTTGCTAAATTTCCCCTTAGTGTCTAAACATATATAGGCCAGGGAAATTAGCAGGGTAAATATCTGGGGATGGGTCGAATGGCCCCCCTTCCTGCACTGTAGAGATTCTATGATTTTAGAAAGCCAGCTCAGTTAGCTTACTTTCGAGATGCTTGACGATGCCTCTCAAGCTGTTGCCATGAGCCGCAATCAGCACCCGCTTGCCAGCCTTAATCTGCGGCACAATCACGTCGTTCCAGAAAGGCAGAGCCCGTGCGATGGTGTCCTTCAAGCTCTCGCAGGTCGGCAGCTCTTTGTCTGTCAGGCTCTCGTACCGCCGTGCCTGCAAACAAAAATCCCCAGTTCACCGCTGAAACAAATCTATGAGGTTAGTGTTACCCACCACTATATCCTACCACACACACACACACTGCTCAGAACGACAAGATACTCAAACACAAGACTTAAAAAAATATACACTGTCAAAATGTGACCTGTCGAAGCATGGTCTCGTATTTTTGAGCCAACATCCCAGAAATATAAGGCTGAGCTTATAATATTTTGCTTTTGGGAGAATTGTTGCCTAGATGTGGCACTACTTGCCACAGTGCCACTAGCACAGGGACCTGGATTCAATTCCCAGCTTGGATTACTGTCTTTGGGGAGTTTGCACATTCTCCCAGTGTCTGTGTGGGTTTCCTTTGGGTGCTCCTGTTTCCTCCCACATGTGCAGGCTAGAGGAATTAGCCACGAAGCTTATGGAGTTACTGGGATAGGGCCCGCGTAAGATACTCTGTCGGATAGTTGTTGCAGGCTTGATGGGCCAAATGGCCTCCTTCTACACTGTTGTGATTCTATGAGGAAAATCTCATTGTTCAAATAACACTATGGCACCTTTAAGCAGCAAATTTGAACAGTGACATCCCATCTTAAAGATAAGATTTAAAACAGAAGTACAGGTCATGGGCAGTAGTGTCAAGTGTTTCGACTTCCTTAACTATGACACCAGTTGATGGGCACAGTTGTTCTGTGGGTACTTTTCTGGGGAAAATATTTAGTACATCTGTGAAATTAAGCCTGAATAAGACTTTTTTATGACTCTTAATGCCTTTTGAAAATGACCCAAATTTCCCGCTGAAATCTCTCAAGCAAACACAAGATTTATTCCTGCAAACAGTGACGAATTTCAAGGAAAGTTTGCACATTTAGTGATCCACATTATGGGGAGTTCAGAGTGTGACTAACTCAGAGGATATGGCACATATGGTATCATGACAGATACCAATGAACATGAAGGGGCAGAGGATCGTGAGGCACTGCACGTCTTCCTACAAGGAAGGGAGAGCGAGCGAGAACAGGTCAGACAGAGAGAACTGCAAAATGTGGAAATACATTTAGCAAGGCATCACCAGGAACTGGATTTAACTGCAGTGTTTTAGCTTCAAAAGAAGCAGTGAAAGCATGCAAGGCACATGTTCCTGGTTGAACAGTTACATCAGAAGGAGCTACAACACAAACTCAGTGATACCACAAAAGATGCCCTCTCCACGCCACAGCAGTTAAAATGCAGTAAGCCCAGCAGGTACAACCTCTATCACCACAGGATATCTCTTTCCCAAAAATACTCCCATTTCACCCACCTCCACCATCCCTCCCCCATTCACATCCTCCCACCCTTCCCAACCTATCACTGAATTCAATAATTATCCCCTCCCCTGCACCGTGCAGATGGGGTATTTAGGATATTAATTCTCCCAATCTCACCCTTGCTGACAGTGCAGTTGTAGGGGTGCTGCTGGGGTATATTTGGAGCTTTTTAAGAGTCTAATGTACATTAACCCATACCATTCTGATGGAGTAATATGGATGCTGCTGGGGTATTTAGGGTATGATTTAAGATGTATTTAAGGTCTATTTTCAGACTATTTAATCTACATTAACTCTTACCTTGCTGATGGAGTAGTAGAAGTGCTGGGTATTTAGGTTATGATTTAAGGAATATTAGGGATATTTAGGGTAATATTCAGGGGGTATTAATCCTTACTGTGCTAATGTTATAGTAGGGGTGCTGCTGGAGTATTTAGGTTATGATTTAGGTTATATTTAGAGTTTTTGGGGGTATTTGATCCACATTAACCCTTACCTTGCTGATGATGCTGTAGTAGGGGTGCTGCTGAGGGTATTTAGGTTTTGATTTAGGGTTTATTTTGGGGTGTATTTAGTGTACATTAACCCTTACCTTGCTGATGCTGTAGTAGGGGTGCTGTGGGGTATATTTAGGGTTTTAGGGGGTATTTGATCTATATTAACCCTTGCCTTGATGATGCTGTAGGGTATATTTAGGGGGGTATTTGATCTATATTAACCCTTGCCTTGCTGATGATGTAGTAGTAGGGGTGCTGTGGGGTATATTTAGGGTTTATTTTAGGGTATATTTAGGATACATTAACCTTTACCTTGCTGATGTTGTAGTAGGGGTGCTGCTGGGGCATTTAGGATATGATTTAGGTTATATTTAGGGTTTTTGGAGGTATTTGATCTATATTAACCCTTACCTTGCTGATGATGCTGTAGTAGGGGTGCTGCTGGGGTAGATTTAGGGTTTTTTGGGGGGGTATTTGATCTATACTAACCCTTACATTGCTGATGATGCTGTAGTAGGGGTGGTGGGGTAATATTTAGGGGGTATTTGATATATACTAACCCTTACCTTGCTGATGATGCTGTAGTAGGGGTGGTGGGGTATATTTAGGGGGTATTTGATCTATACTAACCCTTACATTGCTGATGATGGTGTAGTAGGGTGGTGGGGTATATTTAGGGGGTATTTGATCTATACTAACCCTTACCTTGCTGATGATGGTGTAGTAGGGGTGCTGGGGTAGATTTAGGGTTTTTTGGGGGGGGGGGGGGGTATTTGATCTATACTAACCTTACATTGCTGATGATGCTGTAGTAGGGGGTGGGGTATATTTAGGGGGTATTTGATCTATACTAACCCTTACATTGCTGATGATGCTGTAGTAGGGGTGGTGGGGTATATTTAGGGGGTATTTGATCTATACTAACCCTTACATTGCTGATGATGCTGTAGTAGGGGTGGTGGGGTATATTTAGGGGGTATTTGATCTATACTAACCCTTACCTTGCTGATGATGCTGCAGTTGGGGTGGTGGGGTATATTTAGGGGGTATTTGATCTATACTAACCCTTACCTTGCTGATGATGTTGTAGTAGGGGTGGTGGGGTATATTTAGGGGGTATTTGATCTATATTAACCCTTACCTTGCTGATGATGGTGTAGTAGGGGTGGTGGGGTATATTTAGGGGGTATTTGATCTATATTAACCCTTACCTTGCTGATGATGGTGTAGTAGGGGTGGTGGGGTATATTTAGGGTTTATTTTAGGGTATATTTAGGATACATTAACCTTTACCTTGCTGATGTTGTAGTAGGGGTGCTGCTGGGGCATTTAGGATATGATTTAGGTTATATTTAGGGTTTTTGGAGGTATTTGATCTATATTAACCCTTACCTTGCTGATGATGCTGTAGTAGGGGTGCTGCTGGGGTAGATTTAGGGTTTTTTGGGGGGGGTATTTGATCTATACTAACCCTTACCTTGCTGATGATGTTGTAGTAGGGGTGGTGGGGTATATTTAGGGGGTATTTGATCTATACTAACCCTTACCTTGCTGATGATGGTGTAGTAGGGGTGGTGGGGTATATTTAGGGGGTATTTGATCTATATTAACCCTTACCTTGCTGATGATGGTGTAGTAGGGGTGGTGGGGTATATTTAGGGGGTATTTGATCTATACTAACCCTTACATTCTGATGATTGTAGTAGGGGTGGGGGGTATATTTAGGGGGTATTTGATCTATACTAACCCTTACCTTGCTGATGATGGTGTAGTAGGGGTGGTGGGGTATATTTAGGGGGTATTTGATCTATACTAACCCTTACCTTGCTGATGATGTGTAGTAGGGTGGTGGGGTATATTTAGGGGGTATTTGATCTATACTAACCCTTACCTTGCTGATGATGTGTAGTAGGGGTGGTGGGGTATATTTAGGGGGTATTTGATCTATACTAACCCTTACCTTGCTGATGATGGTGTAGTAGGGGTGGTGGGGTATATTTAGGGGGTATTTGATCTATACTAACCCTTACATTGCTGATGATGGTGTAGTAGGGGTGGTGGGGTATATTTAGGGGTATTTGATCTATATTAACCCTTACCTTGCTGATGATGTGTAGTAGGGGTGGTGGGGTATATTTAGGGGGTATTTGATCTATATTAACCCTTACCTTGCTGATGATGGTGTAGTAGGGGTGGTGGGGTATATTTAGGGGGTATTTGATCTATACTAACCCTTACCTTGCTGATGATGGTGTAGTAGGGGTGGTGGGGTATATTTAGGGGGTATTTGATCTATACTAACCCTTACCTTGCTGATGATGCTGTAGTAGGGGTGGTGGGGTATATTTAGGGGGTATTTGATCTATACTAACCCTTACCTTGCTGATGATGGTGTAGTAGGGGTGGTGGGGTATATTTAGGGGGTATTTGATCTATATTAACCCTTACCTTGCTGATGATGGTGTAGTAGGGGTGCTGCTGGTCCATGGGGGGCGGCGGGATGTCGAAGGAGCGCCTCCAGATTTTGACCTGCTCCTCGCCGTGCTTGGCCGCCGTCTCGGCCTTGTTGAGGCCGGTCAGGCCGCCGTAGTGCCGCTCGTTGAGGCGCCAGGTGCGGATGACGGGCAGCCACATCTGGTCGATGCCGTCCAGGATGATCCAGAGGGTGCGGATGGCCCGCTTCAGCACCGAGGTGTAGCACACATCGAACTGGTAGCCGGCCGCCCGCAGGGCCTCCGCGCCGCGCTTCGCCTCGCCCTCACCCTTCTCGCTCAGGTCGGCGTCGAACCAGCCGCAGAAGCGGTTCTCCTGGTTCCAGGCGCTCTCGCCGTGCCGCACGATCACCAGCTTGTAGCACGCCATCGCGCCCTTTCCCCTTCCCCTTCCCGGGCCCGGCCCGCAACTACTCCCACACAGGAGGCGGTTACTGTGGCAACGCCGCTAGGCCCCAACCGCCAGCGGCACCAGAAACAGAGTGAGGGTGGGGTAGGGGAGGAGGGAGTATATATAACCCAGGGTCAGGGGCGGGGCGGAGGAGGGAGTATATATAACCCAGGGTCAGGGCGGGGCGGAGGAGGATATATATATATAAGCACAGGGGCGGGGCGGAGGAGGGAGTATATATAACCCAGGGTCAGGCGGGAGGAGTCAGGGGCGTGAGGTGTTGTGTGTGTGTGTGTGTGTGTGTGTGTGTGTGTGGTGTAATATATATATATATATATACATATATATAAAACCCAGGGTCAGGGCGGAGGGAGTATATATATATATATATAAAAAACCCAGGTCAGGGGCGGGGCGGAGGAGGGTAGTATATATATATATATATATAACCCAGGGTCAGGGCGGGGCAAGGAGGGAGTTATATAACCCAGGGTCAGGTGCGGAGGAGTGTGTGTGTGTGTGTGTGTGTAATATATATATATATATATAAAACACAGGGTCAGGGGCGGAGGGAGTATTATAAAACCCAGGGTAAGGGGCGGGACAGAGGGGAGGCGTATATATAAAACCCAGTCAGGGTGAGGGATAGATCCGTCCCAGGGTCGGGGTGGGGGTTATATAACCCAGGTCAGGGGTGGGGGTATATATAACCGGATCAGGGTTTATATCGGGGTGGGGGTATATATAACCCAGGTCAGGGTGGGGGTATATATAACCCAGGATCAGGGTGGGGGTTATATATAACCAAGGATCAGGGTGGGGAATATAACCCAGGGTCAGGGTGGGGTTTATATAACCCGGACCAGGGTGGGGGTATCTCTAACCCAGGATCAGGGTGGGGGGATCAGGGTGGTATATAAACCCAGGATCAGGGTGGGGGTTTATATAACCCAGGGTGGGGTGTGGGGGTATATATAACCCAGGGTCAGGGTGGGGGGTTATATAACCCCAGGGTCAGGGGGTGGGGTATATATAAACAGGGTCGGGGATCGACGGGGTGGGGTATATATAACCCAGGGTCAGGGGGGGAGGGAGTGTGTAATATATATATATATATATATACACATATATAGAAAAAACCCAGGGTCAGGGCGGAGGGAGTATATTTTACCCAGGGTCAGGGGCGGGGCGGAGGGAGTATATATAACCAGGTCAGGGCGGAGGGAGGTAAAACCAGGGTAAGGGGCGGGACAGAGGGAGCGTATATATAACCCAGGGTCAGGGTGAGGGATCCGCGGTTAAACCCGGTCGGGGTAGGGGGGTCAGGGGTATATATATACAAGGGTTCGGGGTGGGGGTATATAACCCGGTCAGGGGCATGTTGGGGGTATTATAAACCCAGGGTCGGGGTGAGGGGTATTAGGTATATAAACAGGTCAGGGTCAGGGTGAGGGTATATATAACCCAGGGTCGGGTTATATACCCAGGGTCGGGGTGGGGTATATATAACGCAGAATCAAGGGTGGGGGTATATATAAACTCAGGGTCAGGGTGGGTATGGTATATATAACCCAGGATCAGGGTGGGGGTATATATAACCCAGGATCAGGGTGGGGGTATTATAACCCAGGATCAGGGTAGGGGTATATATAACCCAGGGTCGGGGTGGGGGTATATATAACCCATGGGTCCTGGTGGGGGTATATATAACCCAGGGTCGGGGTGGGGTATATATAACGCAGAATCAGGGTGGGGTATATATAACGCAGGGTCAGGGTAGGGGTGGGGGTATATATAACCCAGGGGTCAGGGTGGGGGTATATATAACCCAGGGGTGGGGGTATAATATCGGGTGGGGGTATATATAACCAGGATCGGGGTGGGGGTATATATTAACCCAGGATCGGGGTGAGGTTATATATAACCCAGGGTCAGGGTGGGGGTATATAACCCAGGGTCGGGGGGGGTATATATAACCAGGATCGGGGTGGTGGTATATATAACCCGGATCAGGGTGGGGGGTATATAAAACCCAGGATCGGGTGGGGGTATATATAACCTGGGTCAGGGTGGGGGTTATATATAAGCCAGGATCAGAGTGGGGGTTTATATAACCCAGGGTCAGGGGTTGGGGTATATATAACCAGGATCAGGGTGGGGGTATATAGAAGCCCAGGATCAGGGGTGGTGGTATATATAACCCGGGTAGGTGGGGGTATATATAAACCCAGGATTCAGGGTGGGGGTATATATTAACCCAGGGTCAGGGGTGGGGTTATATAACCCAGGGTCAGGTGGGGGTATATATAACCCAGGGATCAGGGTGGGGGTATACATAACCCAGGTTCAGGGGTGGGGTATATATAACTCAGGGTCAGGGCGGGGGTATATATAACCCAGGGTCAGGGTGGGGGTATATATAACGCAGGATCAGGGTGGGGGTATATATAACCCAGTGTCAGGGGTCAGGGGGGTTATATATAAAACCCCAGGGTCAGGGTGGGGGTATATAAACCAGGTCCCCTACCTAGTATTGAACCTCAAGGTGTGGGGGTATTTAACCCGGGCCAGGGTGGGGTATATATAACCCCGGATCAGGGTGGGGGTAATATAACCCAGGATCAGGGTGGGGGTATCTGGGTGGGGGATATTAACCCAGGTTGGGGGTATATATAACCCAGGGTCAGGGGGTGGTATATATAACCCAGGATCAGGGTGGGGTATAATAACCCAGGGTCGGGGTGGGGGTATATATATCCCCAGTATCAGGTGGGGGTATATATAACCCAGGATCAGGGTGGGGGTATATATAAACCCAGGATCAGGGTGGGGGTATGATATAACCCAGGATCAGGGTGGGGTATATATAAACCAGGGTCAGGGGTGGTGGGTATATAACCCAGGGTCAGGGTGGGGGTATATATAACCAGGTCAGGGTGGGGGTTTATATAACCCAGGATCAGGGTGGGGGTGGGGTACATATAACCCAGGGTCAGGTGGGGGTATATATCGCAGTATCAGGGTGGGGGTATATATAACCCATGATCAGGGTGGGGTTACATATAACCAGGATCAGGGGGGGGGTGATATATAACCAGGGTATCACGGGGGGGTATATATAACCCATGTATATCAGGTGGGGGTATATATAACGCAGCTATCAGGGTGGGGGGTATATATAACCCAGGGTCAGGGGGGGGGTGGGGGTATATATAACCCAGGGTCAGGGTGGGGGTGTTATATAACCCAGGGTCACCCGGGTCAGGGTGGGGGTTTATATACCCAGGGTCAGGGTGGGGGTATATATAACCCAGGATCAGGGTGGGGGTATATATAACCCAGGATCAGGGGGGGGTATATATAACCCAGGATCAGGGTGGGGGTATATATAACCCGGGTCCGGGGGGGGTACATATAACCCAGGGTCAGGTGGGGGTATATATAACCCAGGATCGGGTGGGGGTATAATAACACGCAGTATCAAGGGTGGGGGTATCATATAACCCAGGGTCAGGGTGGGTATATATAACCCAGGGGGTCAGGTGGGGTAACGCAGTTATCAGGTGGGGGTATATATAACCCAGGATCAGGGTGGGGTATATATAACCCAGGGTCATGGGTGGGGGTATATATAACGCCAGGATCAGGGTGGGGGTATATATAACTCGGGTTCGGGTGGGGGTATTAACCGCAGGGTCGGGGTGGGGATTATATATCAGGGTGGGGTATATATAAACCCAGGGTCAGGGTGGGGGTCAGGGTGGGGGTATATATAACCCAGGGTCCAGGGGGTGGGGTAATATATAAACCCAGGGTATATATAACCCAGGGTGGGGGGGGGTATCATATAAAGCAACCCAGGGTCAGGGTGGGGGTATATATAACCAGGATCAGGGTAGGGGGATATATAACCAGGATCAGGGTAGGGGGGGGTAAACCAGGGTCGGGGTGGGGTATATATAACCCCGTGGGTGGTGGGTATATATAACCCAGGGTCCGGGTGGGGGTATATAGGGTCAGGGTGGGGGTATATATAACGCAGGGTCAGGGTGGGGGTATTATAACCCAGGATCCGGATCAGGGTGGTGGGATCAAGGGTGGGGTTTTATATATAACCCAGGATCAGTTTGGGGGGTATATATAACCCAGGGGTCAGGGGGGGGTATATATAAAACCCATGGTCAGGGTGGGGGTATAATAACGCAGGGTCAGGGTGGGGGTATATATAACCCAGGGTCGTACGGGGGTAATATAACCCAGGGTCGGGGGGTATATATAACCAGGGTCAGGGTGGGGGTAATAAAACCGGGGACAGGGGTTGGGGGTATATATACCCAGGGACGGGTGGGGTATATATAAACCCAGGGTCAAGGTGGGGGTATATATAACCCAGGGACAGGGGTGGGGGTATATATAACCCAGGGACAGGGGGGGGTGGGGTATATATAACCCAGGGTCTGGGTGGGGGTACATATGACTTCAGCAAGGCGTTTGATAAAGTCCCCAGCACCAAAGACCAATTTGCCGGATCTGTGTGGAGATTGTACATTCTCCCCACGTCTGCGTGGGTTTTTCCGGGTGCTCCAATTTCCTCCCACGCTCCGAAAAAATTCAGGGGTTAGGTTGATTTTGCCGCGATAAAAAGCGTCGGAGGGATTAGCAGGGTAAATACGAGGGGTTACGGGGATAGGAGCCTGGGTGGGATTGTGGTTGGTGCAGGCTCGATGGGCCGAATGGTCTCCTTCTACCCTGGAGGGATTCTACGAGAGGATGCTGCCCCTTGCAGGAGATTTTAGAACTGGGGAGGATGGTGACTGCTTAAATATAAGAGGCTGTTCCTTTAAGACAGGAGAAAAATCTACCTTTCGGGCTTTGGAGTAGAAGCCTTTGCCTTCAAAGCAAAGATAGATTCTTGATGAACGAGGGGGTGTAAGGTTACTGGGGGCATAGGAGGTTAAAATCACCCTTATTTTGAATAGCAGAGGGGTTGTAGGGGCCGATCGCTATTCCTTACGATTCCTCCTCCCCAAACTGGAACGGAGCAAATGAAAATGGTGTATTGACGTAAGGTCAGAGAATCCAGTTTGACAGGAGGTGTATTAAAGTTCGAGCCTCTATCTCAGCATGCGGCTCGTGGGCCGAAGGGCCTGTTTATTTGCTGTGAAGCAAACGGCCTTTCGCACCCCAGGGATGTGACATTTCCGTAACATCTACTGAGGTCAGTGCTGACGTTAAGCTCCCCACCCCCCCGAGAAGGGTTAAAGCCACAGGGGCTATTAAAACTGCCTCTCGTTTTCACCCCAGTAAATTAAGAATGAAGCGTGGGAGTCTTTAACCTCTGGGCTTTCTGGCCTTTGATCTCTGTCGACTGTCCCTGTTTCCCTCTCCCCACCCCTTCCCCACTGAGACCTTGCCTTCTGGCTGGGAGACTAACATTGTGACAGCTCTCCCTGCGGAGAACCGTGAAGCCTCCAGATTCCAGCACACAAGGAGCAGTGAACTGGAAGTGATTGCTCTCCCAAAGCCACAGCGATCCCCCCCCCCCCAGTCCCTTCTGTGTTTGGTTTACTTTCACGGTGGCTTTGCAGGTCACTGACTGATGCCCGAGGGCTGTAACTGCCCAGATGTACTGGGGTCGAGAGGGAAAATCCTAGCCGACAGCATACAACTGGCTGATAGCTCGCTCCTACAGTGCAGAAAGAGGCCATTCAGCCCATCAAACTCTCCAAAAGAACATCCCACCCAACTCTCCCTCTGCCCCAGTTAACCCGTGTATTTACCATGCCTAACCCACTTAAACTACACATCTTTACATATTAAAGGACAATTTCGCATGGCCGATCTACCTAACCTGCACATCTTTGGACACTAAGGGGCAATTTAGCATGGCCAATCCACCCTAACCTGCACATCTTTGAAAACTAGGGGCATTTTAGCATGGCCAATCCACCTAACCTGCACATCTTTGGACACTAAGGGACAATTTAGCATGGCCAATCCACCTAACCTGCACATCTTTGGACACTAAGGGACAATTTAGCATGGCAAATCCACCTAACCTGCACATCTTTGGACACTAAGGGACAA
>JAGIQG010000031.1:24276044-24343833 GCA_024679065.1 Sphyrna mokarran | reverse complement strand
GGGGGATGTTGTCCAGTGCAGACGCGACGGGCCGAATGGCCTCCTTCTGCAATGTTCGGGATTCTTGGTGGATTTTTCTGACGCACGTCCGGTGAACTTTTTCTCTTGCTCCGAAAGCTTCCACGTCTTTCCGGTGCAGTCGGCGACCAGAACTCGCGCAACACTCCAAATGAAGGGCCTGACCGAGGTTTATATATCCCTAAACATAATTCCCCAAAATCTTGTACTCAATGCCGATGCAGGCAAGCATGCCACGCGCCAAAAACGGAATCTTGCCGACACCCCTCGAGCAACGCCTGAGGCCGATTTTGTGACCGTTCCTGGGATCTTGCTGTGCCTTGGAGGTTGACAGTTCTGTACAGGAGTTTGAACGGTGTACAGTGAGGTTTCTCCTCAATCCCCACCCCCACTCCACCCACATTTACATTTTAACATAAAATCTTCCTTTTCAGCCAACACAGCTTGACGTCACATGGGAAAAAAATGAGACGTAATGGAAGGCATTCGAAAAACAATGAAAATAAAAACCACAGGCCTCGAACTGCCAAGTTGACGCCCTCGAGACAATTTGGCCCCTCCCTCTCCAGCGATGGCATCATTCCACCAAAGCACTGAAACCAGCTCCAAAAATAGGTCAAAATATTCTTTAAAAAAAGGACAATTCGCATCACGGAACAGCTGCAGTGAGCTAAGATTCATTTAACAGTGTCACGGGTTCGGCTGACATTAACACCGCAATGATGTTACTGCGAAAGTCCCAGAGGGAGAATTTAGCCCCAAACCTGCACCTCTTTCGGACTGAGAGAGGAAACCGGAGCACCCGGAGGAAACCCACGCAGACACGGGGAAAATGTGCAGGCTCCGCACAGACAGTTACCCAAGCCGGGAATCGAACCCATGTCCCTGGAGCTGTGAGGCAGCAGGGTGAACAACTCTACCTCTGTGCTACCCACTTCATTTCATTTGGTTTGATTTATTATTGTCACATGTACTGGGATACAGTGAAAAGTATTGTTTGATTTATTATTGTCACATGTACTGGGATACAGTGAAAAGTATTGTTTGATTTATTATTGTCACATGTACTGGGATACATTGAAAAGTATTGTTTGATTTATTATTGTCACATGTATTGGGATACAGTGAAAAGTATTGTTTGATTTATTATTGTCACATGTACTGGGATACAGTGAAAAGTATTGTTTGATTTATTATTGTCACATGTACTGGGATACAGTGAAAAGTATTGTTTGATTTATTATTGTCACATGTACTGGGATACAGTGAAAAGTATTGTTGATTTATTATTGTCACATGTACTGGGATACAGTGAAAAGTATTGTTTGATTTACTATTGTCACATGTACTGGGATACAGTGAAAAGTATTGTTGATTTATTATTGTCACATGTACTGGGACACAGTGAAAAGTATTGTTTGATTTATTATTGTCACATGTACTGGGATACAGTGAAAAGTATTGTTGATTTATTATTGTCACATGTATTGGGATACAGTGAAAAGTATTGTTGATTTATTATTGTCACATGTACTGGGATACAGTGAAAAGTATTGTTGATTTATTATTGTCACATGTACTGGGATACAGTGCAGAGATGCGGTTTTGAAAATGCATCACTCTCAGCACATGATAATCGGGTAGTACTTCAATAACATTTCCCAGCTGTACAGCAAGGGTAAACGCACTACTCCGGAGCGAATGATTCACTGAGAAATTCTTGCCGAGGGTGTCAGAAACAGTTACAGGAGTTCCTGTAAGCAAAGGTTTCTCTTCTGCCCGCGATCAGTTTGGAGTTTATGTTGTTGTTCTCTGTTTTGTCCCCGTTTGGGTAACTATGGAAGCTGATGTCATCACCGTGGTTCAGGAGAGCTAATTCTCATAAGATTCGGAGAAAGAGGAAGTGTGGGGCTCGGGAGGTGATTAATACTTCAATGTGACTAAACGTTGCTGCTCACGGGATACTTTTCACTGTATCCCAATACATGTGACAATAATAAATCAAACAATACTTTTCACTGTATCCCAATACATGTGACAATAATAAATCAAACAATACTTTTCACTGTATCCCAATGCATGTGACAATAATAAATCAAACAATACTTTTCACTGTATCCCAATGCATGTGACAATAATAAATCAAACAATACTTTTCACTGTATCCCAATACATGTGACAATAATAAATCAAACAATACTTTTCACTGTATCCCAGTACATGTGACAATAATAAATCAAACAATACTTTTCACTGTATCCCAATACGCGTGACAATAATAAATCAAACAATACTTTCCACTGTATCCCAATACATGTGACAATAATAAATCAAACAATACTTTTCACTGTATCCCAATACACGTGACAATAATAAATCAAACAATACTTTTCACTGTATCCCAATACATGTGACAATAATAAATCAAACAATACTTTTCACTGTATCCCAATACATGTGACAATAATAAATCAAACAATACTTTTCACTGTATCCCAGTACATGTGACAATAATAAATCAAACAATACTTTCACTGTATCCCAATGCATGTGACAAATAAACAAACAATACTTTCACTCAGCTATCCCAATGCATGTGGACATAATAAATCAAAAACAATACTTTCCACTGTATACCAGTACATTGACAATAATAAATCAAAACAACACTTTCACGTTCCAATACATGTGACATAATAAAATCAAACAATACTTTCACTGTATCCCAATACATGTGACAAAAAAATCAAACAATACTTTCACGTATCCCAATACATGTGACAATAAAAATCAAACCATAACTTTTCACTGTATCCCAAACATGTGACAATAATAAATCAAACAATACTTTTCACTGTATCCAATACATGTGACAATAATAAATCAAACAATACTTTTCACTGTATCCCAATACATGTGACAATAATAAATCAAACAATACTTTTCACTGTATCCCAATACATGTGACAATAATAAATCAAACAATACTTTTCACTGTATCCAAGCATGTGACAATAATAAATCAAACAATACTTTTCACTGTATCCCAATACATGTGACAATAATAAATCAAACAATACTTTTCACTGTATCCCAGTACGTGACAATAATAAATCAAACAATACTTTTCACTGTATCCCAATACATGTGACAATAATAAATCAAACAATACTTTTCACTGTATCCCAATACATGTGACAATAATAAATCAAACAATACTTTTCACTGTATCCCAGTACATGTGACAATAATAAATCAAACAATACTTTTCACTGTATCCCAATACATGTGACAATAATAAATCAAACAATACTTTTCACTGTATCCAATACATGTGACAATAATAAATCAAACAATACTTTTCACTGTATCCCAATACATGTGACAATAATAAATCAAACAATACTTTTCACTGTATCCCAATACATGTGACAATAATAAATCAAACAATACTTTTCACTGTATCCCAATACATGTGACAATAATAAATCAAACAATACTTTTCACTGTATCCCAGTACGTGACAATAATAAATCAAACAATACTTTTCACTGTATCCCAATACATGTGACAATAATAAATCAAACAATACTTTTCACTGTATCCCAGTACATGTGACAATAATAAATCAAACAATACTTTTCACTGTATCCCAATACATGTGACAATAATAAATCAAACAATACTTTTCACTGTATCCCAATACATGTGACAATAATAAATCAAACAATACTTTTCACTGTATCCCAATACATGTGACAATAATAAATCAAACAGTACTTTTCACTGTATCCCAATACATGTGACAATAATAAATCAAACAATACTTTTCACTGTATCCCAATACATGTGACAATAATAAATCAAACAATACTTTTCACTGTATCCCAATACATGTGACAATAATAAATCAAACAATACTTTTCACTGTATCCCAATACATGTGACAATAATAAATCAAACAATACTTTTCACTGTATCCCAATACATGTGACAATAATAAATCAAACAATACTTTTCACTGTATCCCAGTACTGTGACAATAATAAATCAAACAATACTTTTCACTGTATCCCAATACATGTGACAATAATAAATCAACAATACTTTTCACTGTATCCCAGTACATGTGACAATAATAAATCAAACAATACTTTTCACTGTATCCCAGTACATGTGACAATAATAAATCAAACAATACTTTTCACTGTATCCCAATACACGTGACAATAATAAATCAAACAATACTTTTTACTGTATCCCAGTACATGTGACAATAATAAATCAAACAATACTTTTCACTGTATCCCAATACACGTGACAATAATAAATCAAACAATACTTTTCACTGTATCGCAGTACATGTGACAATAATAAATCAAACAATACTTTTCACTGTATCCCAATACACGTGACAATAATAAATCAAACAATACTTTTCACTGTATCCCAATACACATGACAATAATAAATCAAACAATACTTTTCACTGTATCCCAATACATGTGACAATAATAAATCAAACAATACTTTTTACTGTATCCCAGTACACGTGACAATAATAAATCAAACAATACTTTTCACTGTATCCCAATACACGTGACAATAATAAATCAAACAATACTTTTCACTGTATCCCAATACATGTGACAATAATAAATCAAACAATACTTTTCACTGTATCCCAATACATGTGACAATAATAAATCAAACAATACTTTTCACTGTATCCCAATACATGTGACAATAATAAATCAAACAATACTTTTCACTGTATTCTAATCCCTCCTTGGGACTCTAGACAGGCAGTCATCCAAGGCTGGATTTGAACCCAGGTCCCTGGCACTGTGAGATAGCAGTGCTAACCACTGTGCCACCGTGCTATCCACAAGCTTGGGTCTTGGAAATTCAGGAAGATAAACAAACATGGTTTGCGTCTCAGTAACAGCGACCATAACGACAAATCAGCATTTGACGGAAAAACCCATCTGGTTCCCTTTAGGGAAGGAAATCTGCCATTCTTGCCCGGATCTGGCCTACACGTGCCTCCAGAGCAATGTGGTTAACTCTCAACCCTCAGAAAAATGGCCAAGTGAGACAATCAGTTCAAGGGGCAACTAGGGATGGGCAACAGAGGCTGGCCTTGCTCAGTCTGCCAACATATCTGTAGGTATGTGTGCACAAGGCAAGATACACCCCAAAAATACCTACCTTATGCCCATGTGCCACCTTCACTCCTTTGCAGGCAGGTCCAGGACTACCCGCGTGGTGATTCCTGGAGTGCATCAGTGAGATTAGACCAAGCTGGTGAGGAACCTCATCTCTTTACGAGAAAACTTGAGGAACATTCTTAAATTTTGACCAGATGTCTCAACCACTAACATCTCCGACAATTATTGAAGATTTGTCCGTGCCACCACCAACATGAGGTGGCGTGATTTTTGTGTCCGAACATGTCGAAATGCCTTGCACACTCAGCCAGTCTTTCCCCGATTCCTATCATTGGATCTTTCTGTGCCCCTCCTACAAGCCTAGCTCCACTTCGCCAAATAAATATCTAACAGTGTCAAATACAACCAAAGAATCCCGACAGTGCAGAAAGAGGCCTTTTGGCCCATCGAGTCTGTACCAACCACAGTCCCTACCCCCAAATCCCAACATATTTACCCGCTAATCCCTCTAACCTGCGCATCTCAGAACACTTAGGAGCAATTTTTAGCATCAACCTAACCTGCATACTTTTGGACTGTGGGAGGAACCCGGAGGAAACTCACGCAGACACGAGGTTTGCATTTACATTTGGACCAATAGCATCCCCAGAAGATCTTTATATCAAATGGCGAGGTTCAACAAATGCGCGAGTTAATAGTGAATAGACTGCGAATCTCCAAAGTCCCAAGAAAGCATCAAGAAAGCCAGGTTGTAATCACTTTTGACTGCTTTCTTCCTTCTGAGATAGAAGGCGATTCGGGTCTGAAGGATAGCTCGTGAACTAGTTCTACCTGGATATGAGACCCGGGTAATTCATGCTGGTTTGGAGGTGAAAGGGACTTTCAGACAAGATTAGTCCATCAGAATCCAGGAAGCGGAGAGCAGTTGTAGCCAGCTATGGCTCACTGCGGAGGGATATCGGCAGGAGCTTACACTCAGATTTGGAAAGACCAAATCCGTAAGGAGTTAAAATGAGGCTGAAAAACCCATCTAGAACCTCCACATGTGAGTTGAAGGGGGGGTGGGGGAGGGGGAAGGGTTGTACTTCACTGTGGAAGACATTTCTGAGAATGAATGGACCTTGGCTGAGAAAGGAAGAAAAAACAAAAACAAGTCCTTAGATTTTAAGGATCAACTTGGATTGGTTCTGGGAAAATTGGATAAATAGCAAAAAACATATCTGCAAAGTGTGTTTTCAGTATTGTCAAGAAATAAAGCAGAATGTTCTCTAAGTTGCCTACAAAGGAAGTGTACCATCAGAGGATTCAACAGGATATAGATCGGTTGGAGGCTTGGGCAGAGAGATGGCAGATGGAGTTTAATGCGAGGTAATGCATTTTGGAAGGTCTAATACAGATAGGAAATATACAGTAAATGGCAGCACCCTTAAGAGTATTGATAGGCAGAGGGATCTGGGTGTACAGGTACACAGGTCACTGAAAGTGGCAACGCAGCTGGAGAAGGTAGTCAGGAAGGCATACGGCAATGCTTGCCTTCATCGGCCAGTTTAAAAATTGGCAAGTCAAGTTGCAGCTTTATAGAATCTTACTTAGGCTGCACTTGGATTATAGTGTTCAATTCTGGTCGCCACACTATCAGAAGGATGTGAAGGCTTTAGAGAGGGTGCAGAAAAGATTTACCAGGATGTTGCCCTGGTACGGAGGGCATTAGTTATGGGGAGAGGTTGGAGAAAGTTGGTTTGTTGTCACTGGAGCGACGGAGGTTGAGGGGCGACCTGATAGAATTCTACAAGATTATGAGAGGCATGGACAGAGTGGATAATCACAAGCTTTTTCCCCCAGGGTGGAAGAGTCAATTACTAGGGGCAGAGGTTTAAGGTGCGAGGGGCAGGGTTTAAAGATGTACGAGGCAGTTTTTTTACACAGAGGGTGGTAGGTGCCTGGAACTCGCTGCTGGGGGAGGTAATGGAAGAGGATACAATATGAATTTTAAGGGTCATCTTGACAAATGTCTGAACAGGATGGGAATAGAGAGATATGGTCCCCGGAAGGATAGGGGGTTTTAGTTCAGTCTGGTCAGCATGGTCGGTGCAGGCTTGGAGGGGCCGAAGGGCCTGTTCCTGTGTTGTAATTTTCTTTGTTTGGTCAATACTGCCTTTAGTTTTTTGTTACAGTAACAGTCTTAAAATAGGAGTTCTATTCCTATCACCCTTTCAGCTATGAACCAGAACTTTTTTTAAAAAGTGGTCAGTCTCCTTGGAGACAATAAGAGTGACCGATACTCATAATTCAGACAGTGTTAGCGCAGACTCGCTTGTAAATAATCTGTCAGATATTTTCAATGTTGTCTGAACTTCCGTCAAGCAACGTTGCAGAGTTGAACTCGGGTTAGCGATGATGAGGAAAGCTTCCCAAACACAGGAAAGGCCATTGCGAAAGGGGCGTTACTTGGCGTGGTCTCAGGTGATGCAACATCAGCGAACTTTTGCAAGGGAGTGTGTGTGTGTGTGTGTGGCACTGCCACAAAGCAAATGGAAACCAGCTTACACTCTTCCCCAAAGGTGCCCCGGTATTCCTGTTCCATAAGATGGCTTTTTAATTGCCCAGAAGCAATGACTCCTGACAAGATCATGAATAGGTGGATCCTGGGAATGTGTCCTGACTTGTACATGTGGCTCCAATCGCACGGAACCAAATTAACGTGTGCCAATTCCCATCATGCCTCTCTTTCCTAATTGGCATAGTCAATTCCCATCATGCCTCTCTCTTTTCTCATTGGTACGATTAATTCCCATCATGCCTCTCTTATGTAATTGGCGTGATTATTTCCCATCATGCCTCTCTTTTCTAATTGGCGTGATTATTTCCCATCATGCCTCTCTTTTCTAATTGGCGTGATTATTTCCCATCATGCTTCTCTTTTCTAATTGGTGCGATTATTTCCCATCATGCCTCTCTTTTCTAATTGGTGCGATTATTTCCCATCATGCCTCTCTTTTCTAATTGGTGTGATTATTTCCCATCATGCCTCTATCTTTTCTAATTGGTGTGATTATTTCCCATCATGCCTCTCTTTTCTTATTGGCGTGATTATTTCCCATCATGCCTCTCTTTTCTAATTGGTGTGATTATTTCCCATCATACCTCTCTTTTCTAATTGGTGTGATTATTTCCTATTCTAATTGATTATTCCATCATACCTCTATCTTTTCTAATTGGTCTGATTATTTCCCATCATACCTTATCTTTTCTAATTGGTCTGATTATTTCCCATCATGCCTCTCTTTTCTAATTGGTGTGATTATTTCCCATCATGCCTCTATCTTTTCTAATTGGTGTGATTATTTCCCATCATGCCTCTCTTTTCTAATTGGCGTGATTATTTCCCATCATGCCTCTCTTTTCTAATTGGCGTGATTATTTCCCATCATGCCTCTCTTTTCTAATTGGCGTGATTATTTCCCATCATGCCTCTCTTTTCTAATTGGCGTGATTATTTCCCATCATGCCTCTATCTTTTCTAATTGGCGTGATTATTTCCCATCATGCCTCTATCTTTTCTAATTGGTGTGATTATTTCCCATCATGCCTCTCTTTTCTAATTGGGGTGATTATTTCCCATCGTGCCTCTCTTTTGTAATTGGCGTGATTATTCCCCATCATACCTCATCTTTTCTAATTGGTGTGATTATTTCCCATCATGCCTCTCTTTTCTAATTGGCATGATTATTTCCCATCATGCCTCTCTTTTCTTATTGGCGTGATTATTTCCCATCATGCCTCTTTTTTCTAATTGGCGTGATTATTTCCCATCATGCATCTTTCTTTTCTAATTGGCTTGATTATTTCCCATCATGCCTCTTTCTTTTTTAATTGACACAATTTTATTTCCCATCATGCCTCTCGCTTTCCTAATTAACACTATTATTTCCCATCATGCTTCTCTCTTTCCTAATTGGCGCGATTATTTCCCATCATGCTTCTCTCTTTCCTAATTGGCGCGATTATTTCCCATCATGCCTCTCTCTTTTCTAATTGGTGTGGTCAATTCCCATCATGCCTCTCTCTTTTCTAATTGGCGTGATTATTTCCCATCATGCCTCTCTTTTCTAATTGGTGTGATTATTTCCCATCATGCCTCTATCTTTTCTAATTGGTGTGATTATTTCCCATCATGCCTCTCTTTTCTAATTGGCGTGATTATTTCCCATCATGCCTCTATCTTTTCTAATTGGCGTGATTATTTCCCATCATGCCTCTCTTTTCTAATTGGCGTGATTATTTCCCATCATGCCTCTCTTTTCTAATTGGCGTGATTATTTCCCATCATGCCTCTCTTTTCTTAGTGGCGTGATTATTTCCCATCATGCCTCTTTTTTCTAATTGGCGTGATTATTTCCCATCATGCATCTTTCTTTTCTAATTGGCTTGATTATTTCCCATCATGCCTCTTTCTTTTTTAATTGACACAATTTTATTTCCCATCATGCCTCTCGCTTTCCTAATTAACACTATTATTTCCCATCATGCTTCTCTCTTTCCTAATTGGCGCGATTATTTCCCATCATGCCTCTCTCTTTTCTAATTGGTGTGGTCAATTCCCATCATGCCTCTCTCTTTTCTAATTGGCGCGATTATTTCCCATCATAGAAGCTAATCTTTAAAATAATTTCACCTCACTTTCCCTGAATCTATCCCGCTGTGTGCCTTCCTTCTTGCCTGAGCTTCTGTGTGACGTGGATTCAGAGCGAATTCTCAATTAGCTATCCCTCGGCAGAGTGATGACTCAGGCCTTTGATCTAACTGGCTCTCTGTGTCCTGAACCATCTGCTCCCCTGCAGGGCCTTGGGCCTGCCAGCTGCCTCTCATCCCACACGGTCGGAGCAGCCGGCCCATCTGCTATAATCACTGTCCCAGCCCGCTTTTCTAATTGGAGTGGTCAATCCCTATCATGCCTCTTTCTTTCCTATTCGGTAGTATGGGTTGCCATGGTGCCTTTCCCTGTACCATTGCTGAATCCAGGGTTAGCTTTAGTTCAGGGCGTGCCGTCCAGAGTTAAATCTGAATACTATGACCAAGTCTGAAGGAAGCGGGATTTAACTCTGGACGGCACGCCCTGAGCTAAAGCTAACCCTGGATTCAGCAATGGTACAGGGAAAGGCACCATGGCAACCCATACTACCAAATAGGAAAGAAAGAGGCATGATAGGGATTGACCACTCCAATTAGAAAAGAGAGAGGCATGATGGGAAATAATCGCACCAATTAGAAAAGAGAGAGGCATGTGGGAATTGACCACACCAATTAGAAAAGAGAGAGGCATGATGGGAAATAATTGCGCCAATTAGAAAAGAAAGAGGCATGATAGGGATTGACCACTCCAATTAGAAAAGAGAGAGGCATGATGGGAAATAATCGCGCCAATTAGAAAAGAGAGAGGCATGATGGGAAATAATCGCGCCAATTAGAAAAGAGAGAGGCATGATGGGAATTGACCACGCCAATGAAGAAAATCACAGATCCAATTCCCAGAGTACGCGGAGATTCCCAGTTTCAAATTCAGAGTCAGCGGATGGGAGGCTGGTTTGCATGATGGACTGGGTTACATTCATGTAGTCCCTTGCTATCTTGGGCAGAGCAGGAGCTCACACCAAGCTGTGATACAACCAGTAAGGATGCTTTCTATGGGGCATCTGTAAACATTGGTAGCGGACATGCCAAATTTCCTTAGCCTTCTGAGAAAGTAGAGATGTTGGTGGGGCTTTCGTAATTATCGTGTCAGCATGGGGAGGGACCAGGATGGGTTGTTAGTGATCTGGATACCTAAAAATTTGACCCTTTCTATCTATCCTTGTTGATCTAGACAGGGTCTCCACTACTGCCTGACCCACTGAGCGATCGTTGCTTCTCTACTCTCATGCTGGATAAAGGTACCAAGTATGAGGTTTAAAAGAGCCTGAGTTGGGGGAAGAGGGGGATGGTTGGACCACATTCGGAACATTGGGAGCAATTTTGGACCTAAGGAATCTGAGGAAGGATGTGCCGACCTTGGAGAGGGTCAAGAGAAGGTTCACGAGAACGATCCCGGGAATGAAAGGCTCGACTATGACGAGAGTTTGAGGACTCTGGATCTCGTTGGAGTTTAAAAGGATGGGGGGGTGGTGGGATCTCATTGAAACTTACAGAATACTGAGAGGCCCTCGATAGAGTGGAATGTGGGGAAGATGTTTCCATTAGTCGGAGAGACTCGGATCCGAGGGGCACAGCCTCAGAGTGAAGGGACAACCCTTTAGAACCGAGATGAGGAGGAATTTCCTCATTATTGGCCTTGGAGGGGGTGTAGAGAAGGTTCACTAGGCTGATACCGGAGGCGAGGGCGTTGGATTATGAGGAGAGACTGAATAGGCTAGGTTTGTACTCTTTGGAGTTTAGAAGGCTGAGAGGGGAATTTTATAGAGACGTATAAGATAATGAAGGGGATGGATAGGGTAGAGGTTGAGAGACTCTTCCCGCTTAGCAAAGATAGCAAGACTAGAGGGCACAGCCTCAAGATTAGGGGGGGTGGTGATTCAGATTGGAATTGCAGAGGGGTTTCTTCACGCAGAGGGTGGTAAACCCTTGGAATTCTCTGCCTGATGAGGAGGTGGAGGCTTCCTCGCTGAATATGTTCAAATCAAGAGTGGATAGGTTTTTAATTGAATTAAGGGTTATGGGGAGAAAGCGGGAAAGTGATACTGAACCACTACAGATCAGCCATGATCTTATTGAATGGCGGGGCAGGCTCGAGGGGCTGGATGGCCGACTCCTGTTCCTATTTCTTATGTTCTTATGAAGTTCTCCAGCCAGAGGGTTTGGGGAATCTGTAGAACTCATTGCCGCAGAGGAGGCTGGGTCACTGAGCGTATTTAAGACGGAGATAGACCCGTTCTTGATTGGTAAGCGGGGATCAAAGGTTGGGGGGAGGGAGGAAAAAGCAGGAGAATGGGGATGAGAAATGTATCAGCCACGGAGCAGATAGGCTGAATGGTCTAATTCTGCTCCTTTACCCTATGGTCTTACCATTACAGAGCCAATCATATTTGAAAGTGTGTGTGCGCTTTATAGGCAAGGTGAGACCTCTACTTTTACTGACCGAATACAAACTAGCCATGCGATAATAACCACAGGATTTAGATCATTGATGAGGTGGGGGTGGAATAAAGATTGCACCAGGATGGAACGGTGCTTCGCACTGCGACAGCGCGATCCGTGAACTGATAATCCCCCGCCTGAAGAACGACTGGCTTTGGAAATTTATCTCTCCCCGTAAACAGATGGGACCCTTTGCTAACAGGGGGCACCATGCCGTCAGAGACACACAAAGGGGGCCCCACGGGGCAGCGTTACCCATGGTAGGAACGATGTTTGCAGTGGGATCGGCTGCGTTAAGCCGGGCTTGAGGACGGGAGGTGAGGGGTAGGCCACACGCGATGACTCGCGGCAGCTAGGAGGCAACGTTTGAGACAGAGGGAGAGAGAGAAAGACCCCCCCCCAACCCCCGACCCGGTCCATTCAGCTAGCGGGTGACAAACTCCATCACATCACCAACGCTTCACTCAAAGAAATGGCTTTTGCCCGACTTGAGTCCACAGTCACGTCCTTACCAACTGCAAACTCCGCCCGTTCCAACATATTCACATTCATCCCTTCCCCCTTCACGGTCAGAGTTCACACCAATCCTTCCCCTCTTCACCTGTGACACAATTGGCGAGCATCTTTTCTTTATTCGTGTCACAAGTAAGGCTCGCGTTAACACCGCAATGAAGTTACTGTGGAAATCCCCGAGTCGCCACACTCTGGTGCCTGTTCGGGTTATGCTGAGGGAGAATAACGGAGAATGAGACACCTAAACCCTACACATCTTTGGACACTAAGGGACAATTTAGCATGGCCAATCCACCTAACCTGCACATCTTTGGACACTAAGGGGCAATTTAGCATGGCCAATCCACCTACTGCATCTACATAAGGACAATTTAGCATGGCCAATCCACCTAACCTGCACATCTTTGGACACTAAGGGGCAATTTAGCATGGCCAATCCACCTAACTTGCAACCAATCTCCACATTGCAATCTGCATTGATTTTGTAATTGCGTCTTTGTCGATATATATGCCATGTTTGCGAACCCACTTCTCCGCTCACCTGATGAAGGAGCTACGCACTCTGAAAGCTCGTGAATCCAAGTGCACCAGTTGGACTTTAACCTGGGGTTTGTGAGACTGATAGCAGAGGGACGCATCGAAGAGACGGATTTTGGCTAGGTATAAAATAGTCACAAAAGCAGACAGGCTGCAGTGAGGCAGGGCGTTCACAGGAAGAGGATTAGCGTCGCAATGATATGGTGTCCCACACACAGCGCTTGCTTTCCAAGATTTGTCGGGTGTCCCATCTGTTTGCAGGGACTTCCTGAGTGATGCTCCATCCAGCTTACTTCTCCTAAGACTGATTCAGTTACCAGCGCAGGACTTACACAGTAAATGGTCGGTCCCTGGGCAGCGTTATCGAACAGCTCCTTCAAAGAGGTCTCACAGCTGAAGAAGGAGTTGAAGAAGGTTTTTAGCAAATTTTAAAAACTTGGGCTTGACCAAATTGTTTCTTTTGCTTTCGAAAGACGTTTGTCCTTAAATAAAGGTCCTACTAGAGTGAATGTTATTTCTTCATGTCGCAAGTCATTAACGCTGCAATGAAGTTACTGTCCCTGCACGCTGAAGGGGAATTTAGCCCCCAGCCTGCACGTCTTTCAGACTACGGGAGAAAACTGGAGCACCTGGGGGAAACCCATGCAGACACGGGGGGAATGTGCAGACTCCGCACAGACAGTGACCCGAGCTGGGAATCGAACCGGGGTCCCTGACGCTGCGAGGGAGCAGTGCTAACCCACTGAGACACCAAACTGCACTATGCTGCCCCCTCCACGCGTTCCAGCACCACCCCCTACAAAGATAATTATAGGTGTCAATCCTGCTAATTTCTTTTTTAATTCATTTGTGGGTCACGGGCATCGCTGGCTGGGCCAGTATTTGTTGCTCATCCCTAGTTGCCCTTGGAGGGCAGTTGAGAGTCAATCACTCTGCTGTGGCTCTGAAGTCACATGTAGGCCAGGCCGGGGTAAGAACGGCAGATTTCCTTCCCCAAAGGGAACCAGATGGGTTTTTCCGACAATCGACATTCTTAATTCCAAATTTTTTTTCACTGAATTCAAATTCCATCGTCTGCCATGGCAGGATTCGAACCCCAAGAACATTAGTTGAGTTTCTGGATTAATTAGTCTAGCAATAGTACCACTAGGCCATCGCCTCCCAACTCACGGGAATCTGTGGAGTGTGTAATCCCACAGTAAGCACCTTTGAGCTAATTCTCCCAGGCCCTTACTCACACAGACTAGAATCATAGAATCCTGCAGTGCAGAAATGGCCCTTCTGTCCATCAAGTCTGTACCGACCACAATCCCGCATATGCTCTACCCTTCCCATATCCCAATACATTTACCTGCTCATCCCTCGAACCTACGCATCTCAGGATACTAAGGGGCGATTTAGCATGGCCAATCCACCTAACCTGCACATCTTTGGACACTAAGAGACATATTAGCATGGCCAATCTGCCTAACCCGCACATCTTTGGATACTGAGGGACAATTTAGCATGGCCAATCTGCCTAACCCGCACATCTTTGGATACTAAGAGGCAATTTAGCATGGCCAATCCACATAACCCACACATCTTTGGACACTAAGAGGCAATTTAGCATGGCCAATCCACCTAACCTACATATCTTTGGACACCAAGGGACAATTTAGCATGGCCAATCCACCTAACCTACACATCTTTGGACACTAAGGGACAATTGCAGGCCAATCCACCTAACTACACATCTTGGACACTAAGGGACAATTTAGCATGGCCAATCCACCTAACCTGCACATCTTTGGATGTGAGGCGATGTGATGTGAATGAGGGGGGAGGTGGCAGTAATGGGAGAAAGGAGTGATCAATGTCTCATTCCAGTTTAACTAAGATTCGCAGACGTGCTTCTTGTGAAAGTGGCTGTGGGTTCCCACTGACAACCCCACCCCCCTCCCACCGCCTCCACTAATTCCATTGGGCACTCGCTCAGGCTGGCGTGGGCTGTCTCCCTCTCGGCATGAGGCCAGCCCTCCAGAGCCCTGAGCCATTTAGTACATCGACATATCTTCACTGGGAGCCCGGGTGCTGTGGCTTTCCGTGGGTGTGGGTGAGAGTGTGTGGATGTGTGTCATAGACATGTGCACCTGGAACTGGCTTCCTGTAGCTCCCAGTGACGGCATCAACTCTCCCCGACACACACTCACCAGCAACACACACACAAACACCCTCCAGCAACACACACACACACACACTCACCAGCAACACACACACACACACACACACACACTCACCAGCAACACACACACACACACACACTCACCAGCAACACTCACACACACACACTCACCAGCAACACACACACCACACTCACCAGCAACACTCACACACACACACACACTCACCAGCAACACACACACACACTCACCAGCAAAACACACACACACACTCCCCAGCAACACTCACACACACACACACTCACCAGCAACACACACACACACTCACCAGCACACTCACACACACACACCACTCACCAGCAACACTCCACACACAACACATCACCAGCCAAAAACACACACACACTCACCAGCAACACACACACACAACACTCACCAGCAACACACACACACACACACGCACCAGCAACACACACCACACACTCACCAGCAACACACACACACACACACACACACACACACACAGCCAAGGCTGCATATGTCACTCATACTTGCTGCCCTGTCTGTCAACAATAAGCTGAGAGTTTACACAAACATACAGTGCAGAAGACTCCATTTGGCCCATCGAGTCTGCAATGACAACAATCCCACCCAACTCCTATCCCCATAACCCTACATATTTACCTTGCTAGTCCCTCTGATACTGAGGGGCAATTGCCAAAGATGTGCAGGTTAGGTGGATTGGCCATGCTAAATTGTCCCTTAGTGTCCAAAGATGTGCAGGTTATGTGGATTGACCATGCTAAATTCTCCCTAAATTGTCTCAAATTTGGTTTTTAATCCATAGATTTATAAACATGGACAGGGATCGCGGGTAGAGGTGGGAACATCGGGGTGGCGGCGCGGGCTCGTTGGGCCGAAGGGCCTGTTTCCCGCGCTGTTTTGTTCTTTGTTCTTTGTAAATTGCCCCAAGTGTCCAAAGATGTGCAGGTTAGGTGGATTGGCCATGCTAAATTGTCCCTTAGTGTCCAAAGATGTGTGGGTTAGGTGGATTGACCGTGCTAAATTGTCGCTTAGTGTCCAAAGATGTGCGGGTTAGGTGGATTGGCCATGCTAAATTGTCGCTTAGTGTCCAAAGATGTGCGGGTTAGGTGGATTGGCCATGCTAAATTGTCGCTTAGTGTCCAAAGATGTGCGGGTTAGGTGGATTGACCATGCTAAATCGTCCCTTAGTGTCAGGGGCATTAGCAGGATAAATTTATGCGATTATGGGGATAGGATCCTGGGTGGGATTGTGGTCGGTACAGACTCGATGGGCCGAACAGCCACCTTCTGCACTGTGGGGATCTATGATTCTAAACTGTCACGATAAAAATCACAGATGCTCAGGGGTGTCAGAATGAGAGGGGAATCTCCGAATATTAAAATTAGGGGCCCTAATTTTTTTCGTCATCGATGAGCAGACCCCATAAATAGATGTGAGAAAGGTCAGATTTTTCCTTCCCTGCTCTGCAACGCGACACAATCCCCTCGACACAGAAGGTGAAGGTTTACTATGTCCGCTGCCTGCTCGTCTCGCCCTCACACCTCCCCCCCGCCGCCTGGTGGAACGCCTACACGAGGTTCACCCTCATGGAACATTGCCGTACGTGTACCACCCTAAATCAGTCCCAACTGGTCAGGCCCGAATTCCCCTCCTAAAACCTCCCCACCCGCCCTCCACTCCACACACACACACACACACGGCAAAATGTCCCAGAGACAAGTTAGCCCGTACACAGGCCTGGCGAACCCATGGGGGTGGCACAGCAGGTTAGCGCTGCCGCCGCGCGGCGCCAGGGACCCGGCTTCGAATCCCGGCTCGGCTCACTGTCTCTGTGGGGAGTCTGCGTGTTCTTCTGCCTCCACGGGTGTCCTCCCACGGGCTGAGTTGTGGGTCGGCCGTGCTACATTGAGCTGGTGTCGGTGGGGTCGGAGGGGGGTTAGCAGGGTGAATACGTGGGGAGGGGGTTACGAGAATGGAGTGCAGGCCCGATGGGCCCAACGGCCTCCTGCATAGGGAATTCTACGATTGACACGCGCGCGCAGGAACTTGAACAAACAAGAGGTCACCCCAAGCCAGAAGGGAAAATGCGGGGAAAATCTCGGCAGGCCTGGGCAGCATTGGTAGCAGAGAGAAAGAGCTGAGGGTTCAAGTCCAGATAATCCTTTGGTGATGCTAAAAGGCGTAGGAAGCGGGAGATTGCAGGAGACAATACTCCATAAATACATCCTCGAAAGTCTCTCAGTGGTGTTAAGCGCGATATAGAACGTAGAAAAACTACAGCACAAACAGGCCCTTCGGCCTAAAAGTTGCGCCGATCTTATCCCTACTTACCAGGCCTATCTATAACTCCCAATCCCATTAAATCCCATCCAGAAGTCTCTGAAAAGACCCCAGCGAGTTTGCCTCCACTACCACCGATGGCAGCCGATTCCACTCACTCACCACCCTCTGAGTGAAAAACTTACCCCTAACATCTCCTCTGTACTTGCCCCCCCAGCACCTTAAACCTGTGTCCTCTCGTAGCGACCATTTCAGCCCTGGGAAATAGCCTCCGAGAATCCACCATATCTATTCCTCTCAACATCTTATAAACCTCTATCAGGTCGCCTCTCAACCTTTGTCTCTCCAGGGAGAAGAGTCCCAGCTCCCTCAACCTATCTTCATAAGGCCTGCCTCCCAATCCAGGCAACATCCTTGTAAATCTCCTTTGCACCCTCTCGATAGCTTCCACATCCTTCCTATAGTGAGGCGACCAGAATTGCACACAATACTCCAAGTGGGGTCTGACAAGGATCTTATAAAGTTGCAGCATTACCTCCCGACTCCTAAACTCTATTATTGAAGGCCAGTACACCATACGCCTTCTTGACCTCATCCTCCACTTGCGGGGCAGATTTAAGAGACCTATGGTCCCGGACCCCAAGATCCTTCTGCTCCTCAACACTGCCGAGACTCCTACGCTTGATATTGTACTCCTTCATCCCATTGCTCCTGCCAAAATGGACCACCACACATTTATGCGCGTTGAAGCCCATCTGCCACTTCTCCGCCCAGTCTTGCATCCTAATATAAATCCAAGGGTCGGGGGCTAATTTCTCCAGCCCCTTCCCAGCCCGACTTGCTGCAATTTTTGAAACGTATTCAAAAGCCAGCAAAGAGAGGAAATGTGTGAGCGGATAGCAGAGGCAGTGGGCACTCATATGATTTGGAAAAAGTCACTGGGATGTTCAGTCGTTGGGGAGAATGTCAAGGTGACGCCAGACCCTATAAATAGATGTGAGAAAGGTCAGATTTTTCCCTCCCTGCTCTGCAACGCGACACGATCCCTTCGACACAGAAGGTGAAGGTTTACGATGTCCGCTGCCCGCTAGCCTCACCGTCCCCCCCGGCCGCCTGGTGGAACGCCTACACGAGGTTCACCCTCATGGAACAGTGCCGTAGGTGTACCACCCTAAATCAGTCCCAACTGGTCAGGCCCAAATTCCCCTCCCAAAAACCTCCACACACACATACATTCACAGACAAAATGTCACAGAGATCAGTTAGCCCGTACACAGGCCTGGCGAACCCGTGGGGGTGGCACAGCGGGTTAGCGCTGCCGCCTCACGGCACGGGACCCGGCTTCGATTCCCAGCTCGGCTCACTGTCTCTGTGCGGAGTCTGCATGTTCTCCCCGTGTCTGCGTGGGTTTCCTCCGCATGCTCTGTTTTTCTTCCACAAGCCACTCCCCCTAACCTACATATCTTTGGACACTAAGGGGCAATTTAGCATGGCCAATTCACCTAACCTGCACATCTTTGGACATTAAGGGACAACTTAGCATGGCCAATCCACCTAACCTACACATCTTTGGACACTAAGGGACAATTTAGCATGGCCAATCCCCCTAAACTGCACATCTTTGGACATTAAGGGGCAATTTAGCATGGCCAATCCACCTAACCTGCACATCTTTGGACACTAAGGGACAATTTAGCATGGCCAATCACCTAACTGCACATCTTTGGACACTAAGGGGCAATTTAGCATGGCCAATCCCCCTAACCTACACATCTTTGGACACTAAGGACAATTTAGCATGGCCAATCCACCTAACCTGCACATCTTTGGACACTAAGGGACAATTTAGCATGGCCAATCCACCTAACCTACACATCTTTGGACACTAAGGGACAATTAGCATGGCAATCCCCCTAACCTACACATCTTTGGACACTAAGGGGCAATTTAGCATGGCCAACCACCTAACTCACATCTTTGGACAAAGGGGCAATTTAGCATGGCCAATCCACTAACCGCACATCTTTGGACACTAAGGGCAATTAGATGGCCAACCACCTAACCTGTACATCTTTGGACACTAAGGGCATTAGCAAGGCCAGTCCACCTAACCTGTACATCTTTGGACACTAAAGGCAATTTAGCATGGCCAATCCACCTAACCGCACATCTTTGGAACTAAGGGGCAATTTAGCATGGCCAATCCACCTAACCTGCACATCTTTGGACACTAAGGGGCAATTTAGCATGGCCAATCCACCTAACCTGCACATCTTTGGACACTAAGGGACAATTTAGCATGGCCAATCCACCTAACCTGCACAGTCTTTTGGACTGTGGGAGGAAACTGAAGCACCCAGAGGAGACTCATGCGGACACAGGCGATCACCTTCCTGTCCTGCTGACCAGCTGATGCTGCTGTCCCATCCATACAGGCCTAGGATAAAACAGAGCCACTTGGAGGGGCGTGGAACAAATCAAACGCCCTGAGCAGAACGCCACAGCCTGCTGCAGGGGGTGAGGTTAAGTCTGTGAGCTGTTAGAAGAATGCAGCCTCCACACTTTGACCGGATGCACAGTGTTGATTTACTTTTCTCTCTCTTTGCAATGCAGAGGAGGGAACAGGATAAGGAGGAGGTTAAAAGGCAAACGAAAAAGGAAGCTTGGTTTCATTATCTTGTGACATCTGCACAACAGCAAGTGTATATATAGACAGACACCACTCCCACACAGACACACACACACAGACACACACACTCACACAGACACACACACACAGAGACACACACACACAGAGACACACACACACACACACACACACAGAGACACACACACTCACACCACACACACACAGACACACACTCACACTCACACACACACAGAGACATACACACACACAGACAAACACACTCACATCTCCACTAACACAGACACAAACTCACATTCACACACACACAAGAGCACACACACTCACAGAGCACACACACAGAGGCACCACACTCACATTCTCACACACACAGAGGCACACACACTCACATTCTCACACACACACAGAGACACACACACTCACAGAGACACACACACTCACATTCTCACACACACACAATTCACAACACACAAAGACACACACTCACAGAGGCACCACACACTCACATTCACACACACACACCAGACACACACACTCAACATTCTCACACACACAGAGACACACACTCACAGAGGCACACACACTCACATTATCACACACCACACAGAGACACACACACTACAGAGACACGCACACTCACATTCTCTCACACACAGAGACACACACTCACAGAGGCACACACACACAGACACACACACTCACAGAGACACACACACTCACATTCTCTCACACACACAGAGACACACACTCACATTCTCACACACACACAGAGACACACACACACACAGAACACACACACACTCACATTCAACACACACACAGACACACACACACATTCTCACACACACACAGAGACACACACACAAGACACACACACCACACCACACAACACTCATTTCACCACCACAAACACACACACACACACAGACACACACCACATCTCACACAACAAACACAGACAAACACTCACACTCAAACAACACACAGACACATCACATTCTCACACAAACACACACCAACACACACTCAAATTCTCCACACACACACACAGAACACCACACATCACAAAACACACACCACACACATCACACACCAAAGAGCACACACACTCACATTCTCACACACACACAGAGACACAACACAAACACACACTCACATTCTCAACACACACACAGACACACACACCACAATTCAAACACACTCACATTCTCACACACACACACAGACCACACACACTCACATTCTCACACACACACACAAGACACACACACACATTCTCACACACACACAGAGACACACACACTCACATACTCACACACACACATCCACACACACACACAGAGACCACACACACTCACATTCTCACACACACACAGAGGACACACACACTCACATTCTCACATACACACAGAGGAAAACACACTCACCATTCTCACACACACACTCACATTCTCACACACACACAGAGAACACACACACTCACATTCTCACACACACACGGAGACACACACTCACATTCTCACACAGACACTCACAGAGGCACGCACACTCACATTTTCACACACACACAGAGGCACACACACTCACATTCTCACACACACACGGAGACACACACACAGAGACACACACTCACATTCTCACACACACACAGACACACACTCACAGAGGACGCACCACTCACATTTCTCACACACACACAGAGACACACACTCACATTCTCACACACACACAGGCACCCAACACTCAAACATTCTCACACACCACACACATTCTCACACACACTCACATTCTCACACACACACACACACACACAGAGACACACACACTCACATTCTCACACACAGACACACACACTCACAGAGGCACGCACACTCACATTCTCACACACACACACATTCTCACACACACACAGAGACACACACACTCACATTCTCACACACACAGAGACACACACACTCAGAGGCACGCACACTCACATTCTCACACACACACACAGACGCACACACACACAGAGCCACACACTCACATTCTCAACACACACAGAGACCACACACTCACATTTCTCACACCACACACAGAGGCACACACACTCACATTCTCAACCACACACAGAGCAACACACACTCATATTCTCACAACACACAGAGACACACACACTCACATTCTCACACACAGACACACACACTCACAGAGGCACGCACACTCACATTCTCACACACACACACATTCTCACACACACAGAGAGACACAACACACTCACATTCTCACACACACAGAGACACGCACACTCACATTCTCACACACACACACAGACGCACACACACACACACACACACACAAATCCTGCCTGATGCTTTCTCTCAGTGTCTAACTGCACTGGCTGCTGTCGATGGGTCCAAAGCAACAGAAGCACCCCCCCGCTCTCAATACACATGACATTAATAAATCAAACAATACTTTTCACTGTATCCCAATACATGTGACAATAATAAATCAAACAATACTTTTCACTGTATCCCAGTACATGTGACAATAATAAATCAAACAATACTTTTCACTGTATCCCAGTACATGCCAATAATGAATTAAATCAAAACTCACCGCTTGTCCCTGTGGAAGTTCTGTCTGGCTGTAGTGAATCTCACAGGCTCCCAACATGGGCTCAATCTGGTCAAATCCACATGTTCAACTTATTTGCTGCAATGACTCCCTCTCCTGGCCTCTCCCACAGTCACATCATGGTCCTCAGCTTTCAGTTTGATGGATCAATAGACTGAGAAAGAATGAAAAGCAACCCCACTAACACAGAGTGACAGGATCAAACACTAGCAAGTGAGGTGGGGCAGAGATCAGATCCCACCTCGACCTCAGGGCTTGCTATGGATCCCTTACTTTGCTGCTCCATGCTTGGTAAAGCAGCATTGACTCAGAGATTTACAGCATGGAAACAGAGCCTTCGGTCCAACTTGTCCATGTTTTTACCACTAAGCTAGTCCCAGTTGCCCGCTTTTGGCCCATATCCCTCTGTACATCTTAGCCATGTAACTGTCTAAATGCTTTAAGAAATCTCACAACACCAGGTTAAAATCGAAGAGGTTTATTTGGTACTATGGGCTTTTGGAGCACTGCTCCTTCATCATTTGTTTCCCGAACAGGCATATATCAACACAAAATGAATCACAAGGCAACGATTGGATGTGAGATTTAACAGATAATCAAGTCTTTCCAGGTACAGACAATGTGAGTGAAGAGAGGGATAATCACAGGTTAAAGGGATGTGGATTGTCTCCAGCTAAGACAGTTAGTGAGATTTTGCAAGCCCAGGCAAGTCGTGGGGGTTACAGATAGTGTGACATGAACACAAGATCCCGGTTGAGGCTGTCCTCATGTGTTGGCTATCAGTCTCTGCTCAGCGACTCCGCGCTGTGAAGGTCACCTTGGAGAACGCTTACGCCAAGATCAGAAACCCGTGACTGCTGGAGTGTTTCCCTGACGGGAAGGGAACACTCCTCCTGCCTGGTGATTGTCGAGCAATGTTCACTCATCCCCATTGTCGTAGCATCTGCATGGTCTCGCCGATGTACCACGCCTTGGGACATCCTTCCCTGCAAGGCAGACAACGTTGGAATTGATGAAGGAGCAGTGCTCCGAGAGCTCGTGATTCCAGAGAAACCTGTTGGACTTTCACCTGGTGTTGCGAGAGTGTTTACGAGTTACTGAGGCCACCCCAATCCAACACCGGAATCTCCACATCATTGCTACAGAGAGGCAAGCCTGTACCTTTCATTTATTCTGGAGTTATTTAAGAAATACTTAGATGGGCACATGAACAGAATGGGAATGGAGGGGTATAGAAAACTGATTTAAAATAGGGATCATGAGCCTTGGGAGTTCCCTGGGAAGTGTGTAAATAGTCGATAATATTGATGTATTTGTTTTTATCCTACAGGTGCTTTGGTCCACCTTGTTGTCTAACAAGGGGCATACACGCGATGGGTCGTGAGAGGGCTGCTCTAGGATTTTTTTTTGAGAGTATCCTAGTGCTTCACATCGTTAGTGTACGCTTGACCTGGACCATTTGATGGGCAACACGACAGCTCAGTGAGTATCGCTGTGCTGTGCAGATACATGGATTTGGGGCCTGTGTCTGTGGGAGTTTGTGCATTCTCCCCATGCTTGCGTGGGTTTTCTCCGGGTGCTCCAGTTTCCTCCCACATAGAACATAGAACAATACAGCACAAACAGGCCCTTCGGCTCACGAGTTGCACCGATCACATCTACCAATCCACAGACCTATCTATAACCCCCTATCCTATTCTTTTCCATATACTCATCCAGAAGTCTCTTAAAAGACCCCAGTGAGTTTGCCTCAACAACCTCCGACGGCAGTCGATTCCATTCACTCACCACCCTCTGAGTGAAAAACCTACCCCTAACATCTCCTTTGTATTTGCTTCCCTGCACCTTAAATCTGTGTCCTCTCGTAGTGACCATTTCAGCTCGGGGAAATAGTCTCTGAGAGTCCACCCTATCTTTCCTCTCAACATTTTATAAACCTCTATCAGGTCGCCTCTCAACCTACGTCTCTCCAGTGAGAAGAGTCCCAGCTACCTCAACCTATCTTCATAAGGCCTGCCTCCCAATCCAGGCAGCATCCTTGTAAATCTCCTCTGAACTCTCTCAATAGCCTCTACATCCTTCCTATAATGAGGCGACCAGAACTGTGCACAATACACCAACTGGGGTCTGACAAGAGTCTTATAGAGCTGCATCATTACCTCCTGACTCCTAAACTGTCTTCCTCGATTAATGAAGGTCAGTACACCGTACGCCTTCTTGACCACTTCCTCCACCTGTGAGTTTCCAACAGAAAGAGGCCAACTGGTCCATTGAACCTGAACGGACAGCAATCCCACCCAGGCCCTATCCCTATAACCATACAAATTAACCCTGCTAATCTCCCTAACAGTAAGGGCCAACATGATATGGGCAATGTGACTAACCGACACATCTTTGGACACTAAGAGATAATTTAGCATGGCCAATCCACCTAACCTGCACATCTTTGGACACTAAGAGATAATTTAGCATGGCCAATCCACCTAACCTGCACATCTTTGAGACACAGACCATTAGCTGGCCAATCCACCTAATCTACATCTTTGGACCTAAGGGACAATTTAGCATGGCCAATCCACCTAACTGCACATCTTTGGACACTAAGGACATTTAGCATGGCCAATCCACCTAACCTGCACATCTTTGGACACTAAGAGATAATTTAGCATGGCCAATTCCACCTAACCTACTTTGAGACAATTAGCATGGCCAATCCACTAACATGCACATCTTTGGACACTAAGGGCAATTTAGCATGGCCAATCCCATAACCTGCACATCTTTGGAACACTAAGGGCAACCACAAGGTAATTTAGCCCCAATCCACCTAACCTGCACATCTTTGGACACTAAGGGACAATATGTCATGGCCAATCCACCTAACCTGCACATCTTTGGACACTAAGGGACAATTTAATTTAGCATGGCCAATCCACCTAAACCTGACATCTTTGGACACTAAAGAGAATTTAGCATGGCCATCCACCTAAACCTGCACATCTTTTGGACTAAGGGGCAATTTAGCAGACCACTCCACCTAACCTGCACACTGGACACAACATAGGGACAATTTAGCATGGCCAATCCACCTAACCTGCACTCTTTGGACCTAAACACGAGGACATAAAGAGCATGGCCAATCCACCTAACCTGCACATCTTTGGACACTAGGGTCAATTTAGCATGCCAATCCACCTAACCTGCACATCTTTGGACAACAAGAGGTAATTTAGCATGGCCAATCACCTAAACCTGCACATCTTTGGACACTAAGGGAAATTTAGCATGCGCCAATCCACCTAACCTGCACATCTTTGGAACTAAGGGCAAATTTAGCATGGCCCAATCCACTAACCTGCACATCTTTGGACACTAAGGGCATGGCCAATCCACCTAACCTACACACACCTAAAGGGCAATTAGCACAACCCAACAAACAACCAACCACCACTTGGACACTAACATTTAGCATGGCCAAATCCCCTAACCCACCACCCCCTAACCTGCACATCTTTGGACACTAAGGGGCAATTTAGCATGGCCAATCCACCTAACCTGCACATCTTTGGACAGTGGTAAGAAAGCGGGGCACCGGAGAAACCTACACAGACACGGGGAGAACATGCAGACTGCATCCAAGCAGTGACCCCAGCCTGGGGATGGGAACTTGACTGCCTGGCGCTGTGAGGCAGCAGTTTAACCTGCATAAATAACCATTGCAGCAATTGTCAGGGCGTGCAAGCCCTGCATTCATCTCCCTCCCTGGATCAGCGTGGCACTGGGTGTCCTTCCTACACCACAGTGAGGGCACAGCGCTGGCAGAGATTCAGGGTGCTGAGCCAGGAATGAGTTTACATCAGGATGGCGGTGGTGTGTGTGTGTGTGTGTGTGTGTGTCTGCTGCCCCTTTCTCCGTTACACTACACGGTCGAGATTGTGGGTTTGGAAGGTGCTATCGAAGGAGGTTAGCCGCGGGGAAGGGTGGATTTGCTCCGTGTGAGGAAGGTCTCTGTGACAGGTCACCGGTAGATGGAAACAGCCACAAGCAGTGGAGTTAACGCCTATTTTTAAACACACCCTGTTTCCTTTGGCAGGAACCCAGAGGGTTTTGAAGGTCATCGCTTCCCCTCCTATCCTGCAGAGTTCTCCTCCTGAATAAAACGCACCAGAATCATGGATTAAAAGGACAAAATTGAGCTGGACAGAAGCCCTGGATTTGAGCCACACTCAGAGAGAAAGCGCTTTTCCAGCTGGTTAAAATGTCACTCGGAGTGTAAGCTCGCAGGGTCTGACAGTCAGAGACATTGCAATGAATGTTTATTAGTGTCTGTCTACAGCGCACCCCCCGTGTTTAGACTGGACCAAGTGTGTGTAAAAATGATGGAATCCAGCTGCTCCTGGGGGAAGAAACCCATTCGCTCCACTCTCTGACTGGATTTGAACTGCTGTCTGAGAGGTTTGAGAACAGTGCCTGAGCCTTGGCCTTATGCAGTCCCCCTCAGAGAGACAGAGAGAGAGATGGGGGAGAAGGTTTTCCCTTATTGTATCAGCCACCCACCCCCCCAACCCCTGCCCCCGGCCCCGCCCTCCAAACCTGTACATCTTTGGACACTAAGGAGCAAATTAGCATGGCCAATCCACCTAACCTACTCATCTTGGTACACTGAAGGACAATTTCACATGGTTAAGGTTGTATTGATTAGGGAGATTGGCCAGTCTAAATTGGCCTTTAGTGTCCAAAGATGTGTAGGTTAGGTGGATTGGCCATGCTAAATTAGAACATAGAACAGAATATTACAGCGCAGTACAGGCCCTTCGGCCCTCGATGTTGCGCTGGCCAGTGGACCCTCTAACCTAAACTATTCCAATATCATCCATATGCCTATCCACCGAACATTTGAATGCCCCCAAAGTAGGCGAGTCCACAACTGCTGCAGGCAGGGCATTCCACGCCCTCACCACCCTCTGTGTAAAGAACCTGCCTCTGACATCCGTCCTATAACTACCACCTCTTAATTTAAAGTTATGTCCCCTCGTGTTGGTCATCACCATCCGAGGAAAAAGGCTCTCACTATCCACCCTATCCAATCCCTTGATCATCTTATACACCTCAATTAGGTCACCGCGTAACCTTCTTCTCTCTAATGAAAATAACCTCAGGTCCCTCAGCCTTTCCTCATAAGGCCTTCCCACCATACCAGGCAACATCCTGGTAAACCTCCTCTGCACCCTTTCCAATGCTTCCACATCTTTCTTATAATGCGGCGACCAGAACTGTACGCAATACTCCAAGCGCGGCCGCACTAGAGTTTTGTACAGTTGTAACATAACCTCACGGCTCCTAAATTCAATCCCTCTACCAATAAAAGCTAACACACCGTACGCCTTCTTAACAACTTTATCAACCTGAGTGCCAACTTTCAAAGAGCTATGTACTTGTACCCCAAGATCCCTCTGCTCGACAACACTATTAAGGGTCCTTTCCAATTGCCCCTTAGTGTCCAAAGATGTGCAGGTTAGGTGGATTGGCCACGCTAAATTGCCCCTTAGTGTCCAAAGATGTGCAGGTTAGGTGGATTGGCCATGCTAAATTGTCCCTTAGTGTCCAAAGATGTGCAGGTTAGGTGGATTGGCCATGCTAAAATGCCCCTAGTTTTCAAAGATGTGCAGGTTAGGGTGGATTGGCCATGCTAAATTGCCCCTTAGTGTCCAAAGATGTGCAGGTTAGGTAGATCGGCCATGCGAAATTGTCCTTTAATATGTAAAGATGTGTAGTTTAAGTGGGTTAGGCATGGTAAATACACGGGTTAACTGGGGCAGAGGGAGAGTTGGGTGGGATGTTCTTTTGGAGAGTTTGATGGGCTGAATGGCCTCTTTCTGCACTGTAGGAGCGAGCTATCAGCCAGTTGTATGCTGTCGGCTAGGATTTTCCCTCTCGACCCCAGTACATCTGGGCAGTTACAGCCCTCGGGCATCAGTCAGTGACCTGCAAAGCCACCGTGAAAGTAAACCAAACACAGAAGGGACTGGGGGGGGGGGGATCGCTGTGGCTTTGGGAGAGCAATCACTTCCAGTTCACTGCTCCTTGTGTGCTGGAATCTGGAGGCTTCACGGTTCTCCGCAGGGAGAGCTGTCACAATGTTAGTCTCCCAGCCAGAAGGCAAGGTCTCAGTGGGGAAGGGGTGGGGAGAGGGAAACAGGGACAGTCGACAGAGATCAAAGGCCAGAAAGCCCAGAGGTTAAAGACTCCCACGCTTCATTCTTAATTTACTGGGGTGAAAACGAGAGGCAGTTTTAATAGCCCCTGTGGCTTTAACCCTTCTCGGGGGGGTGGGGAGCTTAACGTCAGCACTGACCTCAGTAGATGTTACGGAAATGTCACATCCCTGGGGTGCGAAAGGCCGTTTGCTTCACAGCAAATAAACAGGCCCTTCGGCCCACGAGCCGCATGCTGAGATAGAGGCTCGAACTTTAATACGCCTCCTGTCAAACTGGATTCTCTGACCTTACGTCAATACACCATTTTCATTTGCTCCGTTCCAGTTTGGGGAGGAGGAATCGTAAGGAATAGCGATCGGCCCCTACAACCCCTCTACTATTCAAAATAAGGGTGATTTTAACCTCCTATGCCCCCAGTAACCTTACACCCCCTCGTTCATCAAGAATCTATCTTTGCTTTGAAGGCAAAGGCTTCTACTCCAAAGCCCGAAAGGTAGATTTTTCTCCTGTCTTAAAGGAACAGCCTCTTATATTTAAGCAGTCACCATCCTCCCCAGTTCTAAAATCTCCTGCAAGGGGCAGCATCCTCTCGTAGAATCCCTCCAGGGTAGAAGGAGACCATTCGGCCCATCGAGCCTGCACCAACCACAATCCCACCCAGGCTCCTATCCCCGTAACCCCTCGTATTTACCCTGCTAATCCCTCCGACGCTTTTTATCGCGGCAAAATCAACCTAACCCCTGAATTTTTTCGGAGCGTGGGAGGAAATTGGAGCACCCGGAAAAACCCACGCAGACGTGGGGAGAATGTACAATCTCCACACAGATCCGGCAAATTGGTCTTTGGTGCTGGGGACTTTATCAAACGCCTTGCTGAAGTCATATGTACCCCCACCCAGACCCTGGGTTATATATACCCCACCCCCCCCTGTCCCTGCGCCGACCCCCCCTGTCCTGGGTTATATATAACCCCACCCCTGTTCCCTGGGTTAGATATAACAATAAGCCCCCACCCTGACCCTGGGTTATATTAACCCCCACCCCGACCCTGGGTATATATACCCCGCGCCCCTGGGTTATATCCAAAGATGTGCAGGTTAGGTGGATTGGCCATGCTAAATTGTCCCTTAGTGTCCAAAGATGTGCAGGTTAGGTGGATTGGCCATGCTAAATTATCTCTTAGTGTCCAAAGATGTGCAGGTTAGGTGGATTGGCCATGCTAAATTATCTCTTAGTGTCCAAAGATGTGTCGGTTAGTCACATTGCCCATATCATGTTGGCCCTTACTGTTAGGGAGATTAGCAGGGTTAATTTGTATGGTTATAGGGATAGGGCCTGGGTGGGATTGCTGTCCGTTCAGGTTCAATGGACCAGTTGGCCTCTTTCTGTTGGAAACTCACAGGTGGAGGAAGTGGTCAAGAAGGCGTACGGTGTACTGACCTTCATTAATCGAGGAAGACAGTTTAGGAGTCAGGAGGTAATGATGCAGCTCTATAAGACTCTTGTCAGACCCCAGTTGGTGTATTGTGCACAGTTCTGGTCGCCTCATTATAGGAAGGATGTAGAGGCTATTGAGAGAGTTCAGAGGAGATTTACAAGGATGCTGCCTGGATTGGGAGGCAGGCCTTATGAAGATAGGTTGAGGTAGCTGGGACTCTTCTCACTGGAGAGACGTAGGTTGAGAGGCGACCTGATAGAGGTTTATAAAATGTTGAGAGGAAAGATAGGGTGGACTCTCAGAGACTATTTCCCCGAGCTGAAATGGTCACTACGAGAGGACACAGATTTAAGGTGCAGGGAAGCAAATACAAAGGAGATGTTAGGGGTAGGTTTTTCACTCAGAGGGTGGTGAGTGAATGGAATCGACTGCCGTCGGAGGTTGTTGAGGCAAACTCACTGGGGTCTTTTAAGAGACTTCTGGATGAGTATATGGAAAAGAATAGGATAGGGGGTTATAGATAGGTCTGTGGATTGGTAGATGTGATCGGTGCAACTCGTGAGCCGAAGGGCCTGTTTGTGCTGTATTGTTCTATGTTCTATGTGGGAGGAAACTGGAGCACCCGGAGAAAACCCACGCAAGCATGGGGAGAATGCACAAACTCCCACAGACACAGGCCCCAAATCCATGTATCTGCACAGCACAGCGATACTCACTGAGCTGTCGTGTTGCCCATCAAATGGTCCAGGTCAAGCGTACACTAACGATGTGAAGCACTAGGATACTCTCAAAAAAAAATCCTAGAGCAGCCCTCTCACGACCCATCGCGTGTATGCCCCTTGTTAGACAACAAGGTGGACCAAAGCACCTGTAGGATAAAAACAAATACATCAATATTATCGACTATTTACACACTTCCCAGGGAACTCCCAAGGCTCATGATCCCTATTTTAAATCAGTTTTCTATACCCCTCCATTCCCATTCTGTTCATGTGCCCATCTAAGTATTTCTTAAATAACTCCAGAATAAATGAAAGGTACAGGCTTGCCTCTCTGTAGCAATGATGTGGAGATTCCGGTGTTGGATTGGGGTGGCCTCAGTAACTCGTAAACACTCTCGCAACACCAGGTGAAAGTCCAACAGGTTTCTCTGGAATCACGAGCTCTCGGAGCACTGCTCCTTCATCAATTCCAACGTTGTCTGCCTTGCAGGGAAGGATGTCCCAAGGCGTGGTACATCGGCGAGACCATGCAGATGCTACGACAATGGGGATGAGTGAACATTGCTCGACAATCACCAGGCAGGAGGAGTGTTCCCTTCCCGTCAGGGAAACACTCCAGCAGTCACGGGTTTCTGATCTTGGCGTAAGCGTTCTCCAAGGTGACCTTCACAGCGCGGAGTCGCTGAGCAGAGACTGATAGCCAACACATGAGGACAGCCTCAACCGGGATCTTGTGTTCATGTCACACTATCTGTAACCCCCACGACTTGCCTGGGCTTGCAAAATCTCACTAACTGTCTTAGCTGGAGACAATCCACATCCCTTTAACCTGTGATTATCCCTCTCTTCACTCACATTGTCTGTACCTGGAAAGACTTGATTATCTGTTAAATCTCACATCCAATCGTTGCCTTGTGATTCATTTTGTGTTGATATATGCCTGTTCGGGAAACAAATGATGAAGGAGCAGTGCTCCAAAAGCCCATAGTACCAAATAAACCTCTTCGATTTTAACCTGGTGTTGTGAGATTTCTTAAAGCATTTAGACAGTTACATGGCTAAGATGTACAGAGGGATATGGGCCAAAAGCGGGCAACTGGGACTAGCTTAGTGGTAAAAACATGGACAAGTTGGACCGAAGGCTCTGTTTCCATGCTGTAAATCTCTGAGTCAATGCTGCTTTACCAAGCATGGAGCAGCAAAGTAAGGGATCCATAGCAAGCCCTGAGGTCGAGGTGGGATCTGATCTCTGCCCCACCTCACTTGCTAGTGTTTGATCCTGTCACTCTGTGTTAGTGGGGTTGCTTTTCATTCTTTCTCAGTCTATTGATCCATCAAACTGAAAGCTGAGGACCATGATGTGACTGTGGGAGAGGCCAGGAGAGGGAGTCATTGCAGCAAATAAGTTGAACATGTGGATTTGACCAGATTGAGCCCATGTTGGGAGCCTGTGAGATTCACTACAGCCAGACAGAACTTCCACAGGGACAAGCGGTGAGTTTTGATTTAATTCATTATTGGCATGTACTGGGATACAGTGAAAAGTATTGTTTGATTTATTATTGTCACATGTACTGGGATACAGTGAAAAGTATTGTTTGATTTATTATTGTCACATGTATTGGGATACAGTGAAAAGTATTGTTTGATTTATTAATGTCATGTGTATTGAGAGCGGGGGGGTGCTTCTGTTGCTTTGGACCCATCGACAGCAGCCAGTGCAGTTAGACACTGAGAGAAAGCATCAGGCAGGATTTGTGTGTGTGTGTGTGTGTGTGTGCGTCTGTGTGTGTGTGTGAGAATGTGAGTGTGCGTGTCTCTGTGTGTGTGAGAATGTGAGTGTGTTGTGTCTCTCTGTGTGTGTGAGAATGTGTGTGTGTGTGAGAATGTGAGTGTGCGTGCCTCTGTGAGTGTGTGTGTCTGTGTGTGAGAATGTGAGTGTGTGTGTCTTGTTTCCTGTTGGTGAGAATGTGAGTGTGGTGTCTCTGTGTGTGTGTGGAATGTGAGTGTGTGTGCTCTGTTTGTGTGTGTGAGAATTTGAGTGGTGTGTGCCTCTGGTGTGTGTGTGGTGATGTGAGTGTTGTGTCTCTGTGTGTGTGTGAGATGTGAGTGTGTGCCTCTGTGTGTGTGTCTCTGTGTGTGATAGAATGTGAGTGTGTGTGCCTCAAATGTGTGTGTGTGAAAATGTGAGTGTGCGTGCCTCTGTGAGTGCTGTGTGAGAATGTGAGTGTATGTCTCCAAAACCCCGTGTGTGTGTGAGAATGTGAGTGTGTGTTCCTCTGTGTGTGAAAAAAACAAAACCAAAACCAAAACCCCACAAACCCCCAAAACCCAAAACCCCACAAACCCAAACCGTGTGAGATGTGATTGTGTGTGTGAGAATGTGAGTGTGTGTGTGTCTGTGTGTGTGTGAGAATGTGAGTGTGTGTCTCTGTGTGTGTGTCTCCGTGTGTGTGTGAGAATGTGAGTGTGTGTGCCTCTGTGTGTGTGTGAAAATGTGAGTGTGCGTGCCTCTGTGAGTGTCTCTGTGTGAGAATAGTGTGTTCCTGTGTGTTGTGTGAGAATGTGAGTGTGTGTGGGGTCTCCGTGTGTGTGTGAGAATGTGAGTGCCCGTGTGTGTGAGAATGTGAGGTGTGCCTCTGTGTGTGTCTCTGTGTGTGTGTGAGAATGTGAGTGTGTGTGCTCTGTGGTGTGTGAAAGTGAGTGTGCGTGCTCTGTGAGTGTGTGGTCTCTGTGTGTGTGTGAGAATGTGAGTGTTTGTCTGTGTGTGTGTGTGGGAGAATGTGATGCTGTGTGTGGTGTGAGAATGTGAGTGTGTGTCTGTGTTTGTTGTGTGAGAATGTGAGTGTGTGTCTGTGTGTGTGTGTGATCTTGTGGTGGTGAAATGTGTGTTGTGTGAGAATGTGAGTGTGTGTGTCTCTGTGTGTGTGTCTCTGTGTGTGTGTGAGATGTTGTGTGTGTCTGTGTGTGTGTCGAATGTGAGTGTGTGTGTCTCTGTGTGTGTGTGTGTCTCTGTGTGTGTGTGAGAATGTGAGTGTGTGTCTCTGTGTGTGTGTGAGAATGTGAGTGTGTGTGTCTCTGTGAGTGTGTGTGTCTGTGTGTGTGTGCCTCTGTGAGTGTGTGTCTCTGTGTGTGAGAGAATGTGAGTGTGCGTGTCTCTGTATGTGTGTGTCTCGTGTGTGTGTGAGAATGTGAGTGTGTGTGCTCTGTGATGTTTGTGTCTCTGTGTGTGTGAGAATGTGAGTGTGTGTTCGTGTGTGTGTGAGAATGTGAGTGTGTGTGCCTCTGTGAGTGTGTGTCCTCTGTGTGTGTGAATGTGTGTGTGTGAGAATGTGAGTGTGTGTTCTCTGTGAGTGTGTGTGTCTCTGTGTGTGTGTGAGAATGTGAGTGTGTGTGCCTCTGTGTGTGTGGAGAATGTGAGTGTGTGTGCCTCTGTGTGTGTGCTCTGTGAGTGTGTGTGCTCTTGTGTGTGTGAGAATGTGAGTGGGTGTCTGTGGAGTGTGAGAATGTGAGTGTGTGTGTCTGTGTGTGTGTATGTCTCTGTGTGTGTGTGAGATGTGAGTGTGTGTCTGTGTGTGTGTGAGATGTGAGTGTGTGTGTCTCTGTGTGTGAGATGTGAGTGTGTGTGTCTCTGTGTGTGTGTGTCTCTGTGTGTGTGTGTCTGTGTGAGTGTGTGTGTCTGTGTGTGTGTGTCTGTGTGGGAGTGGTGTCTGTCTATATATACACTTGCTGTTGTGCAGATGTCACAAGATAATGAAACCAAGCTTCCTTTTTCGTTTGCCTTTTAACCTCCTCCTTATCCTGTTCCCTCCTCTGCATTGCAAAGAGAGAGAAAAGTAAATCAACACTGTGCATCCGGTCAAAGTGTGGAGGCTGCATTCTTCTAACAGCTCACAGACTTAACCTCACCCCCTGCAGCAGGCTGTGGCGTTCTGCTCAGGGCGTTTGATTTGTTCCACGCCCCTCCAAGTGGCTCTGTTTTATCCTAGGCCTGTATGGATGGGACAGCAGCATCAGCTGGTCAGCAGGACAGGAAGGTGATCGCCTGTGTCCGCATGAGTCTCCTCTGGGTGCTTCAGTTTCCTCCCACAGTCCAAAAGACTGTGCAGGTTAGGAGGATTGGCCATGCTAAATTGTCCCTTAGTGTCCAAAGATGTGCAGGTTAGGTGGACTGGCCATGCTAAATTGCCCCTTAGTGTCCAAAGATGTGCAGGTTAGGTGGTTGGCCATGCTAATGCCCCTTAGTTCCAAAGATGTGCGGGTTAGGTGGATGGCCATGCTAAATTGCCTTTATGTCCAAAGATGTACAGGTTAGGTGGACTGGCCTGCCTAATGCCCCTTAGTGTCCAAAGATGTACAGGTTAGGTGGTTGGCCATGCTAATTGCCCTTAGTGTCCAAGATTCGGTTAGTGGATGCCATGCTAAGCCAAAGATTGAGTAGTGTTGGCCATGCTAATGCCCCTTAGTGTCCAAAGATGTGTAGGTTAGGGGAATGGCCATGCTAATTGCCCCTTAGTGTCCAAAGATGTGTAGGTTAGGGGATTGGCCATGCTAAATTGTCCCTTAGTGTCCAAAGATGTGCAGTTTAGGTGGATTGGCCATGCTAAATTGTCCCTTAGTGTCCAAAGATGTGTAGGTTAGGGGATTGGCCATGCTAAATTGCACCTTAGTGTCCAAAGATGTGCAGTTAGGTGGATTGGCCAGCTCAAATTGTCCCTTAGTGTCCAAAGATGTGCAGGTTAGGTGGATTGGCCATGCTAAGTTGCCCCTTAGTGTCCAAAGATGTGCAGTTTAGGGGGATTGGCCGTGCTAAATTGCCCCTTAGTGTCCAAAGATGTGTAGGTTAGGTGGATTGGCCATGCTAAGTTGTCCCTTAATGTCCAAAGATGTGCAGGTTAGGTGAATTGGCCATGCTAAATTGCCCCTTAGTGTCCAAAGATATGTAGGTTAGGGGGAGTGGCTTGTGGAAGAAAAACAGAGCATGCGGAGGAAACCCACGCAGACACGGGGAGAACATGCAGACTCCGCACAGAGACAGTGAGCCGAGCTGGGAATCGAAGCCGGGTCCCTGGTGCCGTGAGGCGGCAGCGCTAACCCACTGTGCCACCCCCACGGGTTCGCCAGGCCTGTGTACGGGCTAACTGATCTCTGTGACATTTTGTCTGTGAATGTATGTGTGTGTGGAGGTTTTTGGGAGGGGAATTTGGGCCTGACCAGTTGGGACTGATTTAGGGTGGTACACCTACGGCACTGTTCCATGAGGGTGAACCTCGTGTAGGCGTTCCACCAGGCGGCCGGGGGGGACGGTGAGGCTAGCGGGCAGCGGACATCGTAAACCTTCACCTTCTGTGTCGAAGGGATCGTGTCGCGTTGCAGAGCAGGGAGGGAAAAATCTGACCTTTCTCACATCTATTTATAGGGTCTGGCGTCACCTTGACATTCTCCCCAACGACTGAACATCCCAGTGACTTTTTCCAAATCATATGAGTGCCCACTGCCTCTGCTATCCGCTCACACATTTCCTCTCTTTGCTGGCTTTTGAATACGTTTCAAAAATTGCAGCAAGTCGGGCTGGGAAGGGGCTGGAGAAATTAGCCCCCGACCCTTGGATTTATATTAGGATGCAAGACTGGGCGGAGAAGTGGCAGATGGGCTTCAACGCGCATAAATGTGTGGTGGTCCATTTTGGCAGGAGCAATGGGATGAAGGAGTACAATATCAAGCGTAGGAGTCTCGGCAGTGTTGAGGAGCAGAAGGATCTTGGGGTCCGGGACCATAGGTCTCTTAAATCTGCCCCGCAAGTGGAGGATGAGGTCAAGAAGGCGTATGGTGTACTGGCCTTCAATAATAGAGTTTAGGAGTCGGGAGGTAATGCTGCAACTTTATAAGATCCTTGTCAGACCCCACTTGGAGTATTGTGTGCAATTCTGGTCGCCTCACTATAGGAAGGATGTGGAAGCTATCGAGAGGGTGCAAAGGAGATTTACAAGGATGTTGCCTGGATTGGGAGGCAGGCCTTATGAAGATAGGTTGAGGGAGCTGGGACTCTTCTCCCTGGAGAGACAAAGGTTGAGAGGCGACCTGATAGAGGTTTATAAGATGTTGAGAGGAATAGATATGGTGGATTCTCGGAGGCTATTTCCCAGGGCTGAAATGGTCGCTACGAGAGGACACAGGTTTAAGGTGCTGGGGGGGCAAGTACAGAGGAGATGTTAGGGGTAAGTTTTTCACTCAGAGGGTGGTGAGTGAGTGGAATCGGCTGCCATCGGTGGTAGTGGAGGCAAACTCGCTGGGGTCTTTTCAGAGACTTCTGGATGGGATTTAATGGGATTGGGAGTTATAGATAGGCCTGGTAAGTAGGGATAAGATCGGCGCAACTTTTAGGCCGAAGGGCCTGTTTGTGCTGTAGTTTTTCTACGTTCTATATCGCGCTTAACACCACTGAGAGACTTTCGAGGATGTATTTATGGAGTATTGTCTCCTGCAATCTCCCGCTTCCTACGCCTTTTAGCATCACCAAAGGATTATCTGGACTTGAACCCTCAGCTCTTTCTCTCTGCTACCAATGCTGCCCAGGCCTGCCGAGATTTTCCCCGCATTTTCCCTTCTGGCTTGGGGTGACCTCTTGTTTGTTCAAGTTCCTGCGCGCGCGTGTCAATCGTAGAATTCCCTATGCAGGAGGCCGTTGGGCCCATCGGGCCTGCACTCCATTCTCGTAACCCCCTCCCCACGTATTCACCCTGCTAACCCCCCTCCGACCCCACCGACACCAGCTCAATGTAGCACGGCCGACCCACAACTCAGCCCGTGGGAGGACACCCGTGGAGGCAGAAGAACACGCAGACTCCCCACAGAGACAGTGAGCCGAGCCGGGATTCGAAGCCGGGTCCCTGGCGCCGCGCGGCGGCAGCGCTAACCTGCTGTGCCACCCCCATGGGTTCGCCAGGCCTGTGTACGGGCTAACTTGTCTCTGGGACATTTTGCCGTGTGTGTGTGTGTGTGTGGAGTGGAGGGCGGGTGGGGAGGTTTTAGGAGGGGAATTCGGGCCTGACCAGTTGGGACTGATTTAGGGTGGTACACGTACGGCAATGTTCCATGAGGGTGAACCTCGTGTAGGCGTTCCACCAGGCGGCGGGGGGGAGGTGTGAGGGCGAGACGAGCAGGCAGCGGACATAGTAAACCTTCACCTTCTGTGTCGAGGGGATTGTGTCGCGTTGCAGAGCAGGGAAGGAAAAATCTGACCTTTCTCACATCTATTTATGGGGTCTGCTCATCGATGACGAAAAAAATTAGGGCCCCTAATTTTAATATTCGGAGATTCCCCTCTCATTCTGACACCCCTGAGCATCTGTGATTTTTATCGTGACAGTTTAGAATCATAGATCCCCACAGTGCAGAAGGTGGCTGTTCGGCCCATCGAGTCTGTACCGACCACAATCCCACCCAGGATCCTATCCCCATAATCGCATAAATTTATCCTGCTAATGCCCCTGACACTAAGGGACGATTTAGCATGGTCAATCCACCTAACCCGCACATCTTTGGACACTAAGCGACAATTTAGCATGGCCAATCCACCTAACCCGCACATCTTTGGACACTAAGCGACAATTTAGCATGGCCAATCCACCTAACCCGCACATCTTTGGACACTAAGCGACAATTTAGCACGGTCAATCCACCTAACCCACACATCTTTGGACACTAAGGGACAATTTAGCATGGCCAATCCACCTAACCTGCACATCTTTGGACACTTGGGGCAATTTACAAAGAACAAAGAACAAAACAGCGCGGGAAACAGGCCCTTCGGCCCAACGAGCCCGCGCCGCCACCCCGATGTTCCCACCTCTACCCGCGATCCCTGTCCATGTTTATAAATCTATGGATTAAAAACCAAATTTGAGACAATTTAGGGAGAATTTAGCATGGTCAATCCACATAACCTGCACATCTTTGGACACTAAGGGACAATTTAGCATGGCCAATCCACCTAACCTGCACATCTTTGGCAATTGCCCCTCAGTATCAGAGGGACTAGCAAGGTAAATATGTAGGGTTATGGGGATAGGAGTTGGGTGGGATTGTTGTCATTGCAGACTCGATGGGCCAAATGGAGTCTTCTGCACTGTATGTTTGTGTAAACTCTCAGCTTATTGTTGACAGACAGGGCAGCAAGTATGAGTGACATATGCAGCCTTGGCTGTGTGTGTGTGTGTGTGTGTGTGTGTGTGTGTTGCTGGTGAGTGTGTGGTGTGTGTTGCTGGTGAGTGTGTGTGTGTGTGTGTTGCGGGTGAGTGATGTGTGTGTGTGTTGCTGTGAGTGTGTGTGTGTTTTTTCTGGTGATGTGTTGTGTGTGAGTGTTGCTGGTGAGTGGTGTGTGTGTGTGAGTGTTGCTGGTGAGTGTGTGTGTGTGTTGCTGGTGAGTGTGGTGTGTGTGTGAGTGTTGCTGTGAGTGTGTGTGTGTGTTTTGCGTGAAGTGTGTGTGTGTGTTTCTGGTGAGTGTGTGTGTGTGTGTGAGTGTTCTGGGAGTGTGGTGTGGTGTTGCTGGTGAGTGTGTGTGTGTGAGTGTTGCTGGTGAGTGTGTGTGTGTGTGTGTGTGTTGCTGTGTGTGTGTGTGTGTGTGTGTGTGTGTGTTGCTGGTGAGTGTGTGTGTGTGTGTGTTGCTGGAGGGTGTTTGTGTGTGTGTTGCTGGTGAGTGTGTGTCGGGGAGAGTTGATGCCGTCACTGGGAGCTACAGGAAGCCAGTTCCAGGTGCACATGTCTATGACACACATCCACACACTCTCACCCACACCCACGGAAAGCCACAGCACCCGGGCTCCCAGTGAAGATATGTCGATGTACTAAATGGCTCAGGGCTCTGGAGGGCTGGCCTCATGCCGAGAGGGAGACAGCCCACGCCAGCCTGAGCGAGTGCCCAATGGAATTAGTGGAGGCGGTGGGAGGGGGGTGGGGTTGTCAGTGGGAACCCACAGCCACTTTCACAAGAAGCACGTCTGCGAATCTTAGTTAAACTGGAATGAGACATTGATCACTCCTTTCTCCCATTACTGCCACCTCCCCCCTCATTCACATCACATCGCCTCACATCCAAAGATGTGCAGGTTAGGTGGATTGGCCATGCTAAATTGTCCCTTAGTGTCCAAGATGTGTAGTTAGGTGGATTGGCCATTAAATTGTCCCTTAGTGTCCAAAGATGTGTAGGTTAGGTGGATTGGCCATGCTAAATTGTCCCTTGGTGTCCAAAGATATGTAGGTTAGGTGGATTGGCCATGCTAAATTGCCTCTTAGTGTCCAAAGATGTGTGGGTTATGTGGATTGGCCATGCTAAATTGCCTCTTAGTATCCAAAGATGTGCGGGTTAGGCAGATTGGCCATGCTAAATTGTCCCTCAGTATCCAAAGATGTGCGGGTTAGGCAGATTGGCCATGCTAATATGTCTCTTAGTGTCCAAAGATGTGCAGGTTAGGTGGATTGGCCATGCTAAATCGCCCCTTAGTATCCTGAGATGCGTAGGTTCGAGGGATGAGCAGGTAAATGTATTGGGATATGGGAAGGGTAGAGCATATGCGGGATTGTGGTCGGTACAGACTTGATGGACAGAAGGGCCATTTCTGCACTGCAGGATTCTATGATTCTAGTCTGTGTGAGTAAGGGCCTGGGAGAATTAGCTCAAAGGTGCTTACTGTGGGATTACACACTCCACAGATTCCCGTGAGTTGGGAGGCGATGGCCTAGTGGTACTATTGCTAGACTAATTAATCCAGAAACTCAACTAATGTTCTTGGGGTTCGAATCCTGCCATGGCAGACGATGGAATTTGAATTCAGTGAAAAAAAATTTGGAATTAAGAATGTCGATTGTCGGAAAAACCCATCTGGTTCCCTTTGGGGAAGGAAATCTGCCGTTCTTACCCCGGCCTGGCCTACATGTGACTTCAGAGCCACAGCAGAGTGATTGACTCTCAACTGCCCTCCAAGGGCAACTAGGGATGAGCAACAAATACTGGCCCAGCCAGCGATGCCCGTGACCCACAAATGAATTAAAAAAGAAATTAGCAGGATTGACACCTATAATTATCTTTGTAGGGGGTGGTGCTGGAACGCGTGGAGGGGGCAGCATAGTGCAGTTTGGTGTCTCAGTGGGTTAGCACTGCTCCCTCGCAGCGTCAGGGACCCCGGTTCGATTCCCAGCTCGGGTCACTGTCTGTGCGGAGTCTGCACATTCCCCCCGTGTCTGCATGGGTTTCCCCCAGGTGCTCCAGTTTTCTCCCGTAGTCTGAAAGACGTGCAGGCTGGGGGCTAAATTCCCCTTCAGCGTGCAGGGACAGTAACTTCATTGCAGCGTTAATGACTTGCGACATGAAGAAATAACATTCACTCTAGTAGGACCTTTATTTAAGGACAAACGTCTTTCGAAAGCAAAAGAAACAATTTGGTCAAGCCCAAGTTTTTAAAATTTGCTAAAAACCTTCTTCAACTCCTTCTTCAGCTGTGAGACCTCTTTGAAGGAGCTGTTCGATAACGCTGCCCAGGGACCGACCATTTACTGTGTAAGTCCTGCGCTGGTAACTGAATCAGTCTTAGGAGAAGTAAGCTGGATGGAGCATCACTCAGGAAGTCCCTGCAAACAGATGGGACACCCGACAAATCTTGGAAAGCAAGCGCTGTGTGTGGGACACCATATCATTGCGACGCTAATCCTCTTCCTGTGAACGCCCTGCCTCACTGCAGCCTGTCTGCTTTTGTGACTATTTTATACCTAGCCAAAATCCGTCTCTTCGATGCGTCCCTCTGCTATCAGTCTCACAAACCCCAGGTTAAAGTCCAACTGGTGCACTTGGATTCACGAGCTTTCAGAGTGCGTAGCTCCTTCATCAGGTGAGCGGAGAAGTGGGTTCGCAAACATGGCATATATATCGACAAAGACGCAATTACAAAATCAATGCAGATTGCAATGTGGAGATTGGTTGCAAGTTAGGTGGATTGGCCATGCTAAATTGCCCCTTAGTGTCCAAAGATGTGCAGGTTAGGTGGATTGGCCATGCTAAATTGTCCCTTAGTGTCCAAAGATGTGTAGGGTTTAGGTGTCTCATTCTCCGTTATTCTCCCTCAGCATAACCCGAACAGGCACCAGAGTGTGGCGACTCGGGGATTTCCACAGTAACTTCATTGCGGTGTTAACGCGAGCCTTACTTGTGACACGAATAAAGAAAAGATGCTCGCCAATTGTGTCACAGGTGAAGAGGGGAAGGATTGGTGTGAACTCTGACCGTGAAGGGGGAAGGGATGAATGTGAATATGTTGGAACGGGCGGAGTTTGCAGTTGGTAAGGACGTGACTGTGGACTCAAGTCGGGCAAAAGCCATTTCTTTGAGTGAAGCGTTGGTGATGTGATGGAGTTTGTCACCCGCTAGCTGAATGGACCGGGTCGGGGGTTGGGGGGGGGTCTTTCTCTCTCTCCCTCTGTCTCAAACGTTGCCTCCTAGCTGCCGCGAGTCATCGCGTGTGGCCTACCCCTCACCTCCCGTCCTCAAGCCCGGCTTAACGCAGCCGATCCCACTGCAAACATCGTTCCTACCATGGGTAACGCTGCCCCGTGGGGCCCCCTTTGTGTGTCTCTGACGGCATGGTGCCCCCTGTTAGCAAAGGGTCCCATCTGTTTACGGGGAGAGATAAATTTCCAAAGCCAGTCGTTCTTCAGGCGGGGGATTATCAGTTCACGGATCGCGCTGTCGCAGTGCGAAGCACCGTTCCATCCTGGTGCAATCTTTATTCCACCCCCACCTCATCAATGATCTAAATCCTGTGGTTATTATCGCATGGCTAGTTTGTATTCGGTCAGTAAAAGTAGAGGTCTCACCTTGCCTATAAAGCGCACACACACTTTCAAATATGATTGGCTCTGTAATGGTAAGACCATAGGGTAAAGGAGCAGAATTAGACCATTCAGCCTATCTGCTCCGTGGCTGATACATTTCTCATCCCCATTCTCCTGCTTTTTCCTCCCTCCCCCCAACCTTTGATCCCCGCTTACCAATCAAGAACGGGTCTATCTCCGTCTTAAATACGCTCAGTGACCCAGCCTCCTCTGCGGCAATGAGTTCTACAGATTCCCCAAACCCTCTGGCTGGAGAACTTCATAAGAACATAAGAAATAGGAACAGGAGTCGGCCATCCAGCCCCTCGAGCCTGCCCCGCCATTCAATAAGATCATGGCTGATCTGTAGTGGTTCAGTATCACTTTCCCGCTTTCTCCCCATAACCCTTAATTCAATTAAAAACCTATCCACTCTTGATTTGAACATATTCAGCGAGGAAGCCTCCACCTCCTCATCAGGCAGAGAATTCCAAGGGTTTACCACCCTCTGCGTGAAGAAACCCCTCTGCAATTCCAATCTGAATCACCACCCCCCCTAATCTTGAGGCTGTGCCCTCTAGTCTTGCTATCTTTGCTAAGCGGGAAGAGTCTCTCAACCTCTACCCTATCCATCCCCTTCATTATCTTATACGTCTCTATAAAATTCCCCTCTCAGCCTTCTAAACTCCAAAGAGTACAAACCTAGCCTATTCAGTCTCTCCTCATAATCCAACGCCCTCGCCTCCGGTATCAGCCTAGTGAACCTTCTCTACACCCCCTCCAAGGCCAATAATGAGGAAATTCCTCCTCATCTCGGTTCTAAAGGGTTGTCCCTTCACTCTGAGGCTGTGCCCCTCGGATCCGAGTCTCTCCGACTAATGGAAACATCTTCCCCACATTCCACTCTATCGAGGGCCTCTCAGTATTCTGTAAGTTTCAATGAGATCCCACCACCCCCCCATCCTTTTAAACTCCAACGAGATCCAGAGTCCTCAAACTCTCGTCATAGTCGAGCCTTTCATTCCCGGGATCGTTCTCGTGAACCTTCTCTTGACCCTCTCCAAGGTCGGCACATCCTTCCTCAGATTCCTTAGGTCCAAAATTGCTCCCAATGTTCCGAATGTGGTCCAACCATCCCCCTCTTCCCCCAACTCAGGCTCTTTTAAACCTCATACTTGGTACCTTTATCCAGCATGAGAGTAGAGAAGCAACGATCGCTCAGTGGGTCAGGCAGTAGTGGAGACCCTGTCTAGATCAACAAGGATAGATAGAAAGGGTCAAATTTTTAGGTATCCAGATCACTAACAACCCATCCTGGTCCCTCCCCATGCTGACACGATAATTACGAAAGCCCCACCAACATCTCTACTTTCTCAGAAGGCTAAGGAAATTTGGCATGTCCGCTACCAATGTTTACAGATGCCCCATAGAAAGCATCCTTACTGGTTGTATCACAGCTTGGTGTGAGCTCCTGCTCTGCCCAAGATAGCAAGGGACTACATGAATGTAACCCAGTCCATCATGCAAACCAGCCTCCCATCCGCTGACTCTGAATTTGAAACTGGGAATCTCCGCGTACTCTGGGAATTGGATCTGTGATTTTCTTCATTGGCGTGGTCAATTCCCATCATGCCTCTCTCTTTTCTAATTGGCGCGATTATTTCCCATCATGCCTCTCTCTTTTCTAATTGGCGCGATTATTTCCCATCATGCCTCTCTCTTTTCTAATTGGAGTGGTCAATCCCTATCATGCCTCTTTCTTTTCTAATTGGCGCAATTATTTCCCATCATGCCTCTCTCTTTTCTAATTGGTGTGGTCAATTCCCACATGCCTCTCTCTTTTCTAATTGGTGCGATTATTTCCCATCATGCCTCTCTCTTTTCTAATTGGAGTGGTCAATCCCTATCATGCCTCTTTCTTTCCTATTTGGTAGTATGGGTTGCCATGGTGCCTTTCCCTGTACCATTGCTGAATCCAGGGTTAGCTTTAGCTCAGGGCGTGCCGTCCAGAGTTAAATCCCGCTTCCTTCAGACTTGGTCATAGTATTCAGATTTAACTCTGGACGGCACGCCCTGAACTAAAGCTAACCCTGGATTCAGCAATGGTACAGGGAAAGGCACCATGGCAACCCATACTACCGAATAGGAAAGAAAGAGGCATGATAGGGATTGACCACTCCAATTAGAAAAGCGGGCTGGGACAGTGATTATAGCAGATGGGCCGGCTGCTCCGACCGTGTGGGATGAGAGGCAGCTGGCAGGCCCAAGGCCCTGCAGGGGAGCAGATGGTTCAGGACACAGAGAGCCAGTTAGATCAAAGGCCTGAGTCATCACTCTGCCGAGGGATAGCTAATTGAGAATTCGCTCTGAATCCACGTCACACAGAAGCTCAGGCAAGAAGGAAGGCACACAGCGGGATAGATTCAGGGAAAGTGAGGTGAAATTATTTTAAAGATTAGCTTCTATGATGGGAAATAATCGCGCCAATTAGAAAAGAGAGAGGCATGATGGGAATTGACCACACCAATTAGAAAAGAGAGAGGCATGATGGGAAATAATCGCGCCAATTAGGAAAGAGAGAAGCATGATGGGAAATAATCGCGCCAATTAGGAAAGAGAGAAGCATGATGGGAAATAATAGTGTTAATTAGGAAAGCGAGAGGCATGATGGGAAATAAAATTGTGTCAATTAAAAAAGAAAGAGGCATGATGGGAAATAATCAAGCCAATTAGAAAAGAAAGATGCATGATGGGAAATAATCACGCCAATTAGAAAAAAGAGGCATGATGGGAAATAATCACGCCACTAAGAAAAGAGAGGCATGATGGGAAATAATCACGCCAATTAGAAAAGAGAGGCATGATGGGAAATAATCACGCCAATTACAAAAGAGAGGCATGATGGGAAATAATCACGCCAATTAGAAAAGAGAGGCATGATGGGAAATAATCACGCCAATTAGAAAAGAGAGGCATGATGGGAAATAATCACACCAATTAGAAAAGAGAGGCATGATGGGAAATAATCACGCCAATTAGAAAAGAAGAGGCATGATGGGAAATAATCACACCAATTAGAAAAGAGAGGCATGATGGGAAATAATCACGCCAATTAGAAAAGAGAGAGGCATGATGGGAAATAATCGCGCCAATTAGGAAAAGAGAGAAGCATGATGGGAAATAATCGCGCCATTAGGAAAGAGAGAGCATGATGGGAAATAATAGTGTCAATTAGGAAAGAGAGAGGCATGATGGGAAATAATCACGCCAATAAGAAAAGAGAGGCATGATGGGAAATAATCATGCCAATTAGAAAAGAGAGGCATGATGGGAAATAATCACACCAATTAGAAAAGATAGAGGTATGATGGGGAATAATCACGCCAATTACAAAAGAGAGGCACGATGGGAAATAATCACCCCAATTAGAAAAGAGAGGCATGATGGGAAATAATCACACCAATTAGAAAAGAGAGAGGCATGATGGGAATTGACCACACCAATTAGAAAAGAGAGAGGCATGATGGGAAATAATCGCGCCAATTAGGAAAGATAGAGGCATGATGGGAAATAATCACACCAATTAGAAAAGAGAGACATGATGGGAAATAATCAGACCAATTAGAAAAGATAGAGGCATGATGGGAAATAATCACCCCAATTAGAAAAGAGAGGCATGATGGGAAATAATCACGCCAATTAGAAAAGAGAGGCATGATGGGAAATAATCACGCCAATTAGAAAAGAGAGGCATGATGGGAAATAATCACGCCAATTACAAAAGAGAGGCATGATGGGAAATAATCGCACCAATTAGAAAAGATAGAGGCAGGATGGGAAATAATCACACCAATTAGAAAAGATAGAGGCATGATGGGAAATAATCACGCCAATTAGAAAAGATAGAGGCATGATGGGAAATAATCACGCCAATTAGAAAAGAGAGGCATGATGGGAAATAATCACACCAATTAGAAAAGGAGGCATGATGGGAAATAATCACACAATTAGAAAAGATGGTATGATGGGAAATAATCACACCAATTAGAAAAGAGAGGCATGATGGGAAATAATCACACCAATTAGAAAAGAGAGGCATGATGGGAAATAATCACGCCAATTAGAAAAGAAGAGGCATGATGGGAAATAATCACACCAATTAGAAAAGAAGAGGCATGATGGGAAATAATCACGCCAATTAGAAAAGAGAGGCATGATGGGAAATAATCACACCAATTAGAAAAGAGAGGCATGATGGGAAATAATCACACCAATTAGAAAAGAGAAGCATGATGGGAAATAATCACGCCAATTAGAAAAGAGAGGCATGATGGGAAATAATCACGCCAATTAGAAAAGAGAGGCATGATGGGAAATAATCACGCCAATTACATAAGAGAGGCATGATGGGAATTAATCGTACCAATGAGAAAAGAGAGAGGCATGATGGGAATTGACTATGCCAATTAGGAAAGAGAGGCATGATGGGAATTGGCACACGTTAATTTGGTTCCGTGCGATTGGAGCCACATGTACAAGTCAGGACACATTCCCAGGATCCACCTATTCATGATCTTGTCAGGAGTCATTGCTTCTGGGCAATTAAAAAGCCATCTTATGGAACAGGAATACCGGGGCACCTTTGGGGAAGAGTGTAAGCTGGTTTCCATTTGCTTTGTGGCAGTGCCACACACACACACACACACTCCCTTGCAAAAGTTCGCTGATGTTGCATCACCTGAGACCACGCCAAGTAACGCCCCTTTCGCAATGGCCTTTCCTGTGTTTGGGAAGCTTTCCTCATCATCGCTAACCCGAGTTCAACTCTGCAACGTTGCTTGACGGAAGTTCAGACAACATTGAAAATATCTGACAGATTATTTACAAGCGAGTCTGCGCTAACACTGTCTGAATTATGAGTATCGGTCACTCTTATTGTCTCCAAGGAGACTGACCACTTTTTAAAAAAAGTTCTGGTTCATAGCTGAAAGGGTGATAGGAATAGAACTCCTATTTTAAGACTGTTACTGTAACAAAAAACTAAAGGCAGTATTGACCAAACAAAGAAAATTACAACACAGGAACAGGCCCTTCGGCCCCTCCAAGCCTGCACCGACCATGCTGACCAGACTGAACTAAAACCCCCTATCCTTCCGGGGACCATATCTCTCTATTCCCATCCTATTCAGACATTTGTCAAGATGACCCTTAAAATTCATATTGTATCCTCTTCCATTACCTCCCCCAGCAGCGAGTTCCAGGCACCTACCACCCTCTGTGTAAAAAAACTGCCTCGTACATCTTTAAACCCTGCCCCTCGCACCTTAAACCTCTGCCCCTAGTAATTGACTCTTCCACCCTGGGGGAAAAAGCTTGTGATTATCCACTCTGTCCATGCCTCTCATAATCTTGTAGAATTCTATCAGGTCGCCCCTCAACCTCCGTCGCTCCAGTGACAACAAACCAACTTTCTCCAACCTCTCCCCATAACTAATGCCCTCCGTACCAGGGCAACATCCTGGTAAATCTTTTCTGCACCCTCTCTAAAGCCTTCACATCCTTCTGATAGTGTGGCGACCAGAATTGAACACTATAATCCAAGTGCAGCCTAAGTAAGATTCTATAAAGCTGCAACTTGACTTGCCAATTTTTAAACTGGCCGATGAAGGCAAGCATTGCCGTATGCCTTCCTGACTACCTTCTCCAGCTGCGTTGCCACTTTCAGTGACCTGTGTACCTGTACACCCAGATCCCTCTGCCTATCAATACTCTTAAGGGTGCTGCCATTTACTGTATATTTCCTATCTGTATTAGACCTTCCAAAATGCATTACCTCGCATTAAACTCCATCTGCCATCTCTCTGCCCAAGCCTCCAACCGATCTATATCCTGTTGAATCCTCTGATGGTACACTTCCTTTGTAGGCAACTTAGAGAACATTCTGCTTTATTTCTTGACAATACTGAAAACACACTTTGCAGATATGTTTTTTGCTATTTATCCAATTTTCCCAGAACCAATCCAAGTTGATCCTTAAAATCTAAGGACTTGTTTTTGTTTTTTCTTCCTTTCTCAGCCAAGGTCCATTCATTCTCAGAAATGTCTTCCACAGTGAAGTACAACCCTTCCCCCTCCCCCACCCCCCCTTCAACTCACATGTGGAGGTTCTAGATGGGTTTTTCAGCCTCATTTTAACTCCTTACGGATTTGGTCTTTCCAAATCTGAGTGTAAGCTCCTGCCGATATCCCTCCGCAGTGAGCCATAGCTGGCTACAACTGCTCTCCGCTTCCTGGATTCTGATGGACTAATCTTGTCTGAAAGTCCCTTTCACCTCCAAACCAGCATGAATTACCCGGGTCTCATATCCAGGTAGAACTAGTTCACGAGCTATCCTTCAGACCCGAATCGCCTTCTATCTCAGAAGGAAGAAAGCAGTCAAAAGTGATTACAACCTGGCTTTCTTGATGCTTTCTTGGGACTTTGGAGATTCGCAGTCTATTCACTATTAACTCGCGCATTTGTTGAACCTCGCCATTTGATATAAAGATCTTCTGGGGATGCTATTGGTCCAAATGTAAATGCAAACCTCGTGTCTGCGTGAGTTTCCTCCGGGTTCCTCCCACAGTCCAAAAGTATGCAGGTTAGGTTGATGCTAAAAATTGCTCCTAAGTGTTCTGAGATGCGCAGGTTAGAGGGATTAGCGGGTAAATATGTTGGGATTTGGGGGTAGGGACTGTGGTTGGTACAGACTCGATGGGCCAAAAGGCCTCTTTCTGCACTGTCGGGATTCTTTGGTTGTATTTGACACTGTTAGATATTTATTTGGCGAAGTGGAGCTAGGCTTGTAGGAGGGGCACAGAAAGATCCAATGATAGGAATCGGGGAAAGACTGGCTGAGTGTGCAAGGCATTTCGACATGTTCGGACACAAAAATCACGCCACCTCATGTTGGTGGTGGCACGGACAAATCTTCAATAATTGTCGGAGATGTTAGTGGTTGAGACATCTGGTCAAAATTTAAGAATGTTCCTCAAGTTTTCTCGTAAAGAGATGAGGTTCCTCACCAGCTTGGTCTAATCTCACTGATGCACTCCAGGAATCACCACGCGGGTAGTCCTGGACCTGCCTGCAAAGGAGTGAAGGTGGCACATGGGCATAAGGTAGGTATTTTTGGGGTGTATCTTGCCTTGTGCACACATACCTACAGATATGTTGGCAGACTGAGCAAGGCCAGCCTCTGTTGCCCATCCCTAGTTGCCCCTTGAACTGATTGTCTCACTTGGCCATTTTTCTGAGGGTTGAGAGTTAACCACATTGCTCTGGAGGCACGTGTAGGCCAGATCCGGGCAAGAATGGCAGATTTCCTTCCCTAAAGGGAACCAGATGGGTTTTTCCGTCAAATGCTGATTTGTCGTTATGGTCGCTGTTACTGAGACGCAAACCATGTTTGTTTATCTTCCTGAATTTCCAAGACCCAAGCTTGTGGATAGCACGGTGGCACAGTGGTTAGCACTGCTATCTCACAGTGCCAGGGACCTGGGTTCAAATCCAGCCTTGGATGACTGCCTGTCTAGAGTCCCAAGGAGGGATTAGAATACAGTGAAAAGTATTGTTTGATTTATTATTGTCACATGTATTGGGATACAGTGAAAAGTATTGTTTGATTTATTATTGTCACATGTATTGGGATACAGTGAAAAGTATTGTTTGATTTATTATTGTCATGTATTGGGATACAGTGAAAAGTATTGTTTGATTTATTATTGTCACGTGTATTGGGATACAGTGAAAAGTATTGTTTGATTTATTATTGTCACGTACTGGGATACAGTGAAAAGTATTGTTTGATTTATTATTGTCACATGTATTGGGATACAGTGAAAAGTATTGTTTGATTTATTATTGTCACATGTATTGGGATACAGTGAAAAGTATTGTTTGATTTATTATTGTCACGTGTATTGGGATACAGTGAAAAGTATTGTTTGATTTATTATTGTCACATGTATTGGGATACAGTGAAAAGTATTGTTTGATTTATTATTGTCACATGTACTGGGATACAGTGAAAAGTATTGTTTGATTTATTATTGTCACATGTACTGGGATACAGTGAAAAGTAGTGTTTGATTTATTATTGTCACATGTATTGGGATACAGTGAAAAGTATTGTTTGATTTATTATTGTCACATGTACTGGGATACAGTGAAAAGTATTGTTTGATTTATTATTGTCACATGTATTGGGATACAGTGAAAAGTATTGTTTGATTTATTATTGTCACATGTATTGGGATACAGTGAAAAGTATTGTTTGATTTATTATTGTCACATGTACTGGGATACAGTGAAAAGTATTGTTTGATTTATTATTGTCACATGTATTGGGATACAGTGAAAAGTATTGTTTGATTTATTATTGTCACATGTATTGGGATACAGTGAAAAGTATTGTTTGATTTATTATTGTCACTGGGATACAGTGAAAAGTATTGTTTGATTTATTATTGTCACATGTATTGGGATACAGTGAAAAGTATTGTTTGATTTATTATTGTCACGTATTGGATCAGTGAAAAGTATTGTTTGATTTATTATTGTCACATGTATTGGGATACAGTGAAAAGTATTGTTTGATTTATTATTGTCACTGCATGGACAGTGAAAAGTATTGTTTGATTTATTATTGTCACATGATTGGGATACAGTGAAAAGTATTGTTTGATTTATTATTGTCACATGTATTGGGATACAGTGAAAAGTATTGTTTGATTTTTATTGTCACATGTATTGAGATACAGTGAGTATTGTTTGATTTATTATTGTCACATGTACTGGGATACAGTGAAAAGTATTGTTTGATTTATTATTGTCACATGTATGGGATACAGTGAAAAGTATTGTTTGATTTATTATTGTCACTGCATTGGGATACAGTGAAAAGTATTGTTTGATTTATTATTGTCACATGCATTGGGATACAGTGAAAAAGTATTGTTTGATTTATTATTGTCACATGCATTGGGATACAGTGAAAGTATTGTTTGATTTATTATTGTCCAGTTTGGGATACAGTGAAAAGTATTGTTTGATTTATTATTGTCACATGTATTGGGATACAGTGAAAAGTATTGTTTGATTTATTATTGTCACATGTACTGGGATACAGTGAAAAGTATTGTTTGATTTATTATTTTCACATGTATTGGGATACAGTGAAAAGTATTGTTTGATTTATTATTGTCACGCGTATTGGGATACAGTGAAAAGTATTGTTTGATTTATTATTGTCACATGTATTGGGATACAGTGAAAAGTATTGTTTGATTTATTATTGTCACATGTATTGGGATACAGTGAAAAGTATTGTTTGATTTATTATTGTCACATGTATTGGGATACAGTGAAAAGTATTGTTTGATTTATTATTGTCACATGCATTGGGATACAGTGAAAAGTATTGTTTGATTTATTATTGTCACATGTATTGGGATACAGTGAAAAGTATTGTTTGATTTATTATTGTCACATGTATTGGGATACAGTGAAAAGTATCCCGTGAGCAGCAACGTTTAGTCACATTGAAGTATTAATCACCTCCCGAGCCCCACACTTCCTCTTTCTCCGAATCTTATGAGAATTAGCTCTCCTGAACCACGGTGATGACATCAGCTTCCATAGTTACCCAAACGGGGACAAAACAGAGAACAACAACATAAACTCCAAACTGATCGCGGCCAGAAGAGAAACCTTTGCTTACAGGAACTCCTGTAACTGTTTCTGACACCCTCGGCAAGAATTTCTCAGTGAATCATTCGCTCCGGAGTAGTGCGTTTACCCTTGCTGTACAGCTGGGAAATGTTATTGAAGTACTACCCGATTATCATGTGCTGAGAGTGATGCATTTTCAAAACCGCATCTCTGCACTGTATCCCAGTACATGTGACAATAATAAATCAACAATACTTTTCACTGTATCCCAGTACATGTGACAATAATAAATCAACAATACTTTTCACTGTATCCCAATACATGTGACAATAATAAATCAACAATACTTTTCACTGTATCCCAGTACATGTGACAATAATAAATCAAACAATACTTTTCACTGTATCCCAGTACATGTGACAATAATAAATCAACAATACTTTTCACTGTATCCCAGTACATGTGACAATAATAAATCAAACAATACTTTTCACTGTATCCCAGTACATGTGACAATAATAAATCAACAATACTTTTCACTGTATCCCAGTACATGTGACAATAATAAATCAAACAATACTTTTCACTGTATCCCAGTACATGTGACAATAATAAATCAAACAATACTTTTCACTGTATCCCAACATGTGACAATAATAAATCAAACAATACTTTTCACTGTATCCCAGTACATGTGACAATAATAAATCAAACAATACTTTTCACTGTATCCCAGTACATGTGACAAATAAAATAATTGTAACAGTACAAACAATATTAACACTATTTTCACTGTATCCCGTACATGTGACAATAATAAATCAAACCAAATGAAAATGAAGTGGGTAGCACAGAGGTAGAGTTGTTCACCCTGCTGCCTCACAGCTCCAGGGACATGGGTTCGATTCCCGGCTTGGGTAACTGTCTGTGCGGAGCCTGCACATTTTCCCCGTGTCTGCGTGGGTTTCCTCCGGGTGCTCCGGTTTCCTCTCTCAGTCCGAAAGAGGTGCAGGTTTGGGGCTAAATTCTCCCTCTGGGACTTTCGCAGTAACATCATTGCGGTGTTAATGTCAGCCGAACCCGTGACACTGTTAAATGAATCTTAGCTCACTGCAGCTGTTCCGTGATGCGAATTGTCCTTTTTTTAAAGAATATTTTGACCTATTTTTGGAGCTGGTTTCAGTGCTTTGGTGGAATGATGCCATCGCTGGAGAGGGAGGGGCCAAATTGTCTCGAGGGCGTCAACTTGGCAGTTCGAGGCCTGTGGTTTTTATTTTCATTGTTTTTCGAATGCCTTCCATTACGTCTCATTTTTTTCCCATGTGACGTCAAGCTGTGTTGGCTGAAAAGGAAGATTTTATGTTAAAATGTAAATGTGGGTGGAGTGGGGGTGGGGATTGAGGAGAAACCTCACTGTACACCGTTCAAACTCCTGTACAGAACTGTCAACCTCCAAGGCACAGCAAGATCCCAGGAACGGTCACAAAATCGGCCTCAGGCGTTGCTCGAGGGGTGTCGGCAAGATTCCGTTTTTGGCGCGTGGCATGCTTGCCTGCATCGGCATTGAGTACAAGATTTTGGGGAATTATGTTAGGGCTATAAAACCTCGGTCAGGCCCGCATTTGGAGTGTTGCGCGCAGTTCTGGTCGCCACGGCACCGGAAAGACGTGGAAGCTTCGGAGCAAGAGAAAAAGTTCACCGGGACGTGCGTCAAAATCCCCAAGAATCCCGAACAGTGCAGAAGGAGGCCATTCGGCCCGTCGAGTCTGCACTGACAACAATCCCACCCAGGCCCCATTCCCGGTATATTTACCCTAGCTAATCCCCCGACGCACAACCTCGGACTGCGGGAGGGAACCGGAGCACCCGGAGGAAACCCACGCAGACACGGGGAGAACGTGCAGACTCCGCAGGGAGAAGCAGGAATCGAACCCTGGCGCTGTGAGTCACGTCCCAGACTTGGATTATCTGACAGTGCAGCACTCCCATCGCGTCAGTCTGGAGTTTAGGCTTAGGTGTCCCCTTAGCGGGGGTGGGGGGGGGGCACTTGACCTTCTGAGTAAGGAATGAGTGTGACCCCTATCACTTAGGTCAGGGTCAGTGAGATAACAACACCAGGCTTGGGGGAACTTGCACAATACGGGTTTCTGTTTGAGTAGCTGTGTCAAAGCCAGTTAATATGACGTTAGAAGCTTAATTCTCCTCATTCCTCGAACCATAACATCCCGGGGGTTTTGCCGTTGACCAGAAACTGAACTAGACCCAGTCATATCAATACCGTGGCTCCCAGAGCAGGTCAGAGGCTGGGAATCCTGCACAGAGTAACTCACCTCCTGACTCCCCCCAAAGCCTGTCCCACCATCTACAAGGCACAAGTCAGGAGTGTGATGGAACACTCCCCACTTGCCTGGATGGGTGCAGCTCCCAACAACACTCAAGAAGCTCGACACCATCCAGGACAAAGCAGCCCCACTCGATCGGCACCCCATCCACAAACATTCACTCCCTCCACCACCGATGCTCAGTAGCAGCAGTGTGTACCATCTACAAGATGCACTGCAGCAACTCATCCTTAGACAGCACCTTCCAAACCCACAACCTCTACCATCTAGAAGGACAAGGGCAGCAAACACATGGGGAACACCACCACCTGCAAGTTCCCTTCTGAGCCGCTCACCAGCCTGACTTGGAAATATATCCAAGTCAGGAGGATAGTGAATGTGGTCCCATTGTTCAAGAAGGGGAAGAGAGACCTTCCAGGGAATTATAGGCCAGTGAGTCTTACTTCTGTTGTGGGCAAAGTATTGGAGAGAATTATTAGGATAGGATTTATAGTTATTTAGAGAGAAATGAATTGATTGGGGATAGTCAGCATGGTTTTGTGAAGGGTAGGTCGTGCCTTACTAACCTCATTGAGTTTTTTTGAAAAAGTGACCAAAGAGGTGGATGGGGGTAAGGCAGTTGATGTGGTATATATGGATTTTAGTAAGGCGTTCGATAAGGTGGCCCATGGAAGGCTTCTGCAGAAAATGCAGATGTATGGGATAGAGGGTGATTTAGCTAATTGGATTAGGAATTGGCTAGCAGATAGAAGACAGAGGGTGGTGGTTGATGGGAGATATTCATCGTGGAGTTCGTTGACAAGTGGTGTACCTCAGGGGTCTGTTTTGGGGCCCCTGCTGTTTGTAATTTTTATAAATGATCTGGATGAGGGTATTGAAGGATGGATTAGTAAATTTGCAGATGACACTAAAGTCGGTGGAGTGGTAGATAGTGAAGAGGGGTTTTATAGTTTGCAGAGAGACTTGGACAAGTTGCAGAGCTGGGCCGAGAGGTGGCAAATGGAGTTTAATGTGGAAAAGTGTGAGGTAATTCACTTTGGCAGGAATAACAAATGTGTAGAGTATAGGGCTAATGGTAGGATTCTTAGTAGTGTTGATGAACAGAGGGATCTTGGTGTATATGTGCATAGATCCCTGAAAGTTGGCAATCAAGTTGATAAGGTTGTTAAGAAGGCATACGGAGTCTTAGCTTTTATTGGTAGGGAGATTGAATTTCAGAGCCGCAACGTCATGTTGCAACTGTACAAAACTCTAGTGCGGCCGCACATGGAGTATTGTGTGCAGTTCTGGTCCCCACATTATGAGAAAGATGTGGAGGCATTGGAGAGGGTACAGAGGAGGTTTACCAGGATGTTGCCTGGTATGGAGGGCAGGTCTTATGAAGAGATGCTGAGGGATTTGAGGTTGTTTTCGTTAGAAAGGAGGCGGCTAAGAGGGACCTAATCGAAACATATAAGATGATTAGAGGTTTAGATAGGGTGGACAGTGATAGCCTTTTTCCTAGGATGGAGAAAGCTAGCACGAGGGACACAGCTTTAAATTAAGGGGTGATAGTTATAGGACGGATATCAGAGTTAGGTTCTTTACCCAAAGGGTGGTTCGGGAGTGGAATGCCCTGCCTGCAGCAGTTGTAGATGCGCCAAGTTTGGTGGCGTTTAAGAGGTTAGTTGATACGTATATGGAAGAGAAGGGAATGGTTTAGTTTGGAGGGGCATTGCTTTTTATATTGGTCGGCGCAACATCGAAGGCCGAAGGGCCTGTTCTGTGCTGTAATGTTCTATGTTCTATGTTCTATATCGGCCGTTCCTTCACTGTCACTGCGTCAAAATCCTGGAACTCCCTCCCTAACAGCACTGTGGGTGTACTTACGCCACACGGACTGATTGATGTCCAAAAATAATCTTGGAAACCCTCTCCCTAACAGCACTGTGGGTGTACCTACACTACACGGACTGACTGATGTCCAATAACAATCCTGGAACTTCTTCCCTAACAGCACTGTGGGTGTACCTACACCACAGGGACTGACTGATGTCCAATAACAATCCTGGAACTTCTTCCCTAACAGCACTGTGGGTGTACCTACACCACAGGGACTGACTGATGTCCAATAACAATCCTGGAACTCCCTCCCTAACAGCACTGGGGGTGTACCTACACCACAGGGACTGACTGATGTCCAATAACAATCCTGGAACTTCTTCCCTAACAGCACTGTGGGTGTACCTACACCACAGGGACTGACTGATGTCCAATAACAATCCTGGAACTCCCTCCCTAACAGCACTGTGGGTGTACCTACACCACACGGACTGACTGATGTCCAATAACAATCCTGGAACTCCCTCCCTAACAGCACTGTGGGTGTACCTACACCACACGGGGACTGCTGCGCGTTCAAGATGGCGGCTCACCCACCACCTTCTCAAGGGGCAATTAGGGATGGGGGACAAATGCTGGTTGTGCCAACAACACCCACGTTGCATGGATTTTTCAATTTCACATTTGAGTGGATTGACCATGCTAACATTGCCCCTTAGTATCTTAGAATCCTTAGTGTCGGGTAGAGGGATGAGTGGGTAAAATATACAGGGATAAGGGGTTACAGCGTGGGTGGGATTGTAGTCGGTACAGACTCGATGGGCCGAATGGCCTCTTTCTGCCCTGTAGGATTTCTACGACTCCTGGAGAAGTCCTGCATTGCTGGGCTGGGCCAGTATTTATTGCCCATCCCTAGTTGCCCTTGGAGGGCAGTTGAGAGTCAACCACATTGCTGTGGCTCTGGAGTCACATGTAGGCCAGACCGGGGTAAGGACGACTGATTTCCTTCCCCAAAGGGAACCAGAGGGGTTTTTCTGACAATGGTTTCATCAGTAGATTTTAATTCTGGATTTTTTTTATTGAATTCAAATTCCACCGTCTGCTGTGGCGGGATTCGAACCCGGGGTCCCCAGAACATTTAGCTGAGTTTCTGGAGTAATTGGTCGAGTGATAATACCACTAGGCCGTCAAAATGAAAAGTTCTGGTCAATTTCCCTCTGACCCTCTCGAGGGTGACATGGTGGCACATTCTCCCTGTGTCTGCGTGGGTTTCCTCCGGGTGCTGCAGTTTCCTCCCACAGTCTGAAAGACGTGCTGGTTAGGTGTTAAATTCTCTCTCAGTGTAACCCGAACAGGAGTGGGGCGACTAGGGGATTTTCACAGTAACTTCATTGCAGCGTTAATGTAAGCCTTACTTGTGACGTTAATAAACGGACTCACATTCTTTCTCATGTAAAGTGACCAGAGATGGACTCATTATTCTAACTGAGGACTAGCCGGATATGTTTTTAACTAGTTGTAGGAGATTCTGGGCGGCACGCTGGCACAGTGGGTTAGCACTGCTGCTTCACAGCGCCAGGGACCCGGGTTCGATTCCCGGCTCGGGTCACTGCCTGTGTGGAGTTTGCACATTCTCCCCGTGTCTGTGTGGTTTTCCTCCCGTAGTCCAAAGATGCACGGGTTAGGTCGTGCGAAGAAGTTGCCCCTTCGTGCCCAGGGATGTGTAGGTTAGAGGGATTAGTGGGTATAATGTGTAGGGATATGGGGGTAGGGCCTGGGTGGGATTGTGTTCACTGCAGACTCGATGGGCCAAAGAGCCTCTTCCTGCACTGTAGGGATTCTATGATTCTCTGTATACAACACTCTGTGGACTAACCAGATATGTATACAATACTACAATTGAAGACTAACCAGAGCTCGATCTACGAAGACCCAATATTCTGCAGGCTTTATTCTTTGTACTGAACTTTTGTACTTTGAGTGAAAAGCAGTTCAGAAATTTTTTTTTGGAGGAATGATTCGCACAATCCCGAGTTGAGCGTGAAGCAACAGTGTGCTTGTGAGCGTTTGTGTGTTTTTAACTCGTTGTGGGAGATTTTGTCACTTGTCAGAGCTTCACCTCACGTTTTCCTCTTTGCAACGCCTTGTCAGAGGAACAATTTGTTCCGTCCCCACCCAGGCACGGTGATGACAGCTCATGAGTGGAAAAAAACAGTCGCAAAACCTCAGATAGAAAGAGGGTGAGAACTTCCTGCCACAGGCAAAACATTTTGACATCTCTCTGCCAAGTCGAGAAAGGCAAAGCTTTTATGTGCACAAACTTCAAAGCCGATTTTTGAGTTCTTTGAGTTCAAATCCCTCTGCAACCTCGTGTAAATCAAAGCGAAATAGAGAGCGTGCTGGAATCCGAAACAAACGCAGAAAACACTGGGGAATCTCGGCAGGTCCAACAGCACTGTGGGTGTACCTACACCACACAGACTGACTGATGTCCAATAACAATCCTGAAACTCCCTCCCTAACAGCACTGTGGGTGTACCTACACCACACGGACTGACTGATGTCCAATAACAATCCTGGAACTCCCTCCCTAACAGCACTGTGCGTGTACCTACACCACACGGACTGACTGATGTCCAATAACAATCCTGGAACTCCCTCCCTAACAGCACTGTGCGTGTACCTACACCACACGGACTGACTGATGTCCAATAACAATCCTGGAACTCCCTCCCTAACAGCACTGTGGGTGTACCTACACCACATGGACTGACTGATATCCAATAACAATCCTGGAACTCCCTCCCTAACAGCACTGTGCATGTACCTACACCACACAGGGACTGACTGATGTCCAATAACAATCCTGGAACTCCCTCCCTAACAGCACTGTGGATGTACCTACACCACAGGGACTGACTGATATCCAATAACAATCCTGGAACTCCCTCCCTAACAGCACTGTGGTGTACCTACACCACACGGACTGACTGATATCCAATAACAATCCTGGAACTCCCTCCTAACAGCACTGTGGGTGTACCTACACCACACGGACTGACTGATGTCCAATAACAATCCTGGAACTCCCTCCCTAACAGCACTGTGGGTGTACCTACACCACACGGACTGACTGATGTCCAATAACAATCCTGGAACTCCCTCCCTAACAGCACTGTGGTGTACCTACACCACACGACTGACTGATGTCCAATAACAATCCTGGAACTCCCTCCCTAACAGCACTGTGGGTGTACCTACACCACACGGACTGACTGATGTCCAATAACAATCCTGGAACTCCCTCCCTAACAGCACTGTGGGTGTACCTACACCACACGGGACTGACTGACGTCCAACAACAATCCTGGAACTCCCTCCCTAACAGCACTGTGGGTGTACCTACACCACAGGGACTGACTGATGTCCAATAACAATCCTGGAACTCCCTCCCTAACAGCACTGTGGATGTACCTACACCACACGGACTGACTGATGTCCAATAACAATCCTGGAACTCTCTCCCTAACAGCGCCGTGGCTGTACCTACACCACACGGACTGACTGATGTCCAATCACAATCCTGGAACTCCCTCCCTAACAGCACTGTAGGTGTACCTACACCACACGGACTGACTGACGTCCAATAACAATTCTGGAACTCCCTCCCTAACAGCACTGTGGGTGTACCTACACCACACGGACTGACTGATGTCCAATAACAATCCTGGAACTCCCTCCCTAACAGCACTGTGGGTGTACCTACACCACACGGACTGACTGATGTCCAATAACAATCCTGGAACTCCCTCCCTAACAGCACTGTGGATGTACCTACACCACACGGGGACTGACTGATGTCCAATAACAACCCTGGAACTCCCTCCCTAACAGCACTGTGGATGTACCTACACCACACGGACTGACTGATGTCCAATAACAATCCTGGAACTCACCATCTACACCATCTTGCCCATCCTAGTTTGCCCCTTGAATGGGTGATCCGCAATTTTGAACCTGTAGTCTGTGTGGTGTAGGTGCATCCACAGTGTTGTGAGGGAGGGAGTTCCAGGCTTCCTATTATACATCAGTCAGTCCGTGTGGTGTAGGTACACCCACAGTGCTGTTAGGGAGGGAGTTCCAGGCTTCCTATTGGACATCAGTCAGTCCGTGTGGTGTAGGTACACCCACAGTGCTGTTAGGGAGGGAGTTCCAGGCTTGTTATTGGACATCAGTCAGTCCATGTGGTGTAGGTACACCCACAGTGCTGTTAGGGAGGGAGTTCCAGGATTGTTATTGGACATCAGTCAGTCCGTGTGGTGTAGGTACACCCACAGTGCTGTGAGGGAGGGAGTTCCAGGATTGTTATTGGACATCAGTCAGTCCGTGTGGTGTAGGTACACCCACAGTGCTGTTAGGGAGGGAGTTCCAGGATTGTTATTGGACATCAGTCAGTCCGTGTGGTGTAGGTACATTCACAATGCTGTTATTTGTTATTTATGTTAAGATTTGGATGAGAATATAGGACACATGGTTAGTAAGTTTGCAGATAACATCAAGATTGGTGGCATCAGGACAGTGAAAAAAATCATCTAGAATTGCAGTGGGATCTTGATCAATTGGGCCAGTGGGCTGACAAATGGCAGATGGAGTTTAATTTAGATAAATGCGAGGTGAAGCATTTTGGTAGATTGAACCAGGGGAGCACTTACTCAGTTAATGGTAGGGCTTTGGGGAGAGTTACAGAACGAAGAGATCTAGGGGTATGTGTTCATAGCTCCTTGAAAGTGGAGCCACAGGCAGACAGAGTGGTGAAGGAGGTATTCGGCAATGCTTGGTTTCATTGGTCAGAACATTGAATACAGGAGTTGGGACGTCTTGTTGAAGTTGTACAAGACATTGGTAAGGCCACACTTGGAATATTGTGTATAGTTCTGGTCACCCTATTATAGAATGAGTAATAAGAAACTTTTCCCAAAGGTCTGGGAGTCTAAAATTAAAGGGCATAGGTTGAAGGTGAGAAGAAAGAGATACAAAATGGTCCAGAGGTGCAAGGTAGTTAGGTGGATTGACCAGAGTAAATTGCCCCTTAGTGTCTCAAGATGTGCGGGTTGAGTGATTGGCCATACTAAATTGCCCTTTGTGTCCAAAGATGTGCAGGTTAGGTGGATTGGCCATGCTAAATTGTCCCTTAGTGTCCAAAGATGTGCGGGTTAGGTGGATAGGCCATGCTAAATTGTCCCTTAGTGTCCAAAGATGTGCGGGTTAGGTGGATTGGCCACGCTAAATTGCCCCTTAGTGTCCAAAGATGTGCTGGTTAGGTGGATTGGCCATGCTAAATTGCCCCTTAGTGTCCAAAGATGTGCGGGTTAGGTGGATTGGCCATGCTAAATTGCCCCTTAGTGTCCAAAGATGTGCTGGTTAGGTGGATTGGCCACGCTAAATTGCCCCTTAGTGTCCAAAGATGTGCTGGTTAGGTGGATTGGCCATGCTAAATTGCCCCTTAGTGTCCAAAGATGTGTAGGTCAGTTGGATTGGCCATGCTAAATTGCCCCTTAGTGTCCAAAGATGTGTAGGTCAGTTGGATTGGCCATGCTAAATTGCCCCTTAGTGTCAGGGGATCAGCAGGCTAAATATGTGGAGTTACAGGGATAAGGGCCTGGGTGAGATTGTGGTCAGTGCAGCCTCGATGGGCCGAATGGCCTCTTTCTGCTCTGGAGGGATTCTGTTGTTCTTGGCGCCCTGGATAGCATGGACAAGTTAGGCCGAAGGGCCTGTTTCCATGCTGTAAAGATTTGTGAAAGTGAGCATGTGAGGAATGGTCGGGGGGCATCATGTTCGTAGAAGGTTTAGAAGGAGGCCATTTGGCCCATCAAGTCTGCACTGACCACAATCTCACCCACGCTCCTATCCCCATAACCTCACGTATTTACCCTAGCGAGTGCCCCTGACACTAATGGACTATTTAGCCTGGCCAATCCGCCTAACCTGCATGACTTAGGGGAAGAAACCCACGCAGACACGGGGAGAATGTGCAGAAACGGTGATCCAAGCCTGGGAATCGAACCCTGGCGCTGTGAGGCAGCAGCGCTAACCCACTGTGCCCGCCGTGCTGTATCTCTTGGAAGAGAGGCTGGAACCAAAGCAAATCGTAAATACTTCCAGGAGAAGCAGGAAGAAAATCAGCAGTGGGGGGGAATAACGTGTGTTTTTGTTTTAACGTTGGAGGTGGTCTCCCTGCGGCCTGGTAGTGTTTTACAAAAAAAGGCTGAGGGGAAGGCCAGAAAGTGTGACTCAGTTGGGAATGTGCAGGGAGGGAGAAAGGGAAAGCAGAACCTCGACTGGTTCCTATTTTGTCCTTGTGCTTTCTACCCCGACCACAACGTGCTGTGGGAATGTCCGACGATTCAGCACAAAAAAAGAACTGAGATTGGGGCTATTTTAGCTTCTGAGATCATTGGTACGCACCACAGAGCCTTAACAGGAAAGAATCAGCTGGTATTTCTATCGAATCCATAGAATGGATTGTAGCCCAATCCTTTACACAAACCAGCCTCCCATCCACTGACTCTGTCTACACTTCCCGCTGCCTCGGGAAAAGCAGCCAGCATAATTAAGAACGCCACGCACCCCAGACATTCTCTCTTTTCCACCTTCTTCCATTGGGAAAAAGATACAAAAGTCTGAGGTCAAGTACCAACCAACTCAAGAACAGCTTCTTCCCTGCTGCTGTCAGACTTTTGAATGGACCTACCTCGCACTAAGTTGACCTTTCTCTACACCTTAGCTATGACTCTAACACTACACTCTGCAACCTCTCCTTTCCTTTTCTATGAGGAGTATGCTCTGTCTGCATAATGTGCAAGAAACAATACTTTTCACTGTATCCCAATACACATGACAATAATAAATCAAACAATACTTTTCACTGTATCCCAGTACATGAGACAATAATAAATCAAACAATACTTTTCACTGTATCCCAATACATGTGACAATAATAAATCAAACAATACTTTTCACTGTATCCCAGTACATGTGACAATAATAAATCAAACAATACTTTTCACTGTATCCCAATACATGTGACAATAATAAATCACACAATACTTTTCACTGTATCCCAATACATGTGACAATAATAAATCAAACAATACTTTTCCCTGTATCCCAATACATGTGACAATAATAAATCAAACAATACTTTTCACTGTATCCCAATACATGTGACAATAATAAATCAAACAATACTTTTCACTGTATCCCAATACACGTGACAATAATAAATCAAACAATACTTTTCACTGTATCCCAATACATGTGACAATAATAAATCAAACAATACTTTTCACTGTATCCCAGTACATGAGACAATAATAAATCAAACAATACTTTTCACTGTATCCCAATACATGTGACAATAATAAATCAAACAATACTTTTCACTGTATCCCAGTACATGTGACAATAATAAATCAAACAATACTTTTCACTGTATCCCAATACACGTGACAATAATAAATCAAACAATACTTTTCACTGTATCCCAATACACGTGACAATAATAAATTAAACAATACTTTTCACTGTATCCCAATACATGTGACAATAATAAATCAAACAATACTTTTCACTGTAGCCCAGTACATGTGACAATAGTAAATCAAATCAAATCAGAATCCTTACAGTGCAGAAGAGGCCATTCGGCCCCTCGAGTCTGCACCAAATGCAATCCCACCCAGGCCCTACCCCCATAACTCCAGGTATTTACCCTAGCTAGTCCCCCTGACACTAAGGGACAATTTAGCATGGCCAATCCACTTAACCTACACATCTCTGGAGAGTGGGGGAAAACTGGAGCACCTGGAGGAAACCCACGCAGACACAGTGAGAACATGCAGACTGCACACAGACAGTGACCCAAGTCTGGAATTGAACCTGGGTCCCTGGTGCTGTGAGGCAGCAGTGCTAACCACTGTTCCACCTACTTAATACAGCTGATAGACTTGCCGGGCCATTCCTGGGGCTTTGCTCTGGATCTGGAGTCACACGTAGGCCAGACTGGGCATAGTGGGTCGATTTCCTTCCCGAAGCGACATTGACTGTTATATATAGGAACAGAGTGAGGCCATTCAGCCCATCGAGTCTACTCCGCCATTGAATCACAGCTGAGGACTTTCTCAACCTCATTCTTCCGCCTTTTCCCATAACATTTGACCCCCTTACCAATCAAGAACCTATCTATCTCTGTCTTAAATGTGTGCGACACGTTGGCACAGTGAGTTAGCAAGGCTGCCTCACAGCGCCAGGGATCCTGTTTCGATCCCCAGCTTGGGGCACTGTCTGTGTGAGTTTGCACATTCTCCCCGTGTCTGCGTGGGTTTCCTCCTGGTTTCCTCCCACAGTCCGAAAGACGTGCTGGTTAGGGGCTAAATTCTCCCTTGGTGCAGCCCGTACGGGCACCAGAGTGTGGCGACGAGGGGATTTTCACAGTAACTTCGTTGCATTGTTAACGTAAGCCTACTTGTCGCACTAATAAATAAATTTAAAATTAAATACACTCAGTGACCCGGCCTCCTCTGTGGCAATGAATTCGGCAGATTCCTCAAACCCTCTGGCTGAAGAAATTCCTCCTCATCTCAGTTCTAAAGGATCATTCCTTCACTCTGAGGCTGTGCCCCTCGGATCCAAGTCTCTAATGGAAATACCTTCCCCGCGTTCCACTCTATCCAGGCCTCGCAGTATCCTGTAAGTTTCAATAAGGTCCCCCCCACCTCATCCTTCTCAACTCACAGCCTTCCCGTGGTGAGGCGACCAGAACTGCATATCGTACCTCCCTGCGGCCTCACCAATGCTTTGTACAACTCCAACATAACCCCTTTGCTTCTTGGTTTGACTTGTATGCATTGGGCTACAGTGAAAAGCATTGTTTCCTGTGCGTTCTGCAGACAAAGCACACTGTTCATGGAGTACATAGGGGAGAAGGAAAGGAGAAGGTGCAGAACGTAGTGTTACAGTCACAGCAAGGGTGTAGAGAAAGACCAGCTTAGAGAGAGGTAGGTCTATTCAGAAGTCTGACGGCAGCAGGGGTTCTTGAGTCGGTTGGGACGGGACCCCCTCAGACTTTTGTACCTTTTTCCCAATGGAAGAAGGTGGAAGAGAGAATGTCCGGGATGTGTGGGATTCTTAATTATGCTGGCTGCTTTTCCTGAGGCAGCAGGAAGTGTAGACAGAGTCAATGGATGGGAGGCTGGTTTGCGTGATGGATTGGGCTACATTCACGACATTTTGTAGTCCGTTGCGGTCTTGGGCAGAGAAGGAGCCCGTACCAAGCTGTGATACAACCAAAAATGGTGCTATTGTCTATTCTCTATCCTGTGACTCTATCTTAGACAGTATTGTGTGACTGGTAAAATCCAACGACCCATCTGTGTTCTTAACTCTCTGCCACCTTCAGGGATCAGTTTATTTATCCATGTCACAGGTAGGGTATATTCATGCAGCAATCAGAGTCCTTCCAAGGAAGGACTGCAACCAAACCAATGGTTCAAAACCAACACGTCAAGAACTCGCTCTTCGAAGGAGTTCGGAGAAAGATTTGGGAGCCTGGATTCCATGCGGGCGGTAGGACAGCACAGTGGTTAGCACTGCTGCCTCACAGCACCGGAGATCCGGGTTCAATTCCCGGCCTGGGTTACTCCCGGTGTGGAGTCTGCATGTTCTGCCCCCCAACATCTGCGTGGGTTTCCTTCAAGTCCTCCGGGTTCCTTGCACAGTCCAAAGATGTGCAGGTTAGATGGATTGGCCATGCTGAATTGCCCCAGGTGTCCAAAGATATGCGGGTTAGGTGGATTGGCCATGCTAAATTGCCTCTTAGTGTTGAAAGATGTGCAGGTTAGGTAGATTAGCCATGCTAAATTGCCCCTTAGTGTCCAAAGATGTGCGAGTTAGGTGGATTGGCCATGCTAAATTGCCCCTTAGTGTCCAAAGATGTGTAGGTTAGGTGGATTGGCCATGCTAAATTGCCCTTAGTGTCCAAAGATGTGTAGGTTAGGTGGATTGGCCATGCTAAATTGCCCCTTAGTGTCCAAAGATGTGCAGGTTAGGTGGATTGGCCATGCTAAATTGCCCCCTTAGTGTCCAAAGATGTGCAGGTTAGGGGGAATAGCCATGCTAAATTGCCCCCTTAGTGTCCAAAGATGTGCAGGTTAGGTGGATTGGCCATGCTAAATTGCCCCCTTAGTGTCCAAAGATGTGCAGGTTCGGTGGATTGGCCATGCTAAATTGCCCCCTTAGTGTCCAAAGATGTGCAGGTTCGGTGGGTTGGCCATGTCTAAATTGCCCCTTAGTGTCCAAAGATGTGCAGGTTAGGTGGGTTGGCCATGCTAAATTGCCCCCTTAGTGTCCAAAGATGTGCAGGTTAGGTGGATTGGCCATGTCTAAATTGCCCCTTAGTGTCCAAAGATGTGCAGGTTAGGGTGGATTGGCCATGCTAAATTGTCCCCTTAGTGTCCAAAGATGTGCAGGTTAGGGTGGATTGGCCGTGCCAAA
>JAGIQG010000031.1:24233088-24275944 GCA_024679065.1 Sphyrna mokarran | reverse complement strand
ATTGCTCCTTAGTGTTCAAAGATGTGCAGGTTAGGTGGATTGGCCATGCTAAATTGCCCCTTAGTGTCCAAAGATGTGTATGTTAGGTGGATTGGCCATGCTAAATTGCTCCTTAGTGTCCAAAGATGTGCAGGTTAGGTGGATTGGCCATGCTAAATTGTCCCTGGGGGATTAGCAGGGTAAATGAGGGTTGTGTGGTTAGGGAATGGGCGAGATTGTGCTGGGTACAGATTCGATGGGCCGAATGGCCCTCCACCCGCATTGTTGTTTATTCTACGATTCTCCTCACCCCGTGCCAATCTGTAATATTGTTGTGCTGTTGAGTGACAGGAAGTGTGACATCCTGTAAACAAGAACAAAAGCAGCACGTCAGATATTTCCTGAGACGTCTTCATTGCGATGTCATCTCACTGGCTTCGAGCAATCGACAGTTGAAACCAGTCCCTTCCCCCACCCTCCACCACCCCCACTCCCTACACACACACACAGCCGACTGTGCCAAGCTCCCCTTCACTTATCTGACTCACGGACAACCCCCATTCCGGCTCCTCTGACAGTCAACTGGAATAAAACACCAGTCTTCGAAGCTCAGATACCTCTGAGCCATGCTAAATTGCCTCTTAATGTCGAAAGATGTGCAGGTTAGGTGGATTGGCCATGCTAAATTGCCCCTTAGTGTCCAAAGATGTGCAGGTTAGGGGGATTGGCTATGCTAAATTGCCCCTTAGTGTCCAAAGATGTGCAGGTTAGGTGGATTGGCCATGCTAAATTGCCCCTTAGTGTCCAAAGATGTGTAGGTTAGTGGATTGGCCATGCTAAATTCCCCTTAATGTCCAAAGATGTGCAGGTTAGGTGGATTGGCCATGCTAAATTGCTCCTTAGTGTCCAAAGACGTGCGGGTTAGGTGGATTGGCCATGCTAAATTGCCCCTTAGTGTCAATGATGTGTAGGTTAAGTGGATTGGCCATGCTAAATTGCCCCTTATGTCCAAAGATGTGCAGGTTAGGTGGATTGGCCATGCTAAATTGTCCCTTAGTGTCCAAAGATGTGTAAGGATAGGTGGATTGGCCATGCTAAATTGTCCCTTAGTGTCCAAAGATGTGTAGGTTAGGGGATTGGCCATGTTAAATTCTCCTTAGTGTCCAAAGATGTGTAGATTAGGTGGATTGGCCATGTTAAATTGCTCCTTAGTGTCCAAAGATGTGTAGGTCAGGTGGATTGGCCATGCTAAATTGCTCCTTAGTGTCCAAAGGTGTGTAGATTAGGTGTATTGGCCATGCTAAATTGCTCCTTAGTGTCCAAAGATGTGTAGGTTAGGTGGATTGGCCATGTTAAATTGTCCCTGGGGGATTAGCAGGGTAAATGAGGGTTGTGTGGTTAGGGAATGGGCGGGATTGTGCTGGGTACAGATTCGATGGGCCGAATGGCCCTCCATCCGCATTGTTGTTTATTCTACGATTCTCCTCACCCTGTGCCGATCTGTAATATTGTTGTGCTGTTGAGTGACAGGAAGTTTGACATCCTGTAAACAAGAACAAAAGCAGCACGTCAGATATTTCCTGAGACGTCTTCATTGCGATGTCATCTCACTGGCTTCGAGCAATCGACAGCTGAAACCAGTCCCTTCCCCCACCCTCCACCACCCCCACTCCCTACACACACACACAGCCGACTGTGCCAAGCTCCCCTTCACTTATCTGACTCACGGACAACCCCCATTCCGGCTCCTCTGACAGTCAACTGGAATAAAACACCAGTCTTTGAAGCTCAGATACCTCTCCGCAGCCCCCCACCCCCACACCAAGAAAGTCCCGTATCCCCTACGCGGGTTAAACCAATCATCTTAACACTGGTGAGTGTGAGATGGTGCACTTTGGAAGAGGAGAAAAGAATGAGAGATTATTAATTGAATGGGGGGGCACCAGGAAGCTCAGAGGAATGCAGGGTTCTTGGGGCACTTATTCACAGAATACTCACAGATGGCACAGTGGGGTTAGCACTGCTGCCTCACAGCGCCAGGGACCCGGGTTCGATTCCCAGCTTGGCTCCCTGTCTGTGTGGAGTCTGCACATTCTCCTGTGTCTGCGTGGGTTTCCTTCAGGTGCTCCGGTTTCCTCACACACTCCAAAAGATGTGTAGGTTAGGTGGATTGGCCATGTTGAATTGTCCCTAAGTGTCCAAAAATCCACAGGTTAGGTGTATTGGCCATGCTAAATTGTTCTTTAGTGTCCAAAGATGTGCAGGTTAGGTGGATTGGCCATGTTGAATTGTCCCTAAGTGTCCAAAAATCCACAGGTTAGGTGTATTGGCCATGCTAAATTGTTCTTTAGTGTCCAAAGATGTGCAGGTTAGGTGGATTGGCCATGCTAAATTGTTCTTTAGTGTCCAAAGATGTGCAGGTTAGGTGGATTGGCCATGCTAAATTGTCTCTTAGTGTCCAAAGATGTGCAGGTTAGGTGGATTGGCCATGCTAAATTGTCTCTTAGTGTCCAAAAAGCTGTGCAGGTTAGGTGGATTGGCCATGCTATATTGTCTCTTAGTGTCCAAAGATGTGCAGGTTAGGTGGATTGACCATGCTAAATTGTCTCTTAGTGTCTAAAGATGTCCAGGTTAGGTGGATTGGCCATGCTAAATTGTCTCTTAGTGTCCAAAGATGTGTAGGTTAGGTGGATTGGCCATGCTAAATTGTCTCTTAGTGTCCAAAAAGCTGTGCAGGTTAGGTGGATTGGCCATGCTATATTGTCTCTTAGTGTCCAAAGATGTGCAGGTTAGGTGGATTGACCATGCTAAATTGTCTCTTAGTGTCTAAAGATGTCCAGGTTAGGTGGATTGGCCATGCTAAATTGTCTCTTAGTGTCCAAAGATGTGTAGGTTAGGTGGATTGACCACGGGAAATGTATGGGGTTATCAGGATAGGGCGACGGAGAGTATACGGGTAAGGTGCTTTGTCAGAGAGTTGGTGTAGAATCGATGGGCTGAACCTTTTACACTGATGGGATTCTATGAACAAGGGTAGAGTTTTGGATTATTTGGGAAGTGAGGAGAATGCACGAAGGTGGAGAAGCTCAACCTGGATTGACTTCAATGGCGGGGCCACTCAGAGAGGGGCGAATGGCCTCCACTCGCTCCGGAATCCCTACCTTGTGACGGTGAAGGGGAAGCGGATTGGGGAGCAGTGGCTAATCGAGGAGAGAAGCGGCCAGCTTTGGTTGCTAAGGAGATCGGCTGGAGAAGGGAGAATGAGGATGGGAACTCGAGGGGGAGATGGCCAAAGACTGCAGAACGCTCCGATGATGGAATTTGGGAAGAGGTTGAATGGATGGTGGGAGAGGGGGGTGGAAAAATTAGACAGTTGGGACTGAGGAGACATTGGTTTGTTCTAATCTCACGGTCAGATAGTGAGCCTTCCCAGTGAGGTATGTGCTTGGGCATCTCACTTGACCTTGAGATGAAACTTTACCTCCTGAATTGGCCCTGATGTGTTGTCTGTTCCCGTAGAATGTGTGTGTGTGTGTGTGTGTGTATCTCCCCAAACCTCGGTCACAGAGGCTTACATTAACACTGCAATGAAGTTACAGTGAAAGTCCCCGAGTCGCCATACTCCTGCACCTATTCAGGTACACTGAGGGAGAATTTAGTCCCAAACCTGCACATCCTTGGACACTAAGGAGCAATTTAGCATGGCCAATCCACCTAACCAGCATATCCTTGGACACTAAGGGACAATTTAGCATGGCCAATCCACCTAACCAGCACATCTTTGGACACTAAGGGGCAATTTAGCATGGCCAATCCACCTAACCAGCACATCTTTGGACACTAAGGGGCAATTTAGCATGGCCAATCCACCTGACCTGCACATCTTTGGAGACTAAGGAGCAATTTAGCATGGCCAATCCACTTAACCCGCACAACTTTGGAGACTAAGGCAAAATTTGACATGGCCAATCCACCTAACTTGCTCACCCTTGGACACTAAGGGACAATTTAGCATGGCCAATCCACCTAACCTACATATCTTTGAAGTGTGGGAGGAACCTGGAGCACCCAGAGGAAACCCACGCAGACACAGGGAATCGAACTCGGGTCCCTGGCGCTGTGAGGCAGCAGTGCTAACCCCACTGTGCCATCTGTGAGTATTCTGTGAATAAGTGCCCCAAGAACCCTGCATTCCTCTGAGCTTCCTGGTGCCCCCCCATTCAATTAATAATCTCTCATTCTTTTCTCCTCTTCCAAAGTGCACCATCTCACACTCACCAGTGTTAAGATGATTGGTTTAACCCGCGTAGGGGATACGGGACTTTCTTGGTGTGGGGGTGGGGGGCTGCGGAGAGGTATCTGAGCTTCAAAGACTGGTGTTTTATTCCAGTTGACTGTCAGAGGAGCCGGAATGGGGGTTGTCCGTGAGTCAGATAAGTGAAGGGGAGCTTGGCACAGTCGGCTGTGTGTGTGTAGGGAGTGGGGGTGTTGGAGGGTGGGGGAAGGGACTGGTTTCAGCTGTCGATTGCTCGAAGCCAGTGAGATGACATCGCAATGAAGACGTCTCAGGAAATATCTGACGTGCTGCTTTTGTTCTTGTTTACAGGATGTCAAACTTCCTGTCACTCAACAGCACAACAATATTACAGATCGGCACGGGGTGAGGAGAATCGTAGAATAAACAACAATGCGGGTGGAGGGCCATTCGGCCCATCGAATCTGTACCCAGCACAATCTCGCCCATTCCCTAACCACACAACCCTCATTTACCCTGCTAATCCCCCAGGGACAATTTAGCATGGCCAATCCACCTAACCTGCACATCTTTGGACACTAAGGAGCAATTTAGCATGGCCAATCCACCTAACCTACACATCTTTGGACACTAAGGGGCAATTTAGCATGGCCAATCCACCTAACCTGCACATCTTTGGAGACTAAGGAGCAATTTAACATGGCCAATCCACCTAACCTTCATGGATAGGCCATACGAAATTGCCCCTTAGTGTCTAAAGATGTGCGGGTAAGGGTGGATTGGCCATACGAAATTGCCCCTTAGTGTCTAAAGATGTGCGGGTTTGTGGATTGGCCATGCTAAATTGTCCCTTAGTATCCAAAGATGTGTAGATTAGGAGGATTGGCCGTGCTAAATTGTCCCTTAGTATCCAAAGATGTGTAGATTAGGGGGATTGGCGATGCTAAATTGTCCCTTTGTGTCCAAAGGTGTGCGGGTTAGGTGGATTGGCCATGCTAAATTGCCCCTTTGTGTCCAAAGGTGTGCGGGTTAGGTGGATTGGCCATGCTAAATTGCCCCTTTGTGTCCAAAGGTGTGCGGGTTAGGTGGATTGGCCATGCTAAATTGCCCTTTAGTGTCCAAAGATGTGTAGGTGAGGTGGATTGGCCATGCTAAATTGTCTCTTAGTGTCCAAAGAATTGCGTGTTAGGGGGATTGGCCATGCTAAATTGTCCCTTAGTGTCCAAAGACGTGCAGGTTAGGTGGATTGGCCATGATAAATTGCCCTGGCAGGGGCATTAGCAGGATAATTGAGCATTATGTGGTTAGGGCCTGGGCAGGAGTTTGCTCGGTACAGATTGAATAGGCCGAATGGCCTCGTTCCGCATTGTTGTTTATTCTACGATCTTTGGACTGTGGAAGGAAACCAGAGCACCTGGAGGAAACCCACGCAGACACGGGGAGTAGGTGCAGACTCCACACAGACATAACCTGAGTCCAGGAATCCAGCAACTGAGTTCCCTGTTGGTGTGGGGGAACCACCCTCATGGGCACCAGTCTTCACACTCCATCCCTCTGGAGTCCATTTTCCCAGGCCAAGGCCTACACTGAGGGCGTTATAGCGACACAAGTTGTTGTGGTTCGAACACAACAAACTCTGCGCGGTTTTGGTCCTCTTACTGTTGGAGGAATCTCCTGGGCAGTTTGGAGAAGGATTCAATCCTGAGGTGGAAGATGTTTGTTTTATGAGGAGGGATTGGGCCTACTCTCTCTGGGAGTTCAGAGGAATGAGAGGGGATCTTATTGAAACATTTAGTGGGGGGATTTGGTAGGGTGGGTACTGAGAGAATGTTTCCCCCTCGTGGAATGTTTCCCCATCTAGAATGAGGAGGAGGGGCACAGTTTGAAGATATCGAAGACGGAGATGGAGAGAAATTTCTTCCCTCAGAGGCTGGTTATTCTGGGGAATTCCGTCCTCACCAGAGGGCAGAGGGGGGGTTGCGGATCAGCGAGTGTATTCAAGGGATGGGTTGGTCAGACTTCTGATCGTCGAAGTGGGGGGGGCAGGGGACAGGCAGGGTAGTGGAGTCGAAACCACGATCCTTTGCTCGTGTTGTATGGTGGAGCATGTTGGAGGGGCTGAATGGCCTCCTCCTATTTCCCAAGGGCTGAAGTGAGCTTCTCGCTCTGCCCGCTGGTCCCCAGCGGGGGTGGAGGGGGGGAGGAGATCCATTGCCCCCGCGGGTTGAACAACGATGCCAGTGTGGTAAACTCCCCCTCCCACCTCCGCCTCACCCACAACCCAACCGTCACTAAATTTTTACCCGGAAGAGTTCAAAAGGATCATGGAACGTTCCATCTAAGAAGGGAGGCCAGTTAGGTTGGGGTTATTTTCCTCGGAGCACAGAAGGCCGAGGGGGTGGGGGGGAGGACTTGATTGAGGGGTACAGAATGATGAGGGATAGGGTGGATAGGAAGAAATTTTTCCCCTTAGGGAAGTAACTGCGGAGGGGAAGAGATTTAAGGGAAGGGGCAGGAGGTTCAGAGGGGATTTTGAGGGAGACCACCCATAGGATGGTGGGACTCGCTGTCTGAAGGGGGGGTGGGGTGAAGTAGATGCGGTCCCCTCATAACATTTTGATAAGCACTTGGAAGAGCGTAACATACAAAGCCAAGTGTTGGCAAAATGGGATTGGAATCGCTAGGTGCTTGGTGGCTGGGAATGGCGCAATGGGACGAATGGCCTCTTTCCATGCTCCAGCGCTCTGTGGCTAAAATTTTACCATCCCCCCTGGAAACGGAGCAGGCCACGGGGAAGGGGGGGGTGTGCCGTGGAAAAGACCATTGATCTCAGGCTGAACAGGATCCCACCCTGCAATGGGCTATTGGTATCGAGGGATAGGAGGTGTCTGAGCAATTGCTGATATCAGATAGTTAGACATCTCACAACGCCAGGTTAAAGTCCAACAGGTTTATTTGGAATCACGAACTTTTGGAATGCCGCTCCTTCCTCAGGTGGGTGACTCACTCACTCGCTTCCTCACTCACCTGAGGAAGGAGTTCCAAAAGCTCGTGATTCCAGGTAAAACAAATTGGACTTTAACCTGGTGTTGTGAGGCTTCTTACTGTGCCCACCCCAGTCCAACGGTGGGGCACAGTGGGTTAGCACTGCAGCCTCACAATGCCAGGGACTTGGGTTTAATTCCAGCCTTGGGTCACTGTCTGTGTGGAGTCTGCACATTCTCCCCATGTCTGCATGGGTTTCCTCCAGGTGCTCCAGTTTCCTCCCACAGTCCGAAAGATGGATGGATTGGCCATGCTAAATTTCCCCTTAGTATCCAAAGAAGTGCGAGTTAGGAGGATTGTCCATGCTAAATTGCCCCTTAATGCCCAAAGATATGCAGGTTAGGTGGATTGACCATGCTAAATTGTCCCTTAATGCCCAAAGAAGTGTGGGTTAGGTGGATTGGCCATGCTAAATTGCCTCTTAGTGTCCAAAGATGTGCAGGTTAGGTGGATTGGCCATGCTAAATTGTCCCTTAGTGTCCAAAGATTGAGTTAGGTGGATTGGCATGCTAAATTGCCCTTAGTGTCAAAGATGTGCAGGTTAGGTGGATTGGCCATGCTAAATTGTCCCTTAGTGTCCAAAGATGTGCGGGTTAGATGGATTGGCCATGCTAAATTGCCTCTTTAACATCAGGGGGACTAGCTAGGGTAAATGTATGGGGATAGGGCCTGGGTAGATTTGATGGGCTGAACGGCCTCTTTCCTCCCTGTCGGGATTTCTATGATCTTTCTCTCTCTCTCTTCACATTTCATCAGCAAGGGCTGAGTGGTTGAACACTGCATTTGCCTGACGAAGACACAGAGAGGGTGTCGAAAGCTCGCGGATTCACTATCAAATAAATCGGTTGGATTGAAAATTGGTGTTGCTAAATTCTTACTGGTTGAACCCAGTTGAACTGGCATTTGCCTGACGAAGGCACATAGTGTCGAAAGCTCGCGGATTTACTGTCAAATAAATTGGTTGGATTTAAAATTGGTGTTGTAAAACTTTACTGAGTTTACCCCAGTCCAACACTGGCATCATGAACCCAGAGCCAGCGCTGTTTTTTTTTGGGATTCCCTTATGTGTTGTTGGGGGGGGGGGGATTTATCACTGTGTAATCTGTTGCCAGTAAATTCCTCCTCTCAGAAGATTGAAGGAGGCAAGACGGGGTGGGAGGCAAGAGAGAGAGAGAGAAGCTAGTCCTTTTTGAATGAAAAATTTCAGTGGGGATTTTACCTCCTGCATGGCTGGTGTGACTCCTCCTCCCACTGGCCCGGGCGGGGTGATTCCCCTCCAGCAAGTGACGACATGCTTCCTTATTTGGACAGGACGTCAAGTCCTAATAAGGGCATCCCAGCCCGGGTAGTTCCGTCTCGTGGATGGTATAAAAATGCCAAATAGTGCTCTCCTCTCTCACATTACAGAAAGTCAAAAGAACCCCAGTTGGATCTAATTTCCCCCCTACGACTGCTCCAAGTCCTCCTGCCAGCAGAGGTAAGTATGGATTGCAACTTCACGTGTGCACCTAACTTTATTTTTCTAACAATCCCTTCTTTTACCAAGGAAGAGAGCAAAAAAAAAGAGTATTTTTGGTTGTGGAATAAATCCAAGCTCTCATTCAAAAAAAAAAGTAGAAAAAAATTAAATTAATTTGATTTCTGTATGATCAAATTAAATTAATTTGATTTCTGTATGATTAAATTAATTTGATTTCTGTATGATCTGATTAAATTAATTTGATTTCTGTATGATTAAATTAATTTGATTTCTGTATGATCTGATTAAATTAATTTGATTTCTGTACGATTAAATTAATTTGATTTCTGTATGATTAAATTAATTTGATTTCTGTATGATCTGATTAAATTAATTTGATTTCTGTATGATTAAATTAATTTGATTTCTGTATGATCTGATTAAATTAATTTGATTTCTGTATGATTAAATTAATTTGATTTCTGTATGATCTGATTAAATTAATTTGATTTCTGTATGATTAAATTAATTTGATTTCTGTATGATCTGATTAAATTAATTTGATTTCTGTATGATTAAATTAATTTGATTTCTGTATGATCTGATTAATTTGATTTCTGTACGATTAAATTTCAAGTTGATTTGATCGTCAACTTGAAATTTAAATTAAAATATTAATGATCTAAATCAGTAATCCAAGCTCTCATTAGAAAAAAATTAACTTAATTTGATTTCTGTATGATCAAATTAATTTGATCGTCAACTTGAAATTTAAATTAAAATATCAATGATCTAAATCAATAATCTGAATAAATCTAAAGTGAGATATTTCTGTCTTTAACCAGAAACTTTAGTTTCAATTTATTTTAAACTTGTTGTTAACCGCGCAGGAATCAAATTGGAATCTAAGTGGGCTGTGATTTTTTTTTTAATATATATAATATTCTAAAATTTATCATCAGTTGTGACGAGCTTTACTGGTAATTTAATTTGATTTAACTTTGTCAATGCTGCTTCACAGCGACAGGGACCCGGGTTCGATTCGCAGCTTCGGGTGACTGTCTGTGTTGCAGTTCTGTCTGCGTGGGTTTCTTCCGGGTGCTCTGGCTTCCCTCCCACAGTCCGAATGACGTGCTGGGTAGATGGATTGGCCATGCTAAATTGTCCCTTACTGTCCAAAGATGGGAGTGTTAGGGTGGATTGGCCATGCTAAATTGCCCCTTAGTGCCCAAAGATGTGTAGGTTAGGTGGATTGCCCATGCTAAATTGCCCCTTAGTGTCCAAAGATGTGTAGGTTAGGTGGATTGGCCATGCTAAATTGCCCCTTAGTGCCCAAAGATGTGTAGGTTAGGTGGATTGGCCATGCTAAATTGTCCCTTAGTGCCCAAAGATGTGTAGGTTAGGTGGATTGGCCATGCTAAATTGTCCCTTAGTGCCCAAAGATGTGTAGGTTAGGTGGATTGGCCATGCTAAATGCCCCTTAGTGCCCTAAGATGTGTAGGTTAGGTGGATTGGCCATGCTAAATTGCCCCTAGTGTCCAAAGATGTGTAGGTTAGGTAGATTGGCCATGCTAAATTGCCCCTTAGTGTCCAAAGATGTGTAGGTTAGGTAGATTGGCCATGCTAAATTGCCCATGCGGGAGGGGAAAATACGCCCCCTTGTTCTCTTCCTTTTATATATAGGAAGTTAACTTGTGGAAAATGAGATTGTTGTGCTTACGAAAGCCGCTTTTTTTTTTGTCACTGTTTCAGCAGTAACGGTTCTGGGTGCCATTCAGAGAGGAGAATCGTCAGAGGAGCAGGAAATTTTGATTGGCCGATTGCCACGCCGGTTGCAGTATGGTGACGACGGAATCACTGGAGCTGGACTGCTCCCACCTGGTGGGGCTGCTGCTCGAGGAAGCGGGGAGCGTCCTCCTGCTGGATTGCCGTTCCTTCCTCAGCTTCAACGCCTCCCACATCCGGGGCTCCCGCAACGTCTACTGCAACACCATCGTCAAGCGGCGCTCGAAGGGGGCCATCGCCCTGGACTGCATCCTGCCCGAGGAGGGACTCCGAGCCGCCCTGGGCCGCGGCCACTACCGCAGGGTGCTGGTCTTGGACGAGCGGAGCCCCTGCTTGGCGGCGCTGGGCCGGGACAGCACGGCCAGGATCGTCCTCAACACCCTCAGCACCGAGCTGGGCACCGGCCGAATTCAGTTCTGCTTCCTGAAGGGTAAGGCCCCTGAACGCAAAGAATAAAGTGAGCACTGCTGCTTCGCGGCTCCCGGCTCCGATTCTCGGCTCCCTGTGTGCGTGCGGAGTCTGCGCCTTCTCCCCGTGTCTGCGCGGGATTCCCTCCCCCCCCACCTCCCCCGGGCGCTCCGGTTTCCTCCAAGAATGTGCCGGTTAGGTTGCTTGGCCGCGCTAAGAAGTTGCCCCTCAGCGTCCCAAAATGCAAAGGTCAGAGGGTACGGTACGTGCGGGAGGACAGGGTCTGGGCGGGATTGTGTTCGCTGCAGACTCGATGGGCCGAAGGCAGGGTTTAGCACCTCGCCGGCACGTCTTGCGGAGGAAACCCACGCAGGGAAGGCGCAGACAGCGGCCCCGAGACAGGGATCGAACCCGGGTCCCCGGCGCCGTGAGGCAGCAGCGCCAACCCACTGTGCCACATCTCCCAGTCCGAGAGACGTGCGCTGGTTAAGTGCTGAGTTCTCCCTCAGTGTAACCCGAACAGGGGTGGGGATTGTCACAGTAACTTCATTGCAGTGTTAATGCAAGCCTAACTTCTGATGCTAATAAATAAACTTGCCAGTTAAATTCGGCTCCAATTAAAGTTGAACTAAATTAAGCTACAATGAAACCTCCATTTAGAATGAAGGGTAAATTTAGAAATATTACGATTAAAAACTATTTCGATTATAATGTGATTTCTGTCCTATTGAATTTAGCTTAATATCTGGAGCTTTGAGGAGAGGTTGGAGAAACTGGGTTTGTTCTCACTGGAGTGACGGAGGTTGAGGGGAGACCTGATAGAAATCTACAAGATTATGAGGGACAGATTGGATTGATAGAAGGTTCCAGCTCCTCCAAGCCTGTGCCTGTTTAAACTAAAACCGTGTACACTTAACGGAACCTGTATCCTTCCATTCCCGTCCTATTCGTGTATTTGTCCAGTTGCTCCTCAAACGCGGCTATCGTACCCGCTTCCCACCACCTCCCCGGGCAGCGGTTCCAAACATTCACCATCCTCTGTTTAACAGTAAAACTTCCCTCGCACATCTCGCCTGTACTTTTCCCCACGCACCTTAAACCCACGTTCCCGTAGTACGTCTCTACTTTTCTCAAGAGCTTCTGTCTATCCAATCTGTCCCTCATAATCTTGTAGACCTCTATCAGGCCTCCCCTCAACCTCTCTCTCACTCCAGTGAGAACAAACCCAGTTTCTCCAACCTCTCCTCAAAGCTCCAGATATTAAGCTAAATTCAATAGGACAGAAATCACATTATAATCGAAATGGTTTTTAATCGTAATATTTCTAAAATTACCCTTCATTCTAAATGGAGGTTTCATTGTAGCTTAATTTAGTTTAATTGGAGCCGAATTTAACTGGCAAGTTTATTTATTAGCATCAGAAGTTAGGCTTACATTAACATTGCAATGAAGTTACGGTGACAATCCCCACCCCCTGTCCGGCTTACACTAAGGGAGAACTCAGCACTCAACCAGCGCACGTCTCTCGGACTGTGAGATGTGGCACAGTGGGTTGGCGCTGCTGCCTCACGGCACCGGGGTCCCAGGTTCGATTCCCGGCTCGGGGCCGCTGTCTGCGCCTTCCCTGCGTGGGTCTCCTCAGCAAGACGTGCGGGTGAGGTGCTAAATTCTCCCTCAGCATCGGAGCGTGGGGATTTCCATGGTAACTTCGCTGCGGTGTTAAGGTGACACTCGTAAAATTGAAAGAAAAGCTTTAATTGGGACTTTATTTGTGTCGCAATCAGACTAACGTTAACACCACTCACTATCGTGCCTCCTCGCTGGCCCACCGCACCCCCCAGGCTTAATCCCAGCGAGATCTGTTGACGGTGGGTAAATCTTTGGAGAGTGAGCGTTGTCTCCCTGCCCCTGGTGCTGTGCCCGCCTTGTTACTGATGGTGCTACCTTGTGGAATTCTATTTTCTAACCCCGTCTCTCTCTCTCCCTCTCCTACAGGAGGCTACGAGACCTTCCACTCGCTATTCCCCGAGATGTGCACGGAGGACCTGAGCTGCTGCCCGCAGAGGTGCGCCGTTCCCACGTTGGTAGCCAGGGGCACCCCATTATACGATCAGGTGAGTTCCTCCCCAGGGAGGGAGTCAGAGGACAAGTGGGAAGGCTGGCCATTATTCACGGGGAGAGTGAGGGGAGGGGTGTAGGAGAGCATGGAAGGAGGCCACTCAGCCCGCGGAGAGCCTAACCACTCCAGTTGAATTGCCCGCTGAGCGGGTCGGCGGAATGTCGTTGAGGAAAATCGTATTTTTTTTTGGGACATTAACCAAGGCTCCGATGTCGGCCTTCCCTCATTTAACAAGCTGGGCCACCACCCGAATGGGCGCGGCCTTGATTTAACTCTGTTCCTTTGGGCCCCTTGGTAGTTTTGGTGGCCATTTTGAGAAGGGAAAGGCTGATGGTTTGCACTGTATAGGTGGCCATTTTAAGAAGGGAAAGATTGATGGCTTGCGTTGGACTGGTGGCCATTTTAAGAAGGGAAAGGTTGACGCTTTAGGTTGTACTGGAGACCATGTTGAGAAGGGAAAGATTGATGGTTTGGGTTTTACTGGCAGCCATTTTAAGAAGGGAAAGTTGGATGGTTTGGGTTGAACCGAGGCCTTTTTGTTTAAGGAGGGAGAAGTTTTGATGCTTGGCGTTATTCTAATGCGGTGTTTTGATCCTTTGCAGGGCGGGCCTGTGGAGATCCTGCCGTTCCTCTTCCTGGGCAGTGCCTATCACTCTTCGCGGAAGGAGACCCTGCAGTCACTGGGGATCACGGCCCTCCTCAACGTCTCCTCCAACTGCCCCAACTACTTCGAGGGGGTCTTCGAGTACAAGTGCATCCCGGTCGAAGACAGTCACATGGCCGATATCAGCTCCTGGTTCTGCCAAGCCATTGACTTTATCGGTGAGTTTCGAGGTAACTTTCTCACACCTTTTGCCCTCAGGCCTGGCCCCGGGGAGGGATGGGGGGGAGGGGGGGGTGGAGTTCAAATCCTGAGAGTTTCCAGGAGAATTGAGACAATCCCTCACCCTCTGCCCCTCCAACATCTCCTCCAAAGGTCTTCTGAGTGCAAGTCTCACAGAGAGGTTCACAGCACAGAGAGAGGCCCTTCAGCCCCTCCTGTCTGGTCTGCCCATCCGGCCACCCTCCCCATCGAGCATGCATCCCGTACGCTTTCATTCAGCCAATCCGCCCAACCAGCGCGTCGTTTGGACCGCGTGTGGGAGGAAAGCGGAGCGCCTGGAGGGAAACCCACGCAGACATGGGGGAGGGGTGGGAGGACTCGGTGACCTGAGCCGGGAATCGAACCCCGGGCTCCCTGGCGCTGTGAGGAGGCGGCATTTCCCCCTCCACCCCTCTGGTCACCGTTACTGAGATTTGGCTTGCAAAGTGGATTCAAATTCCCTTAGCTGCCCTGGTGGGGTTCGAACCCGTCCCAATATCTAGTCCGAAGACATTATCACCGCTCGCCCCTCACCCTTCCCCGTCGCTTTTGGTTGAGAACGATGCTCAAATTGGAACATATTTCTAATGGCCGTTTTCCTCCTTGCTGCAGATTCCGTGAAGAACAATGGCGGGCGGGTGCTGGTACACTGCCAGGCTGGCATCTCGCGGTCAGCCACCATCTGCCTGGCCTACCTCATCCGGACCCAGCGCGTGCGGCTGGACGAGGCCTTCGACTTTGTCAAGCAACGCCGTGGTGTGATTTCGCCCAACTTCAGCTTCATGGGGCAGCTCTTGCAGTTCGAGACGGAGGTCCTCTGTCGCTAAGGGTGGCTGGCCTGGCTTTGCCCGTCCCAGAGGAGAACTCTCAGAAGACAGCCCTCTGGCCTTCCCTGCGCCAATCCCAACACGTTCACACATCTCTCTGATGAAAATCAGCGGGACAGTTCTTTGACTGGCGTGCGGTTGGCCGTTTCTAGGACAACAAGGCCCTGTGATTCAACCTCTGTCCTGGCGTCCAGTTTTTGTTTTGACTCAACGCAGTGGTCGCCACACCTCGACCTTTCAGGTTTTGGGGAGACGGTTTCCCCCAGAATCCATCCCCCTTCCTGGAGATGACTTCTCGGATGCCTGGAGCCTGCCCTCGTTCCTCCTCAGACACCCCCCCCAACCCCCTCCCCCCCCAACTGCTTTCGACACGCACATTCCTCTCCTCGAGTGAGGCTCCAGCCCCCCTGCACTAACTGTGTCCGAGGAGACGGTTCCCAAGCGAGAGAGAGGGAGACCACCTCAGGCTCAAATCGCCCAAGCGATTAGAATCACTCGTGCTCTTCCTTCGGCCAGCCTCCTGTCCAAACGCGACGCGGAAATGTGACTTGATCTCTAAGAGAACCACTTGCTAATTTCCTTTGAAAGGAAAGTACTTTATATTCGACGCAAATACACACTCGGTATTTGTCAGAAGGTGCTAAGTAAATGTTTCTGAATTACATTATTTATTGTCAAATAAAATATTTCAAAAGTTTGTAATACTTATATTTCTTTTGTGTTTTACCCACAGACCTTCAATTTCATTTGATTTATTATTGTCAGACTTATTAACATACAGTGACAAGTATCGTTTCTTGCACGCTACACAGACAAAGCATACTGTTCATAGACTATAGAGGAGAAGAAAAGGAGAGAGTGCAGAATGTTGTATTACAGTCACAGTTCAGGTGTAGAGAAAGATCACCTTAATATAATTTGATTTATTATTGTCACATGTATTGGGACACAGGAAACTATAGATTCTTGCGCACTATACAGACAAAGCATACCACTCATAGAACACACAGGGGAAAGGAGAGAATGCAGACCGTGGTGTTACAATCGCAGGTAGGGTGTAGAGAAACTTTGTGCAGGGTAGGGTCCATTCAAAAGTCTGACGGCAGCAGGAGCGAATGCGGTCGGTACGTGACCTCAGACTTCTGTATCTTTTCTCCTACGGAAGAGAGAATGCCCGGGGTGCGCGTGGGATCCTTGATTAGGCCGGCCGCTTTTCCCGAGGCAGCGGGAAGTGTAGACAGAGTCAATGGATGGGTTTGCGCGATGGACTGGGCTACGTTCACAACCCTTTGTAGTTTCTTGTGGAGCCAGACAGATCAAGCATACCGTTCGTGGAGTACAGAGGGGAATGTTCACGATCCTTTGCCATTTCTGGGGGGGTGGGGGGGGCAATCCTCTCGATGCGGTGGTTTGAAATCAGTTAGAACAACGCAGACACACCGCGTTTCACTCTACTGATAGATCCCCGCCATTCCTGCTCCTCCGGCTACCGCTCTCGGCCCGGGAATTGTTCCTTCTGGAGGATATATTCAGCTTGTCCACGACGGGAGAGGAAGGACGGGGTCGCTGGAGGGAGCGGTGACAGGTTCCAGCAAAGCTGGGGTTAGGTAGGGAGTTGGGGGGGGGGGGGGGGGGGATGGGATTTAATTTGCTAAATGCTTCACCAGCGACATCAGGTTTTCCATTTCCACCCCTCGTTTACAGGACTTGGGAGAGAAGTAGGCCACTCGGCCCATCGAACGTGCCCCGCCACTCTATCAGAGCGTGGCTATCTCTCCCATCCACCTCTTCCCCATAACCCTTTTAACCCATTTTCCCATCAGAAATATATCTTCTTGGAACTATTTAATGATTCCGACTCCTTCCCCCCCCCACCCCCGCGCAGGGAGTCCCACAAATTCACCCCCCCCTCCTCTGCGAGAAGCAAAGAACAAAACAGCACAGGAAACAGGCCCTTCGGCCCAACCAGCCCGCGCCGCCACCCCGATGTTCCCATCTCTACTCGCGATCCCTGTCCATGTTTATAGATCTATGGATTAGATAATTGTCTTAAATTTGAGACAATTTAGGGAGAATTTGTTTTGCCAATCAGCCTAAGAGCACATCTTTGGGATGTGGGAGGAAACCGGAGCGCCCGGAGAAAACCCACGCAAGCACGGGGAGAATGCGCAAACTCCCACAGACACAGGCCCCAAATCCATGTATCTGCACAGCACAGCGATAGTCACTGAGCTGTCGTGTTGCCCATCAAATGGTCCAGGTCAAGCGTACACTAACGACGTGAAGCACTAGGATACTCTCGAAAAAAATCCAAGAGCATCCCTCTCACGACCCATCGCGTGTATGCCCCTTGTTAGACAACAAGGTGGACCAAAGCACCTGTAGGATAAAAACAAGTACATCAATATCATCGTCTATTTACACACTTCCCAGGGACTCCCAAGGCTCATGATCCCTATTTTAAATCAGTTTTCTATACCCCTCCATTCCCATTCTGTTCATGTGCCCATCTAAGTATTTCTTAAATAACTCCAGAGTACCTGCCTCCACCACTTTACTTGGCAGCGCATTCCATACCCGCACCGCCCTCTGTGTGAAAAAACTGCCTCTGGCATCCAAATGTACCACCTCTTAACCTCTACCTGTGACCTCTCGTTTGAGATTGGCCCACAGCAGGAAGCATTTGGGTCCCACACGAACGATCCCCTTTACACACCTCGATCGGTCGCCCCTCTCTCTAGCAGCGAGTTCCCCCCCCCCCCAACCCTCTGGAGAGAAAAGCTTTTCCCTCAAATCCCCCCTCAGTCTCCTGCTCCTTAAAATCTCCCCCATTACTGCCCCCCCTCCCCCCACCCCAACAAAAGGGGAAAAGTTTCATCCCATCCCTCATCCTTCTGTACCCCTCGATCGGACCCCCCCCCCTCACCTTCTAAGGAAGGTGACCCCAGTCTAACCAGTCTCTCTTCAAAGCTCCATCCCAGGGCAGAATCCTGGCGAATCTCCTCTGCTCCCCCTCCAGTGCAATCACATCCTTCCTATAATGTGTCAACCAGAACTGCACACAGTACTCCAGCTGTGTTCTAACCAGTGTTTGAAACAGCTCTATAATAATGCTCCCCTGCTCTAATATTCTAAACCTTGGCTAACAAAGGCACGTCTGCCTTCGTAACTACCTTACCTACCCGTCCCGTTGCCTTTAGGGATCTTTAAACAGGCACCACAAGGTCCCCTCCTGGCCCTCTCTACCTTCAAGTGCCTTACCGTTCATTGTACATCTCCTCGTCTTGTTCTCCCTCCCCTCCAAAATGCATCATTTCACACTTTGCAGGGCTAAATTCCATTAATAAATAATGTGGCACAGTGGATTAGCACTGCTGCCTCACAGCGCCAGGGTTCGATTCCCAGCTCGGGACACTCTGCGCATTCTCCCTGTGTCTGTGTGGGTTTCCTCCGGGTGTTCAAGTTTCTTTCTGCGCTCCGAAGATGTGCGGGTTAGGTGGATTGGCCATGCTAAATTTCCCCATAGTGTCCAAAGATGTGCAGGTTAGGTGGATTGGCCATGCTAAATTGCCCCTTAGTGTCCAAAGATGTGAGGGATGGGTGGATTGGTCATGCTAAATTGTCCCTTAGTGTCCAAAGATGTGCGGGATGGGTGGATTGGCCATGCTAAATTGCCCCTTAGTGTCCAAAGATGTGAGGGATGGGTGGATTGGCCATGCTAAATTGCCCCTTAGTGTCCAAAGATGTGAGGGATGGGTGGATTGGTCATGTTAACTTGCCCCTTAGTGTCCAAAGATGTGAGGGATGGGTGGATTGGTCATGCTAAATTGCCCCTTAGTGTCCAAAGATGTGCGGGATGGGTGGATTGGCCATGCCAAGTAGTATTGGGGGAATTAGCGACTTAAGTGTGTGGAGGATTATGGGGATCAGGCCTGGGTGGGATTGCAGACTCGATGGGCCAAATGTTCTCCTTCTGCACTGCAGGGATTGTATGATTTGTCGCTGCTCGGCCTACCTGACCATTCCCACTGGTATTCCTGGTTCAACCCAATGGAAAGGATGTTCGAATCTCTCTCCCATCGCAATCCATAACTCGAGGTGGCAATATCCTTGTTAAAAAAATAGGCCCAGTTGAAGTCAGCAGGAGAATAGGAAGGCGCAGGGGGGAGAATGTCAGAGTTTTAGGGATGAGAGGCTGAAAGAGTGAGAATTAATGGTGGTGATGTCGGAACTATGTGGGTGATGGAGGGAAGGGAGCAATGGAGATATGGAAGGAGGGAATTGGACCCTTGGGGAAAATGAAAATAGTTAAAGCGCATTTAGGGTTTGCTCATTGAGTGAGGAAATGGCTCCCCTTAGTGGTAAGAAGTCTGACAACACCAGGTTTAAATTCGACCGATTTATTTGATAGTAAACTCACACAAGCCTTCGAAGCTCTGCTCTTTGTCAGGTGAAGAACATTGTCTTTTTCATCTGAGGAAGGGCACAGCCTTGAAGGCTTGTGGGAGTTCACTATCAAATAAATTGGTTCGATTTAAACCTGGTGTTGTCAGACTTCATACTGTGTTCACACCAGTCCAACGCCGGCAGCTCCACGTCCCCCTTAGTGGTCACAGAGAGGAAAAACTGTCCAAAAGAAACAAATGCTATGTTTGTGATTTAATTTCGGTTTAATATGATTTATTATTGTCACATGTACTGGGATACAGTGAAAAGTATTGTTTGATTTATTATTGTCACGTGTATTGGGATACAGTGAAAAGTATTGTTTGATTTATTATTGTCACGTGTATTGGGATACAGTGAAAAGTATTGTTTGATTTATTATTGTCACATGTACTGGGATACAGTGAAAAGTATTGTTTGATTTATTATTGTCACATGTATTGGGATACAGTGAAAAGTATTGTTTGATTTATTATTGTCACATGTATTGGGATACAGTGAAAAGTATTGTTTGATTTATTATTGTCACATGTATTGGGATACAGTGAAAAGTATTGTTTGATTTATTATTGTCACATGTATTGGGATACAGTGAAAAGTATTGTTTGATTTATTATTGTCACATGTATTGGGATACAGTGAAAAGTATTGTTTGATTTATTATTGTCACATGTATTGGGATACAGTGAAAAGTATTGTTTGATTTATTATTGTCACATGTATTGGGATACAGTGAAAAGTATTGTTTGATTTATTATTGTCACGTGTATTGGGATACAGTGAAAAGTATTGTTTGATTTATTATTGTCACGTGTATTGGGATACAGTGAAAAGTATTGTTTGATTTATTATTGTCACATGTACTGGGATACAGTGAAAAGTATTGTTTGATTTATTATTGTCACATGTACTGGGATACAGTGAAAAGTATTGTTTGATTTATTATTGTCACTTACTGGGATACAGTGAAAAGTATTGTTTGATTTATTATTGTCACGTGTACTGGGATACAGTGAAAAGTATTGTTTGATTTATTATTGTCGCGTGTATTGGGATACAGTGAAAAGTATTGTTTGATTTATTATTGTCACGTGTATTGGGATACAGTGAAAAGTATTGTTTGATTTATTATTGTCACGTGTACTGGGATACAGTGAAAAGTATTGTTTGATTTATTATTGTCACATGTATTGGGATACAGTGAAAAGTATTGTTTCTTGTGCCCTCTGCAGATAAAGCATACTGTTCATAGAGTATATAGGAGAGAAGGAAAGGAGAGGGTGCAGAATGTAGTGTTGCAGTCATATCCAGGGTGCAGAGAAAGATCAGCTTAGTGCGAGGTAGGGTCCATTCATAAGTCTGACAGCAACAGGCAAGAAGCTGTTCTCCAGTCGGTTGGTACCTGACCTCATGCTTTTGGAAGAAGGTGGAAGAGAGAACATCCGGGGGTTGTGTGGGGATCATTGATTTTGGTGGTCGCTTTTCTGAGGCAGTGGGAAGTGTAGACAGAGTCAATGGATGGGCGACTGGTTTGCGTAATGGACTGGGCTACATTCACCACCTTTTGTAGTTTCTTGCTGCCTTGGGCAGAGCAGGAGCCACAATAAGCTGGATACATCCAGAAAGAATGCTTTCTAAAATAGTATTAGTTTATTTATTAGCCACAAGTAAGGCTCGCGTTATCACTGGAATGAAGTTACTGTGAAATTCCCCTCGTCACCACACTCCAGTGCCTGTTCAGGTTACACTGAGGGAGAATTTATCACCTAACCTGCACGTCTTTCAGACTGTGGAAGGAAACCGGAGAATCCGGAGGAAACCCACGCAGACACGGGGAGAATGTGCAGGCTCTGCACAGACAGTGACCCGAGCCGGGAATCGAACCCAGGTCCCTGGTGCTGTGAGGCAGCAGCGCTAACCACTGTACTGCCCTCTGCTTCGATGGTGCGTTTGTCTTCTGATGCACCATACATACTCCTTCATCTTCTGAGAGAGTAGAGGCATGGGGGGACCAGGGCAGATTGTTGGTGATCTGGACACCTAAAAACTCGAAGCTCTCGACACTTTCCACTTTATCCGCGTTGATGTAGACAGGGAATGTTCTCCCTTACGTTTCCTGAAGTCATTGACAGTCTCTTTCATTTTGTTGACATCGAAGGGGAGATTATTATTGTCGCACGAGTTCACCAGATTCTCTTTCTCGTTCCTGCATTCCATCTCTGTCTGATGTGAGAGAGATCCAAGGGATGGAGATGGGAAGGGAATTGGACCCTTGGGAAAGTGAAAATAGTTAAAGTTCATTTGGAGTGAGCTCACTGAGTGAGGAAATGGTTCCCCCTCTAGTGGAAAACACAGTAAGAAGTCTCACAACGCCAGGTTAAAGTCCAACAGGTTTATTTGGTCTCCTTCAGCAGAGGGGCAGTGTCTACTCCCCTCCAGCAGAGGAGTGATTCCTCCCTTCCAGCAGGGGGCAGTGACTCCTCCCCTCCACAGGGAGCAGGGACTCCTCCCCTTCCAGCAGAGGGGCGGTGATTTCCCCCCTCTGGTACAGGGGCAGTGATTTCTCTGCTCCAGCAGGGGACAGTGCCTCCTCCCCTCCAGCAGGGGCAGTGCTTCCTCCCCTCCATCAGAAAGGCAATGCCTCCTCCCCTCCAGCAGGGGCAGTGCTTCCTCCCCTCCAGCAGGGGGCATTGACTCCTCCCCCTCCAGTAGGGGCAGTGATTCCTCCCTCCATCAGAAGGGCAATGCCTCCTCCCCTCTGGCAGGGGGCAGTGACTCCTCCCCCTCCAGCAGGGACAGTGACTCCTCCCCTCCAGCAGGGACAGTGATTCCTATCCCTCCAGCAAGGACAGTGACTCCTCCCCCTCCAGCAGGGACGGTGACTCCTCCCCCTCCAGCAGGGACAGTGATTCCTCCCCCTCCAGCAGGGACAGTGATTCCTCCCCCTCCATCAGGGACAGTGATTCGTCCCCTGCATCAGGGACAGTGATTCCTCCCCCTCCATCAGGGACAGTGATTCCTCCCCTCCAGCAGGGACAGTGATTCCTCCCCTCCAGCAGGGACAGTGAATCCTCCCCTGCATCAGGGACAGTGATTCCTCCCCTCCAGCAGGGACATTGATCCTCCCCTCCAGCAGGGACAGTGACTCCTCCCCCTCCAACCGGGGCAGTGATTCGTCCCCTCCAGCAGGGACAGTGATTCCTCCCCCTCCAGCAGGGGCAGTGCTTCCTCCCCTCCAGCAGGGGGCATTGACTCCTCCCCCTCCAGTAGGGGCAGTGATTCCTCCCTCCATCAGAAGGGCAATGCCTCCTCCCCTCTGGCAGGGGGCAGTGACTCCTCCCCCTCCAGCAGGGACAGTGACTCCTCCCCTCCAGCAGGGACAGTGACGCCTCCCCCTCCAACTGGGGCAGTGATTCCTCCCCTCCAGCAGGGACAGTGATTCCTCCCCCTCCAACTGGGGCAGTGATTCCTCCCCTCCAGCAGGGACAGTGATTCCTCCCCCTCCAACTGGGGCAGTGATTCCTCCCGTGCAGCGCTGATCCCGCCCCTCCCTCCCCAATGGCCAGCTGCATTGTCAATCCCCTCCAGGCTACATTGTGATTGGTCAATTTGTGTGTGTTCCTAGTATTCGCTTTCTCTATTCCGATTGGTTGAAGCTCCTTCACCCGGATTGTGATTGGGTCCCACCGTTGTCAATCAGGCAGCGTTAACCCGCCCATCTCCAATTCCTCTGTCAGTCCCCTCTCCCTTTACTCTAATTGGTCCAGCCATAATTGGGCGGGACATTTCGCTCCGTTTCCACGCCTCTCTCTTCCGATTGGTCAGTTCCTTCACCGACTTGTATCCTGATTGTTCAGTCTTCACCCCATTGTTCATCACTCCCTCCCTCCTCATTGATTGGTCTGTGCTGCTGTCACTCAGAATGCAGAACTCTGAGTGGCCGCTCCCGATTTGCTCAATGAAAGGCGGGCTCGGCCTACTCCTTGCTCTGGATTGGTCAATCCGCCGGTCACGCTGCGTTATCCTACCTTTGATTGGCTTCTCGAACTGTCAATCAGTCTTCAGTGTCTACCCGCGCCCGCCCCCCCGGCGTTTCATCCCGCCTTCTGCTCGCCGATTGGTCACTCAGCGCAGTTCGGGCCTCTGATTGGTCAGTTCCGTTGTCAGCCGTGGGCTGTTGTCCCCTGCTCCGCCCTCTCCCCGCCCACCGATTGGACAGCGCGGCCGTCACTCCGGTCCCTCCCCGCGCTGTGATTGGTGAAGGTCACTGGGGCGGGGCTCGGGAGCTGTTTCCGGTTCCGCTCGGGGCGCGCGGCTGGCGGGGATGCGGCGGGTGACGCTGTTTGTGAACGGGAGCCACCGGGACGGGAAGGTCAGAGTGCGGGGGTCAGGGGGGAGAGGGCAGAACCTGGGGGTCAAGGGGAGAAGGCAGGGTCAGGGGGCAAAGGGCAGGGTCGGGGGGGAGAGGGCAGAGCCTGGGGGTCAGGGGGAGAAGGCAGGGCAGGGGCAAAGGGGCAGGTCGGGGGGGGGGAGGGCAGACCTTGGGGTCAGGGGGAAAGGGCAGAGACTGGGCATGGGGGAGGCAGAGCCCTGGGGTGGGGGGGGAAAGAGAGCAGGGGGGAGCCCTGGGGGTCGGGGGGGGAAAGGGCAGAGCCTGGGGGTCAGGGGGGGGGGGGGGGGAAAGGGCAGAGCCTGGGGGTCGGGGGGGGGAGAGGCAGAGCCTGGGGGGGGGGGAGGGCAGACCCTGGGGGTCAGGGGGGGGAAAGGGCAGAGCCTGGGGGTCAGGGGGGGAAGGGCAGAGCCTGGGGGTCGGGGGGGAAAGGGGCAGAGCATGGGGGCCAGGGGGGGGAAAGAGAGCCTGGGGGTCGGGGGGGGAAAGGGCAAGCCTGGGGGTCGGGGGGGGGGGGCAGGGCAGAGCCTGGGGGCGGGGGGGGGGGGAAGGCAGAGGCCTGGGGGTCGGGGGGAGGCAGCAGAAGGGGGGGGGAAGGGCAGAGCCTGGGGGTCGGGGGGGGGGGAAGAGAGGCAGAGCCTGGGGGTCGGGGGGGGAAGGGCAGAGCCTTGGGGTCGGGGGGGGGGAGCCTGGGGGTCCAAGGGCATGGGGTTTGGGGGGGGGGGGGGCAGGGGCCGAAGGCAAGGCGGGCCTGGGGGTGGGGGGGGGGCAAGGCAGAGCTGGGGGTCGGGGGGGATGAGGGCAGAGCCTGGGAAGAAGGCAGGCTGGGGTCGGGATGGGAAGAACATGGACTGAGCCTTGGGGATGGGTGTGTTCAGGGGGCGTGGGCTGAGCCTGGGGGTCGGGGCAGAGGGCATGTCTGAGCCTGTGGGGTTGGAGGGAAAGGGCAGAGGCTGGTGTTTGGGGGGGGGGGGGGGGGGGGGGAGGGCCGGAGGGGGGGAGATGAAAGGACGAGCTGGGGGGGGGGGGGTTTCAGGGGGCAGAGGGCATGGGCTGAGCCTGGGGGTCGTGGTGGGTGAAGGGCAGAGCCTGGTGGTCCAGGGTGGCGGGGAAGGATTGACCTTTCAGAGCAAGGGGCTGAGGCAGTGTAAGTCTAACCCTTTGCTTTGTCGAAAGGGCACAGAATCATAAAATCTTACAGTGCAGAAGGAGGTCATTCAGCCCATCAAGACTGCACTGGCCACAATCCCACCCAGACCCTGTTCCTGTATATTTACCCTAGCTAGTCCTCTGACGCTAAAGAGGCAATGTAGCACGGCCAATTCACTGAACACGTCCATCTTTACAAACCCCCACACGGTCCTGTTTTAGCACAAAGATGTGTCGGTGTGTGCGAAGGATTTGACCGCGATGCGGTTTTGAAAAGCGGATTTAGTTATTCAATTTCTGGGAAGGGTGGCGTTTCCCTCCGAGCCTGAGTGTTGGGCTTGGGGAGAGCCGGTGGGAAATAATATCCCTTTTTACCAAGCACTGCTTCTGGTATCGAACCAGTTCCTGATGGCACGCTGTCGAGATATTAAAAAAACCAGGAAGCTCCGTCTGTTTTCCCTGTCTGCCAGAGGTTGTGCTTTCAGATGGAAACCCCATTTGGATCTTGCTGTGCACCCACTCAGGTTCTGCATTACAGCCCACGTGTTCTCACAGTGTTGTTTTTTTTGTCCCCCCCCCCCTTCTCTCTCTCTGGGCAGGTGGTCGCAGTGTACGGCGCTCTCTCAGACCTGCTCTCTGTGGCCAGTAATAAACTGAGCATCAAGGCAGTGAACCTCTACAATGGAAAGGGTGGCCTCATTGATGATATTGCACTCATTCGGTAAGTCTGTCTTCAGCCAGCCAACAGGGCTGGTACGCAAATAGAGCGGCAAGTGGGTAAGGGGAGGCGATGGCCTAGTGGTATGATCACTAATTAATCTAGAAACGCATGTTCTGGGGACCCCGGGTTCAAATCCCGTCACAGCAGACGGTGGAATTTGAATTCAATATATATAAAAAAAAATCCGGGAATTAAGAATTTACGGATGAAACTGTTGTCGGAAAAACCTATCTGGATCCCTATAGGGAAGGAAATCTGCTGTCCTTACCCCGGTCTGGCCTACATGTGACTCCAGAGCCACAGCGATGTGGTTGACTCTCAACTGCCCTCCAAGGGCGACTAGGGATGAACAATAAATGCTGGCCCAGCCAGCGACACCCAAGTCCCAGGAATCGTAGAAACCCTACAGGGCAGAAAAGAGGCCCAGGGAGTCTGCAGTGACCGCGATTCCACCCAGGCCCTGTCCCCATTACCTGATGCATTTAGCCCACCTAGTTCCCGACACTAAGGGGCAATTTCGCCTGGCCAATCCACCTAACCTGCACGTCTTGTGGAGTACGGGAGGAAACCCACACAGACACGGGGAGAACGTGCAGACTCCGCACAGACAGTGACCCCGAGCCAGGAATCGAACTCTGGTTCCTGCCGCTGTGAGGCAGCGGTGCTAACCGTGGGTGGATGAGGGGAGACTGCCAAGGTACACATCATCAGCAGACTCAGGCTGAATGGAATTTGCTTGGGGAATGTGAGTTGAGGGACACGGGTGTTTTATTGAATTATAAGGGCATTGGTGAGGCCACACCTGGAGTATTGTGTGCGGTTTTGGTCTCCTTATCTGAGGAAGGATGGTCCTTGTTACAGAGGGAGTTACAATCTCTTTGTTACTCCTGCCTATATCCTCCTCAACCTCTCGAATTACCCTGAGTTCCTCTAATTCTAGCTCCAGCTCCTTAACACGATCCTCAAGGAGCTGCAAATGTGCACACTTCCTGCAGGTATAATCAGCAGGAACACTACTGGTGTCCCTCACCTCATACATACTGCAGGAGGTGCAACGTACTGCCTGCACTGCCATCCCTGATACTTTAATTTCCAGGAGAGAAAAAAAAACTTCTCACACACTTTTATTATTAGGTTAGAGGAGGGGGGAGGGTGGGATACTCTACCGGTGTAGAGTATCGGGTTACCTCTCTGGACCAATTTATAGAGTCAGAGAGAAAAACTACAACTACCGGCAGCCTCCTAGTGACGACTTCCGGTTACAAGTTAGTTTAAATAAAAAACGGCAAAAACTACTCCCGCTTGCTGTTTTAAACAAAGAGAAAAGTTAAAAAACTACTTAACAATCGACCTTCTTGCTCTCCCAAATCGCTGCCTCTCCGTGCTGCTCCAATGGAACTAGTTATAGGAGACTCCATAGTTAGAGGGACAGATAGGAGGGTAAATAGTAATAAACGGGACTCAGGGCTGGTGTGTTGCCTCCTAGGGGCTGGGGTCCAGGATGTCGCAGATCGGGTTTTTAAGATTCTTAAGGGTGAGGGGAGTCAGCCCCAAGTCATAGTTCATGTGGGGACACATGATGTAGGTAGGACAACGGAAGGGGATATTAAACAGAAATTTATGGAGTTAGGGTGGAAGCTTAGGTCCATAACAGGCAGAGTGGTTATCTCTGGACTCTTGCCTGTGCCAAGGGATAGTTTAGAGAAGAACAGAGAAAGGGAAAGTTTGAACTCATGGCTGCGTGGATGGTGCAGGAGGGAGGGGTTCAGGTTCCTGAACAATTGGGACTCATTCTGGGATAGGTGGGACCTCTTCAAGAGAGATGGTCAACACCTGAACAAGAGGGGACTAATATCTTGGGGGGAAAATTTGCTAAGGCTATGATGGGGGCTTTAAACTGATTCGGGGGGGGGTGGGATCCTAAGTAGTTGGGGTGCTGAGAGGGATGAGAGTAAGGGGGTTATAGAAGAGAGTTGTAAAACACCGCGGCGTACGGGTGGGGTGGGGCATGGTTTGAAATGCGTATACTTTAATGCAAGGAGTATTCGCAATAAGGGGGAGGAACTTGCAGCTTGGACCAGTACCTGGAACTTTGATGTTGTGGCCATTTCAGAGACTTGGGTAGAGCAGGGACAAGAATGGATGTTGCAGGTTCCGGGGTTCAAATGCTTTAATCGGAGTAGAGAAGGAGGTAGAAGGGGGGGAGGAGTGGCATTATTAGTCAAAGACTGTATCACAGTAACAGAAAAGAAGTTTGATGAGGACTTGTCTGTTGAGGTAGTATGGGCTGAGATTAGAAACAGGAGAGGAGAGGTCACCCTGTTGTGAGTCTTTTATAAACCTCCTAAAAGCTCTAGAGAGGTAGAGGAAAGGATTGCAAAGTCGATCCTGGACAGGAGTGAAAGTAATAGGGTAATTGTTATGGGGGACTTTAACTTTACTAATATTGATTGGAATAGCTATAGCTCGAGCTCGTTAGAGGGGTCAGTTTTCGTACAAAGTGTGCAGGAAGGTTTTTTTGACTCAGTATGTAGATAGGCCAACTAGAGGTGAGGCTACATTGGATTTGGTGCTGGGCAATGAGCCAGACCAGGTGTTAGGCTTGAAGTTAGTGAACATTTTGGTGATAGTGACCACAATTCGGTTACGTTCATCTTAGTGATGGATAGGGATAGGCATGAAGCTGGGGGCAGTAGTTATAGCTGGGGGAAGGGTAATTATGAGGCCATCAGGAGAGAATTAGGGTGCATAGATTGGACTAGGAAACTACAGTGACTGGGAACATCTGGAATGTGGTGCTTATTCAAGGAGCAGCTGCTGCGAGTCCTTGATAAGTATGTCCCTGTCAGGCAGGGAGGAAATGGACGAGTAAGAGAGCCTTGGGGTACGAAAAGAGTTGATTTGCTGGTTAAGAAGAAAAAGGAGGCTTATGTCAGGATGAGGCTTGAAGGCTCAGGTAGTGCAATGGATAGCTATAGATTAGCTAGGAAGGAGGTAAAAAGTGAATTGAGGAGAGCTAAGAGGGGACACGATAAGATGTTGGCTGATAGGATTAAGGAGAATCCTAAAGCTTTCTTTCGATATGTTAAGAATAGAAGATTGGTTAGGGCAAGATTAGGGCCAGTCATAGACAGCAGTGGGAAGTTGTGCGTGGAGCCTGAAGAGATTTGTGAGGCACTGAATAAATATTTCTCTTCGGTATTCACGCAGAGTGCTGGAAATGTAGCTGTGGAGAGCACTGAGGTACAGGGTTGCAAATTGGGGAGTATTGTAGTAGATAGGGAGGATGTGTTAGAAATTCTCGAGGGTTTGAAGTTGGATAAGTTCCCTGGGCCGGACGGGATTTACCCTAGGATTCTCTGGGAGGCAAGAGAGGAGATTGCAGAGCCTCTGGCTCTGATCTTCAGGTCCTCGTTGGTTACGGGTGTGGTTCCGGAGGACTGGAGGATGGCGAATGTGGTCCCATTGTTTAAGAAGGGGAATAGAGACCTTCCTGGGAATTATAGGCCAGTGAGTCTTACTTCTGTGGTGGGCAAGGTATTGGAGAGCATTATTAGGGATAGGATTTATAGTTATTTAGAGAGAAATGAATTGATTGGGGATAGTCAGCATGGTTTCGTGAAGGTTAGGTCATGCCTTACTAACCTCATTGAGTTTTTTGAGAAAGTGACCAGAGAGGTGGATGGGGGTAAGGCGGTTGATGTAGTATATATGGACTTTATTAAGGCGTTTGATAAGGTGGCCCATGGAAGACTTCTACAGAAAATGCAGAGGTGTGGAATAGAGGGTGATTTAGCTAATTGGATTAGAAATTGGCTGGCAGATAGAAGACAGAGGGTGGTGGTTGATGGGAGATATTCATCGTGGAGTTCGGTGACAAGTGGTGTACCTCAGGGGTCTGTTTTGGGGCCCCTCCTGTTTGTAATTTTTATAAATGATCTGGATGAGGGTATTGAAGGATGGATTAGTAAATTTGCAGATGACACTAAAGTCGGTGGAGTGGTAGATAGTGAAGAGGGGTGTTATAGTTTGCAGAGAGACTTGGACAAGTTGCAGATCTGGGCCGAGAGGTGGCAAATGGAGTTTAATGTGGAAAAGTGTGAGGTAATGCACTTTGGCAGGAACAATAAATGTGTAGAGTATAGGGCTAATGGTAGGGCTCTTAATAGTGTTGAGGAACAGAAGGATCTTGGTGTATGTGTCAGTAGATCCCTGAAAGTAGGCAGTCAAGTGGATAAAGTTGTTAAGAAGGCATATGGAGTCTTAGCTTTTATGGGTAGGGGGATTGAATTTAGGAGCCGCGGCATCATGTTGCAACTGTACAAAACTCTAGTGCGGCCGCACTTGGAGTATTGTGTGCAGTTCTGGTTCCCACATTATAAGAAATATGTGGAGGCATTGGAGAGGGTACAGAGGAGGTTTACCAGGATGTTGCCTGGTATGGAGGGCAGGTCCTATGAAGAGAGGTTGAAGGATTGAGGTTGTTTTCGTTAGAAAGGAGGCGGCTAAGAGGGGATCTTATTGAAGCATATAAGATGATTAGAGGTTTAGATAGGGGGGACAGTGATAGCCTTTTTCCTAGGATGGAGAAAGCTAGCACGAGGGGACACAGCTTTAAAGTAAGGGGTATGAGTTATAGGACGGATATCAGAGGTAGGTTCTTTACTCAAAGAGTGATTAGGGAGTGGCATGCCCTGCCTGCAGCTGTTGTCGATGCGCCAAGTTTGGTGGCGTTTCAGAGGTTAATTGATAAGTATATGGAAGAGAAGGGAATGGTTTAGTTTGGAGGGGCATTGCTTTTTATTTTGGTCGGCACAACATCGAAGGCCGAAGGGCCTGTTCTGTGCTGTATTGTTCTATGTTCTATGTACAGCGAAGGTTTACCAGGCTGATTCCTGGGATGGCAGGTCTGTCGTATGAGGAGAGACTAAGTCGGTCAGGATTATATTCACTGGAGTTCAGAAGAGAGAGAGAGGATCTCATAGAAACTTATAAAATTCTAACAGGGTTAGACAGGGTAGATTCAGAAAGAATGCCCCCGATGGTGGGGGGAGTCCAGAACTAGGGATCATAGTTTGAAGATAAGGAGTAAACCTTTTAGGACTGAGGTGAGGAGAAATTTCTTCACCCAGAGGGCGAAGAATGTGTGGAATTCACTCCCACAGAAAGTAGATGAGGCCAAAACATTGTGTGATTTCAAGAAGAAATTAGATTTCACTCTTGGGCGAATGAGATTGAGGGATAGGGGGTAGTAATGAGGTTATTGAATTTGATGATCAGCCATGATCAGAATGAATGACGGAGCAGGCTGGAAGGGCCGAATGGCTTCCTCCGGCCTCAAGTTTCTATGTTTCTTTGTGAGCAAGACACAGCATTTGCTGCCCGTAGCTAATGAGAAAGCGGTCAGTCCCATGCTGCGTGTTTTTGGACCCATTGCTGTAACAGAGTTTCGCGTGACTCCGCAACAGCAGAGTCCTCTATTTCCTGAAGATGTCCCTTGGGGCGGCAGGGTGGCACAGTGGGTTAGCACTGCTGCCTCACAGCGTCAGGGACCCGGGTTCGATTCCCGGCTTGGGTCACTGTATGGAGTTTGTGCGTTCTCCCCATGTCTGCGTGGGTTTCTTCCAGGTGCTCTGGTTTCCTCCCACAGTCCAAAGATGTGCAGGTTAGATAGATTGGCCGTGCTAAATTACCCCTTGGTGTCTGGGGGAAGAGCTAGGGTAAATGCTTGTAAAAAGATTCCAGCATTCACAATGTTTTGCTTTTATTTGAGCTAGATATGGCATTTGGAGCTAAAGACTTCGAGGATATGGGGAGGAGGGGGATCAGGAGATTGGCTGATCATCAAATTCAATGATCAAAATGAATAGCAGGGCAGGCTGGAAGGGTCTCCTCCTGCACGGAAGTGGGTTCGATGATGTTAAGTGGCTCTCAAAATGACTCTCTGCTTCCTGGTGCCTCTCTGACCCAGGTCTGGGAGGTGAAAGTTGAGATGTTGTCTGTGTTTGACCTGTAGTTTGACCCAGTGCTGGGCCTATGGGCTCAGTGGTGCTAACTGTTATCGAGTTGGTAATTTTCTCTTTTCTATTTGCTCCTGGGCAGAGATGACGATGTTTTGTACGTGTCGGAGGGAGAACCGTTCATAGGTAGGTGCCTCTGAAATATTCACTCGTTACGGACGAGTCCTTTCATCCCTTTCCCTGGTGTTAGCTCGGGAGAGCTTTCTTTTAATAAACTTCCACAGTACAGAAGGAGGCCGTTTGGCCTATTGAGCCTGCACCACCCACAATCTCACCCAGGCCCTGTTGCCGTAAACCCACATATTCACTCCACTAATCCCCAACTCGCCCCACCCCCAGCCTACAGTCCCGACAGAGTAGGAGGAGGGCCATTCGGCCCAACAAAATGGCATTGATTTGCCAAAGAACATCATCTGACTCAGAATCTCTTCTCCACCCTATCTTGGTAACCCCAAACATTCAGCATGGCCAGTCTATCTATGCTGAACATCTTTGGACACTAAGGGACAATTTAGCATGGCCAATCCACCCAACCGGCATATCTTTGGACACTAAGGGGCAATTTAGCATGGCCAATCCACCTAACCCGCACATCTTTGGATACTAAGGGGGGGCAATTTAGCATGGCCAATCCACCCAACCTGCACATCTTTGGATACTAAGGGGGGGCAATTTAGCATGGCCAATCCACCTAACCCACACATCTTTGGATACAAAGGGGGGGCAATTTAGCATGGCCAATCCACCCAACCTGCACATCTTTGGATACTAAGGGGGGGCAATTTAGCATGGCCAATCCACCTAACCCACACATCTTTGGATACAAAGGGGGGGCAATTTAGCATGGCCAATCCACCCAACCTGCACATCTTTGATACTAAGGGGGGGCAATTTAGCATGGCCATCCACCTAACCCACACATCTTTGGATACTAAGGGACAATTTAGCATGGCCATCCACCCAACCTGCACATCTTTGGATACTAAGGGGGGGCAATTTAGCATGGCCAATCCACCTAACCCACACATCTTTGGATACAAAGGGGGCAATTTGCATGGCCAATCCACCCAACCTGCACATCTTTGGATACTAAGGGGGGCAATTTAGCATGGCCAATCCACCTAACCCACACATCTTTGGAACTAAGGGACAATTTAGCATGGCCAATCCACCCAACCTGCACATCTTTGGATACTAAGGGGCAATTTAGCATGGCCAATCCACCTAACCCGCACATCTTTGGAACTAAGGGGCAATTTAGCATGGCCAATCCACCCAACCTGCACATCTTTGGATACTAAGGGGCAATTTAGCATGGCCAATCCACCCAACCTACACATCTTTGGATACTAAGGGGGGGCAATTAGCATTGGCCAATACACCTAACCCGCACATCTTTGGATACTAAGGGGGGGCAATTTAGCATGGCCAATCCACCTAACCCGCACATCTTTGGATACTAAGGGACAATTTAGCATGGCCAATCCACCTAACCCGCACATCTTTGGATACTAAGGGACAATTTAGCATGGCCAATCCACCCAACCTGCACATCTTTGGATACTAAGGGGGGGGCAATTTAGCATGGCCAATCCACCCAACCTGCATGTCTTTGGACACTAAGGGGGGGCAATTTAGCACATGGCCAATCCACCCAACCTGCATATCTTTGGACACTAAGGAGGAACCTTATCACAGAAACTACAGTGCGGAAGGAGGCCATTTGGCCCATCGAGTCTGCACCGACAACAATCCCCCAAGTGTTCTCCCTGCAACCCCATGTATTTAACCTCCTAATCCAATTGACACAAAGGGGCAATTTAGCATGGCCAGTCCACCTAACCTACACGTCGTTGGACTGTGGGAGGAAACCGAAGCATCCGGAGGAAACCCACACAGACACGGTGAGAACATGCAGACTCTGCACCGAGGGTAACCCAAGCTGGGAATCGAACCCGGGTCACTGGCACTGTGGGGCAGCAATCTTAACTACAGTGCCTACCCTAACGTGTTGAGTAGTATTTCTGAAACCATAATACACGCATCTCATGGGTTCCTACGCTTTGTGGGGGGGTGTTAATTTTGTTGTTAAGCTTTACAGATGAAGGGCATGGCTTAATTGAGTACCCCGAGCATGTATAAAGAGAGACCGCTGTCCTTCTGTTGAATTGGTTTAATGGGTCAATTATTGTACTTTACCCACTTGATAAAGGGAGACCACTGCATGAGGTAGGGGGAGTTGATAGTTTTCTCCAATACGGCGTTCTGTGACTAAACCTATTGCCAAGTAAAAGTCTCGATTAGCCTGCCAGTGTGCGTTACGTGGCGGGACACTTTCCACCTTTGCGTGTCTACGCAAACACCGGCTTGGGGGGGAGAATCGGAGCCTGACTTCCTTCGCTTGTTTCTGACAGACCCGGAGGCTCAGGAGAAGGACCTGGAGGCTAAATCCAGCATGTGTACGGACTGGATAACACTAAACGTCGGGGGCCAGTATTTCACCACAACACGGTAAGTCCCGGTCGGGGAGAAGGGGGAGGCGCGATTGCCAACGGGAGTGTGTCTCCCTCTGCCACACTTTATCCCTGAGCTTTGAGAGTGGCCTGGGTTGGAAGTGACTTGTTGAAACAGAGATGGAATCAAACGATCTCCGTCCCGGTCAGGAGAGATGCTAAAGAGCCTCAGCTGTGAATAACTTCTCAATGGCATTTTTTTTGTCTCCTGGAGATTTTTATTCCTTAATCTCCAATTCAAAACTGTTGCTAGTTCAGTACAAGTCCCTCAACAAAGGGATATCTGCTGTGGAAGGTGTGAAAATATCCCACTCACTAAGCAGGGATATTGCCCTGAGATTAGGGATGAGTATATACAGGAGCTTTACTCTGTATCTAACCCCGTGCTGTACCTGTCCTGGGAGTGTTTGATGGGGGGACAGTGTAGAGGGAGTTTTACTCTGTATCTAACCCCGTGCTGTACCTGTCCTGGGAGTGTTTGATGGGGGACAGTGTAGAGGGAGCTTTACTCTGTATCTAACCCCGTGCTGTACCTGTCCTGGGAGTGTTTGATGGGGGACAGTGTAGAAGGAGCTTTACTCTGTATCTAACCCTGTGCTGTACCTGTCCTGGGAGTGTTTGATGGGGGACAGTGTAGAGGGAGCTTTACTCTGTATCTAACCCCGTGCTGTACCTGTCCTGGGAGTGTTTGATGGGGGACAGTGAAGAGGGAGCTTTACTCTGTATCTAACCCCGTGCTGTCCCTGTTCTGGGAGTGTTTGATGGGGGGGACAGTGTAGAAGGAGCTTTACTCTGTATCTAACCCCGTGCTGTACCTGTCCTGGGAGTGTTTGATGGGGGGACAGTGTAGAGGGAGCTTTACTCTGTATCTAACCCTGTGCTGTACCTGTCCTGGGAGTGTTTGATGGAGGGACAGTGTAGAGGGAGCTTTACTCTGTATCTAACCCCGTGCTGTACCTGTCCTGGGAGTGTTTGATGCGGGACAGTGTAGAGGGAGCTTTACTCTGTATCTAACCCCGTGCTGTACCTGTCCTGGGAGTGTTTGATGGGGGGGGACAGTGTAGAGGGAGCTTTACTCTGTATCTAACCCCGTGCTGTACCTGTCCTGGGAGTGTGTGATGGGGACAGTGTAGAGGGAGCTTTACTGTGTATCTAACCCCATGCTGTACCTGTCCTGGGAGTGTTTGATGGGGACAGTGTAGAGGGAGCTTTACTCTGTATCTAACACCGTGCTGTACCTGTCCTGGGAGTGTTTGATGGGGGGACAGTGTAGAGGGAGCTTTACTCTGTATCTAACCCCGTGCTGTACCTGTCCTGGGAGTGTTTGATGGGAGGGACAGTGTAGAGGGAGCTTTACTCTGTATCTAACCCCGTGCTGTACCTGTCCTGGGAGTGTTTGATGGGGGGACAGTGTAGAGGGAGCTTTACTCTGTATCTAACCCTGTGCTGTACCTGTCCAGGGAGTGTTTGATGGGGGGACAGTGTAGAGGGAGTTGTATCTAACCTTGTGGGAGTGTTTTCATTGCTGTTCTCCCAAAGTTTGGAGCGTCTTTTTCCCCATTCCACAACTAACACTTCCTTTCCTGTCGTTCCCAGGAGCACTTTAGTGAATAAGGAACCGGAGAGCATGCTTGCACACATGTTCCGGGATAAAGGTCAGTTTCACTGCGCATCCCCCAATATCATCAAGCTTATTTATTAGTGTCACAAATAGGCATTAACACTGCAATGAAGTTACTGTGAAAATCCCCTAGTCGCCACACTCTGATGCCTGTTCGGGTTACACTGAGGGAGAGTTCAGCACCTAACCAGCACGTCTTTCAGATTGTGGGAGGAAACCGGAGCACCCGGAGGAAACCCTCGCAGACACGGGGAGAATGTGCAGTCTCCGCACAGACCGTGATCCGAGCCAGGAATCGAACCCAGGTCCCTGGCGCTGTGAGGGAGCGGTGCTAACCCACTGTGCTGTCCCGGACACATTTTAGTCTATAACGTGTTCTCTCGTGCGATGTATTTCTATTAGAAGCTGAGGTGTGATGTTGTTTGTGTTGATAAGTTTCTCATCTCTGCCTTCTGCTTTTTGTTTTGTTGTTTGCGCTCTGGCTTCCTCGGGGGACAAGACGCTTGGGGTAATAAGAGAGACCACCAGGGAGGCTTTCTGATCGATCGAAGCCCGGAGTACTTCATGCCGATTCTCAACTACTTGCGGCACGGACAGCTCATCGTCAACAAGGGCCTCAACTTGCTGGGTAGGTCCTGCACGATCCCCCGACACTGTGTACAGTGTTAATTCCCATCCCCAGGCCCTGTGTACAGTATTAGCTCCCGGGCCCTGTGTAGGGCATTGGCTCCCGGCCCCGGGCCCTGTGTAGGGCATTGGCTCCCGGCCCCGGGCCCTGTGTAGGGCATTGGCTCCCGGCCCCGGGCCCTGTGTAGGGCATTGGCTCCCGGCCCCGGGCCCTGTGTAGGGCATTGGCTCCCGGCCCCGGGCCCTGTGTAGGGCATTGGCTCCCGGCCCCGGGCCCTGCCTAGGGCATTGGCTCCCGGCCCCGGGCCCTGCCTAGGGCATTGGCTCCCGGCCCCGGGCCCTGCGTAGGGCATTGGCTCCCGGGCCCTGCGTAGGGCATTGGCTCCCGGCCCCGGGCCCTGTGTACTGCACTTTCTATTCTTGCTAACAAATGGATAGTTTGATGAAATTGAGTTTTTTTTTTGTGATTTGCTGTAGGTGTTCTCGAGGAGGCGAAGTTCTTTGGCATTGACTCACTAATTGAACAATTGGAATTACTGATTAAGGTGGGGGAATTGGCCAATATGGGGATGTCTCTCAGCTGATGGGCTGAATGGCCTCCTGTCTGCTTTGCGCGCAGCTCCCACCCCAAGCGTGTGCTGTCCAGCTTCACTTCCCCCCCTCCCCCCCCATTACGGGTGTCCTCCAGCTCCAACCCCCACCCGTAACCACCTCCCACCCCACCACTGCGGGCACAGTCCAGCTTCCCCCCGACCCCCACAGAGGGGTAGAGCTGGAGGGCACACGCTGGGGAGGGAGTGGGGAGAGCAGAAGGCAGACGCTGTTGGGGGTGGGGGGGTGGGGGGGAGACAGGAGAGTGTATTCTGGGGGGTGTGGAGGGGGAGCAGGACAGCGCTCACTGAGGGGGTGGGGGGAGCTGGATGGCGACGCTGGTGGGGGGACAGGTGGGGGGAGCTGGAGGGCGCACGCTGAGGGGGGGAGGGGTGGGGGAGCTGGAGGCGCACGCTGAGGGGGTGGGTGGGGGGGCAGGAGGGTGCATGCTGTGGGGGAGGGGGCAGGAGGGCGCACGCTGAGGGGGAGGGGGGAGCTGGAGGGTGATCAGGGGCTGGTGGGGCTCACACCACACGTGCTATTGCTGTAAATCGGCTCTGGGGGCCTGGGAGCTGTCGCTGTAAATCAGTCAGTCCTCGTGGGACTGGAGGGGGTCTGTTGGGGGTAAGGTGGGGGTGGGGGTTGACACCATTGGCGTATGTACAGGGACAGTTACGTGGCGGTTCACCCACTGAGTCGGTCGCTGGGGACCGCGTCGGGAGCCCTGAGCAGTGACAGACTAACCGCTTCCCCCCGCTCGCTTCCTTGTAGAATTCCCTGCCAGCCGAAGATCACTCTCCCATTTCCCGCAAGGAGTTTGTCCGCTTTCTCTTGGCCACACCCACCAAGTCGGAACTCCGGTGTCAGGTGAGTGTCTGTGGGTGGGCGGGGGGAGGGGGGTTGGTGTTGTTGAGATGAGAGCACGGGATAGCAAGGGAGTTGGGGGTGAGCTCGGCGGGGGTGGGTGGGTAAGCTCGGTTTTCAACGCTGTATTTCTGCAGGAAGGAGTGATGAGAGCAACAAAAGAAGAATCAAATTGAGAGAGAGACTGTTAGAGACGGGAAATCTCAAGGCAGCTTGAAGATTGGGGTCTCTGTTCTTTCACAGAGATGGGCCTCGCTGGCCGGGCTCAGCATTTATTCCCCATCCCTAATTGCCCCTTGAGAAGGTGGCGGGTGAGCTGCCATCTTGAACCCACTGCAGTCCTTGTGATGTAGGTACACCCAGGATTGTAGGAGTCTTAGCTGTGTTGTAGAGCAGAAGGATCTTGGGGTCTGCGTCCATAGGACTCTTAAATCGGCCTCGCAGGTGGAGGAAGTGATCAAGAAGGCGTACGGTGTACTGGCCTTCATTAATCGAGAATAGAGTTTAGGAGTCAGGAGGTAATGATGCAGCTCTATAAGACCCTTGTCAGACCCCAGTTGGAGTATTGTGCGCAGTTCTGGCCGCTTCATTATAGGAAGGATGTAGAGGCTATTGAGAGAGTTCAGAGGAGATTTACAAGGATGCTGCCTGGATTGGGAGGCAGGCCTTATGAAGATAGGTTGAGGGAGCTGGGACTCTTCTTACTGGAGAGACGTAGGTTGAGAGGCGACCTGATAGAGGTTTATAAAATGTTGAGAGGAATAGATAGGGTGGACTCTCAGAGACTCTTTCCCCGAGCTGAAATGGTCACTACAAGAGGACACAGATTTAAGGTGCAGGGAAGCAAATACAAAGGAGATGTCAGGGGTAGGTTTTTCACTCAGAGGTGGTGAGTGAATGGAACCGACTGCCGTCGGAGGTTGTTGAGGCAAACTCACTGGGGTCTTTTAAGAGACTTCTGGATGAGTATATGGAAAAGAATAGGATAGGGGTTTATAGATAGGTCTGTGGATTGGTAGATGTGATCGGCGCAACTCGTGGGCCGAAGGGCCTGTTTGTGCTGTATTGTTCTATGTTAGTCAGGATGGTGAGTGGCTCGGAGGGGAACTTGCAGGTGGTGGTGTTCCTCATGTGTCCGTTGCCCCTTGTCCTTCTAGATGGTAGAGCTTGTGGGTTTGGAAGGTGCTGTCTAAGGATGAGTTGCTGCAGTGCATCTTGTAGATGGCACACACTGCTGCTACTGAGCGTTGGTGGTGGAGGGAGTGAATATTTGTGGATGGGGTGCCGATCGAGCGGGGCTGCTTTGTCCTGGATGGTGTCGAGCTTCTTGAGTGTTGTTGGGAGCTGCGCCCATCCAGGCAAGTGGGGAGTGTTCCATCACACTCCTGACTTTGTAGATGGTGGGACAGACTTTGGGGGAGTCAGGAGGTGAGTTACTCTCCGCAGGATTCCCAGTATCTGACCTGCTCTGGTGGCCACAGTATTTATATGGCTGGGTCCAGCTCAGTTTCTGGTCAATGGTAACCCCCAGAATGTTGATAGTGGGGGGATTTCAGCGATGGCAGGGCGAGGGAGTGAGATCGGTTGTTCCCTGGCACTTGTGTGGCAGGAATATTACTTGTCAGTAGCCTGCCAGTTCTGGATCTTGTCCAGGTCTTGCTGCTTTTGGACATCACAGAATCCCGATAGTGCAGAAGGAAATTATTTGACAAGGGATAAGTCCTCTCTCATTGGAGATGGTAAGATGGAGCTGCCTGGCACTTGGGTGGTAAGAATTGGAGCAGTGCAGAGACCTCAGAGTAGACACACCGGAGAGGTTTGAAAACAAGGATGAGAATTTTCAAACTGACTATAGAATCCCCACAGTGCAGAAGGGAGACCATTCGGCCCATTAACTAATTGCAATCCCACCCAGGGCCCTGTCCGCATAACCCCGTGCATTTACCCAGCCCATCCCCCTCACACTAAAGGGCAATTTAACGGCCAATCCACTTTGGAAGTGTCCCGGGAATGAATAAGGAAAATAAAAACTGAGACAGTTTGCAAGGCCATGGCTGTGGATGGGTTTGTGGTCGGTGCAGACTCGATGGGCTGAATGGCCTCCTTCTGCATTGCTCTGAGAGATTAAATTCTGTGTGCGAGGAAACCAGAGGAAACCCACGCGGACTCGGGGAGAGCATGCAAACTGCACGCAGACAGTGACCCGAGCCGGGAATCGAACCCGGGTCCCTGGCGCCACGAGGCAGCAGCACTAACCCGCTGTGTTGCTGAACCGGGAGTCGATTTTGGTCAAGAACGTTGCGGCACCGTCGTCACTTTGCCCAGATTTCTCCGCGTGTGGACAGTGAGAGAAAGGGAGTTTTATTTGGCATTCTTGCCTTGTGAACTCACTGGATTAGACAAAGGGATGGAGCAGTGGGATCGCTCCTTCCAAAGAGCTTTAGAAATTCTTATCTTCTGCTCAGGGTTTGAATTTCCGAGGAACTGACTTATCCCGGCTGGACCTTCGCTACATCAATTTCAAGATGGCCAACCTCAGCAACTGCAACCTCAGCCACGCAAACCTCTGCAGCTCGAACCTGGAGCGGGCAGACCTGTCCGGTGCTATACTCGACGTAAGTATTTGTAAAATATGTTAGTTTTTTTTCGCACTGAAATCGGGGCTCGTTCCTGCCCAGAGTGCCCGGCCCCAGTCTGAAATGATCCCCGCTGTGTCCTGGGGCGGCACAGTGGGGTTAGCACTGCTCCCTCGCAGCGCCAGGGACCCGGCTTCGATTCCCGGCTCGGGTCACTGTCTGTGGGGAGCCTGCACGTTCTCCCGTGTCTGCGTGGGTTCATATCATAGAACCCCTGCAGTGCAGAAGGAGGCCATTCGGCCCGTCGAGACTACAATCCCGCCAAGCCTCGACACATCTACCCTAACTAGTTCCCCGGCACTAAGGGGCAATTCATTTAGCATGGCCAATCCACCTAACCCCCGCAAATTTGGAGTGTGGGAGGAACCCCAAGCCGACACGAGGAGAACGTGCAGACTCCACTCAGACAGTGAGCTGGCTCCCTGGGGCTGAGAGGCAGCAGGCCTAACAACTCTGCCACCACGCTGTCCTCTGGGCGTCCTCCGGCTGCTCCGGTTTCCCCTCTCAGTCCGTGCTGGTCAGGTGCTAAATTCTCCCTCAGCGTAGCCCAAACAGGAGTGTGGCGACTTGGATTTTCACAGTAACTTCATTGCAGTGTTAATGTAAGCCGACTCGTGACATGAATAGACTTTAGAATTTTACGCTGTGCTCCTGCCAGGGAACCTCTGACTATCTGCTCGAACCCCTTCAGGATCCTCAGGATGAGAGATCACCTCTCGTTCTAAGTTTTTAAGTTGAGGTTTGTTTATTAGTGTCACACATCGGCACTGTGTAAAAAGGCTGAATTTTAAACATGCCCCTCACAAGCAACACAGTATGAATGCATTCCTTAAAGGTACAGTGTCAGCCCACTTTTAATTCCAGATTTTTAAAATTACATTGAAGTTTCACCATCTGCTGTGGTGGGATTCGAACCTGCGTTCCCAGAACGTTATCCTGGGTCTCTGCATTACGAGGCCAGTTACAATATGAGTACACCACAACTTCACCATTTGCAGTAAGAATTCACTCCAGCCTCTCTGCGCTGAGAGGCTGAACTCCCTTAGAGGGGATTGAGGATTTGCTAATCAGTTCTGCACGAGATTTGATGCTGTGGCACAGTGGTTAGCATTGCCGCCTCACAGCGCCAAGAACCCGGATTCAGTTCCTGAATTCGGGTCACTGTGTGTGTGTGGAGTCTCCACGTTCTCCCAGTATCTGTGTGTGTTTCCTCTGGGTGCTACGGTTTTCTTCCATATGCCAAAGATGTGTAGGTTAGGTGGATTGGCCATGCTAAATTGCCCCTTAGTGTTCAAAGATGTGTAGGTTAGGTGGATTGGCCATGCTAAATTGTCCCTTAGCGTCCAAAGATGTGTAGGTTAGATGGATTGGCCATGCTAAATTGCCCCTTAGTGTCCAAATATGTGCGGATTAGATGGATTGGCTGTGCTAAATTGCCCCTTAGCGTCCAAAGATGTGTAGGTTAGATGGATTGGCCATGCTAAATTGCCCCTTAGTGTCCAAAGATGTGTGAGTTAGGTGGATTGGCCATGCTAAATTGTCCCTTAGTGTCCAAAGATGTGCAGGTTAGGTGGATTGGCCATGCTAAATTGTCCCTTAGTGTCCAAAGATGTGTAGGTTAGGTGGATTGGCCATGCTAAATTGTCCCTTAGTGTCCAAAGATTTGCAGGTTAGGTGGATTGGCCATGCTAAATTGTCCCTTAGTGTCCAAAGATGTGTAGGTTAGGTGGATTGGCCATGCTAAATTGTCCCTTAGTGTCCAAAGATGTGCAGGTTAGGTGGATTGGCCATGCTAAATTGTGTGGGGTTCTGGGGAGAGGGCGGGGAGGGTGTCTAGCTGAGATACTCTTGTCAGTGAGTTGGTATAGGCTCGATGGGCCGAATGGCTGTAGGGATTCTACGTCGCCAGACAGGAGATGGCGATTTGAGTTTGTAAATGTTTGACACCGGGGCGAAGGAGCTTGACACGAGCCCTTCGCCGGTCTGGCGACTCGGAGTGGGCGAGGCGAATGATTTTCACTGTTTGTAACCCCCCCCCTCCCCGTGCCCAGGGTGCCAATCTCCAGGGGGTGAAGATGCTGTGTTCGAACGCGGAGGGGGCGTCGCTGAAAGGCTGCAACTTCGAGGACCCTTCAGGCCTGAAGGCCAACCTGGAAGGTAGGCCGCGGTGCCTGAGGGTTGGTATCGGCGGGACCCTGCTTGTTGGGTGGGGGGTGGGGGTGGGGGGGGGTGGAGGGGGGTGTGGTGGACCCGCGCTCTCACTGGAACCTGTGTTGATGATGTTCCAGGCGCCAACCTGAAGGGAGTGGACATGGAGGGCAGTCAGATGACGGGCATCAATCTGCGGGTGGCCACTCTGAAGAACGCCAAGCTCAAGAACTGCAACCTCCGAGGGGCCACGCTGGCCGGAACTGACCTGGAGGTGAGCCACTGGGACCACCGTTAGCATTCCGGTTTGGGAAACGTCCTGCTGCCTTTTTGCCCGAGGTTAACCTCGCGATTTCTACCCCGAGGGCGGGGGGGGGGGGGGGGGGGGGGG